>OY284472.1:5400551-6000551 GCA_958336335.1 Dilophus febrilis | reverse complement strand
TTTTAATATAAATCTTTTTTAAGATTTCTCAGAAAATAACTTAATTTGTACAATCAAATAAAATATCCATCCTGGTTTCTAATGACTAAATTTTTACATTTTCAAATAATAATACATGAAATGTATATTCGACTTTATTTATATTAATAACATAAATCATTAATGATAAATGTTTGCAAGATCCATAAAAAGTTACGAAACATGACCTTCACATATGTGATTGTGCAGAAACGAATTACATATTTGCAACTATAATAACAAATAATATTTTTCTAGTATTGGGGGTTTTCCCGAAATATTTTATATATCGAAATATACAAAGATAAATATATATTTTATATTTTGTAACACAAAGATATTGGGAAATAATTTGTTGTATCGATATTTTCATGTATTATTTTTTTGCAAATCATTTATAAAAATAACTGATTGAAAATATTCATAGATTATTTTGTTATACCTCTATAAGAGATCTTCTTTTACTTCTTAACCTTCTTTACAATATTGAAAATAGATGAATTTTCTTATATAAATAAATCATATAAGTTAAATTCACTATATCAATTCCTGATAGGTTCTAATTGTCCTTTAAATTTCATCGCAAGTCTCATGGATTAGGAAAAGGAAATTCTGTATAATTTTCTAAGGTAAATTCTGTATAATTTTCAAAAGAAAAGTCTGTAGAATTTTCTAAGGAAAATTCTGTTCAATTTTCAACAGAAAAATCTGTATTAATTTTGAAGGAAAATGTATTTGATTTTCTATTAGGAAATTCTGTATAATTTTCGAATGGAAAATCTGTTTGATATGCTAATGGAAAATGTTTTCTAAAAGACTGTATGATATTCGAAAGAAAATTCTGTATAAAAGAAAATGCTTAAATTTTATTTTACTGTATAAGAAGAAGAAAATTTAATAACTTTCAGCTTTTTTGTATACCATTTTTATGTATATAATCTTCCTTAATATAGAAATGCAATTGACTATGGCAGGATATGGAAAAATTTATATTAAATATTTCATTCTCAAATGCTCTATAAAAAGAAAATATTCATATATTTGAATATATATCGATATATTAAATTGCTTTCACTTTTATTTTTCTAAAAATATTCTTCACACAGAGAATGAATATGTTTTCGTCATACAGTATTATTTATATACATATATATATCTATATCTATATCTAAATGTTTATCAATTTGAAAAATGTATAATAAATTTGATATTATATATGAATTTTTTATATTTTTAAGGTTTCTTTATAGTACCAATAGTACCTATATAACTATGTAGTATTGATATTTTAATACAAATACAATGATTAAATTTAACCCCATATAAACAATGTCTCACATTCAATATTCCAATGATTTCGAATCAATACACATAACAATCAAAAATATATATATATATTGTTTCATGGTATATCATATTAAATAAATACAGTGTAGATTGAATTACACATATCAAAATAGTGCGAAGTGAAATGTGTATATGTAATTTTGCCAATTTCATAAATATTAATATATTCAATTCATAACAGATTAATTTACTATAAGGCTATATGTATATATATTGATATTATTTTATACGGTTGAAAGAGTTAATAAAAAAAAATCACCGTGCGTAAACTGCGTTCGGCAAAAATACACAAACATATATATCTTTCAGATCGATACACAAATGTGGTGTATTTGTGAATATATTTTGTGTTTTTTGTACACAAATAAATTTTCCAAATTTTATTATAAAGCATATTTTTCATATGAAGAAAATTTCCTATATCAATTTTTCATTACTTCGTTTATAAATTCATTTAAGGTGTTAAAAGCGATATCCGAAATTACAAATACGGACTACCAACTCATGGGAATATATCCTTAGAATTACCTCGAAAAATACCGTCTTTGTAAATTGACTTTAAATTAAAAGTGAATTTTGTTATCTCGTATATATATACAAAAACAGAAAATCAACTAAATATAAATGTGATATTATTTTCATTCCATATTAAATGATAATTCAATTTGTTTTAATCGTTTTTGAAAAATGTACTTGATTATATTATTGTTGCCCCGAAATGAATATAAAAACCACGTTGAATGTTTATCGAATTCAAAAAATAATATTCAATGAATTTGAAAAATATAATATGTATATACGGAAATACCTTGAAGGAAATTAAATTTTTAATTTAAAGAATTTTTTTCATTTTTGTTATATTATTTAACTTCAATTTCAATATAGTCATAGATTATTTTAAATATATAAATGGATCAATGGATATAGAGTGGATTATATATTATAATGGTTTTGAAATAAAAATTCGTATTATATATACCTTTTATAATATTCTATAACAATAAGTATATATCTATGTGTGAATAAACACAGTTCTTTTTTTTAATTCAGTTTATTTTATAATTATGTAAAGTAATTCTTATTGTATTTTTTCTTTAATTTAATGTTCTTTAGGTTTTTATTTTTATTTTATTTATTGATGAATGAATATTTCAGTTTCAGTTCAGTATTTCAGTAATTTTGGATAATTTTAAGTTTAAATACACATAATTCCTTTATCGGAAACACAATTTTTTATTTATAAAATAGGTAAATTTCATATATTGCAAAATGTACCTATAATTCTTAAAGGATATATAAATACTTCCTGGTACTACTGTCTTGTATATAAACAATTTAAATATTGATAAACTATACTTTAACTTATTTAATTATTTTAGTATTAAAATAGATCATAATCATAATTTTATAAAAATTTAATTACATTAAATGGGAAAAAAATGCGGGTGTGGTGAAATGAAATGTTTAATAAAACATATACATATTTAAATTTATTTTAAAAATAGAGAAAAAAATACATTATGTTAATTCATTATTTTATCCATATATACTATACTATAATTAATTATAAAGTCTGATCATATCATTTATACAGGATGTATATATATTCAAGAAGTAAAGATTATGATTTATTATATATGGGAAGATTTATTGCTGAATATATATTAAAAAAAATGTATTATTCAATATAGATTTTTAATATATAGGAAATTGAAGTATAAAATTGTTTTTTTATGAATTTTCCAGAGCGGTTCATTGCCGAAGGATAATTTATCCTTAAACTAGCTAATGTTCTTGAGAAATCCAATGTTTCTTTTATGTTATTTAAAATGAATTCTTTCAAAGAATCATCACAAAATCATAATGTATTTTTTCAAAATATTTTCTGTATAGATTTAAATTTTTTTTAGTAAACATAACATATTATAGTATCACGCTAAAAAAAGGATTTACTGTATATTATATGAACATATTTCGAACGATATCCCTATATAAAAACACTAATAATATCACACTATATAATGTACTATAAAAAACGACTTAAGTGCTTTTTCAATCTTATGCACACATAAGTATATTATATATATATTGATTTAAATTATGTATTAAAAATATAAATATCTATTTTATTTTATTTTTTATATATCACAAAATATATATAAAAAATTCTATAAAAAGAATCTATATAAAAAAGTTATTTTTATAACATACTCTATAAGACAACGAAGAAAAAAATTAAAAATAAAAAAAAACTACAACATTAAAATTAAAATACGTATCTATATATAAATAAATTAATTTGTTATAACCATCACAAGGCCGCATATTATCAAAATTTGCGATTTTGCAATAAATATTTTGTTGAATTTTTTATTGAACTGAATTGAAAATGAATTTAATTTTATTATATTGTAATTATTTTTAGAAGTTCACTTAATAAAATGTACCACACAAAAATACATTTACATTATTGTGGGGAAAATGTTTTTTTTAATTTGGTTTCGTATAGTATAATATACTCGAATAATTTAATATCGAATGGAATATATACAATAGTAAATAAAATTATTATATATAGGTATAAGCATTTGAAAAACCATCATGAAAATTGTAAAAGAAATTCTGTTTAGGTTTGGCGATAATCAATGCATTTTTTTTTGTATGAAAATCAAATAATGATATTAAATTTAACATCCCCTGTTTAAACGCGATAAGTTTTTAATTACTTAATAAAATCCATTAAATGGATTTCAAAATTATGAACTTCGCCAAAAAAAAAAAAATGATTAAAATGTTTCCATATAGAAAAATATTGATTTTTCCCTATAAACCATATATAGGAAAATAAATAATAGACTTTATCATTCTTAAAATATTATAAGTAATTATTTTTATCATTTAAATATAGTGATAATTTAAAGAGTATAGACTTTCTTTTTTAGTAAAACAATAATTTTTCTTATTTAATATATAAAATAAAATAAAATATGTAACAAAACTCACATGCATTTGGAATTTATCACATGATAATCATAAAATTCGTATATCGACAAAAATGCCACTTACCTGAAAATAATTAGGAAAAAATAGAAAAAAATGTTAATAAAAATATAATTTTTTTTGATAAATTTAAAAATTATGAATATTTTATATGTATATAGATAATGAATCATATTAAATAAATCAATTTTTTACTTAATTATTGTGTATAACAATAATAATGATCAATTGAAATTAATAAAATGAATATTTAAAAATTATAGCTTCTGTTTGGAATGATAAAAAATTTATATTCTAAACACATGTCAAAGTTAGAAGAAACGACTTGAAAAGAAGAAAGGAAAAAAACATTAATGTATCCAAATGATGAATAGAAATGTGTGTATGTTAATGTTAAAATAGAAATAATCAAGCCGATTCTAATTCATATTGCTATGCTGATAGCAATTGCTATTTGCCATAGCAATGGGTACATTAAGTTTTCGTATTCTAAACTGTATTGCTATTACGCTATCGGTCGATATAAATAGCAATAATAACAATATCAAATTCGTCGGTTGCTGTTTTTTTAGCAATTGTTATAATAGCAATATGAATTAGAATCGACTTGATAAATATGAAATTTCCCTAAAAAATTTAATACAAAATCAAATACAATTAATTCTACATTACATTGTAATATTGTTGTCTGGTATGTCTATCGAAGATCTCGGTTGAAATTCTTAAGGATTCCATTATCAAGAACCCAACTACACAAAAGATCACAATTAAAAAAAAAAAAAAAACACTTTTAAATTGATAGCAACTAAATTGATAGAAATCTCGAGAAAACTGAAATTTCAATATACGCAGAATAAAAAAAAAATGAATTAATATACAGTAATGTCTGTATAGAAAAAACAAATTATTATTACGGTTAATGATTGTATTATAATGTATATCGATCGATATATAATCATACAATAAATGTAACAATAAAATTATGATGTGTTGGTGTTTTGATGTTTGATGATATATGCTATGATATAGGAATATTAATATATGATAAGGTATCAATACAATACAATACAATACAATAAAAGATTATACATACAACAAATAGATACAATTTATAATAACAGTATATATTTATTTAATGTACATTTTATATTACGGGTTGATGCAAAAGTAATTACAAATTCGCCTATGCAATGATATGGGTATACGCCATTTCATATATAGATTTGTATATGATGATCAAATATTAAATTAACTTTCATTCAATCATCACATTTTTCTTGTACATACAAATTATTTGTCGAATTCGAATTCAATATGAACAAAACTCAAGTGCAAATTTCTTAAGATGACAGTATGGTCGAGTTGGTAGCGAAGCCGCCAATTTTCACTTATAAAAATCTCACATGCGTAAAATAATTACATGTGAGATTTGCTTTTTATTAAGGGGGACATGGTTGTTTGAATTTGTGGACAGTCGATGATGAGACATACCATATTTTCCAGCAATGATGTTCCCCGTAGGTTTATATATATACGGACCGCGCTGGCGTTTCTGCCAGTTGTGGTTAGTGTATATATATTCCCGGGTATCCCACAGGGGGGGTACCCGCTCTATATCGCAAAATAACTGTAAATTTCTATCTCGTTGAAACTTATATAAGATATAAAAAGGAAAAATATAAATAGAAAATATCAAAGTAAAAAAAAAATTGATTTTCCTAATATATTTTTTCGTTTTTATCCTATGTAAGTTTCAACGATAAATTTATTGTCTGTGCAGAGGAACTTAGTTGAAATCCTGATGTTAATTTTTTCTTCTTTTTTCATTAATTAAGAGGAAATAATGCAAAACAAAAATATTGAATCCAAGTCCATTCGGCGAAACATTCGATTTATTATGAAAAATTCCTAATCTTTTATGCAACTGCATTTAAATTTCGAAATGTATATATCATATAGAAAAAACTATAAAATGAATATTCTATATGCAATATAGAAATGAACATATATCTCTGTGGAAACTGTCCGTACAAATCCGTACAAATCTCAATTAAACAATCTTTTGCTTTTATGATTTATTATTGAATTATTGATAATCGAATAATGTAACGCCATGATTTCCTGAGTTATTTATTCAATGTCCAAATGTAGATAATTAAATATATTAAATAAGGTAATAAAAATAAATAATACAAATTTGAAAGTTTTTATAATTTATTTTTTTAATAAAACAATACAAAAAATATGTATATGCAATTTTTAATATAAAAAATCTCATAAAATTTATAATCTTATTGTATTTTATGAACATACCAGGACTTCAAAAGGATAAAATTAATATCAGGATATGTTTGATGATTAATCTATAACCTTCAATAAATTGATCCTTTAATTTGTCAACTATATTTATTCTAATTGAATATAATAAGCACAAACACTTAAAATATATATCTTTTATTTATAATATATCTTAACACAGTTTTGGAATACTTTTAAATTTGATTATATATAGGGTTTTATTTATATATGATTTATATATAGGAGACAATTAAAAATACATTATTTTTTCCAATAATTTATTAAAAACTTACAAATTAAATGTACTTGAAATTTTATACTAAATTCATATTTATATTTATTATTATAGTTATATACAAAAAATAATACACCGCGTACCGTATATATTGAATTTTAACAAAAACAATTCTGATTTTTTTAATGTATGTAAATGAAAAAATATAAGCTATATAAGTTATACTAAATTTATAATATAATAAAATAAGTAAAAGTGTGTGATAAATCTAATTATAAAATTTTGAACTTATAGAAATAACTATATATATAAAATATAAATATATAATATATCAAGTCAAGTCAAGCGGCGGTGGTGGCGGTGGTGGTGGTGGTGGTGTTGGTTGTACAGAAAAATTATAACAATTCAAAGTACATATAGAAAACAATATCAGTTTTTTTTTATTTTTTATTTCACTTATTTCATGTTTCACAATTTTTTTTTTTTCATATATGTACGATTGGTTCAATGTACTTATTCCATTTTTTTATATATGAATCAGATATAATACAAATTAATATTTCATTTCACTTATAATTAGTATATAAGTATTATATAGTGAGAGTAAACGCAAACAATTGAATTGTGATAAAATAATTACAATTATAATTATATCGTTAAAGAGATATTATTATCTCTGTATAATATAATTAACAATAAAGATAAAGTTAAAAAAACTTATAGAAATAATAGTATTTATAAACGAAATGTATGAAAATAGTAGAAAAATAATTAATTTTTTAATTAAAAACTATCTCGATATATTAATGGTAATTTTTAATGCATCTTCTATCTATATAGCGTTTTGTTGTTAAAGAAATGTTTATTTTATATTGTTTAATTACCTATTTTTATAAGATTATAAATACTCTTTAAAAGTTACAGATTATAACTTTAAAGGGATTGTTTTTTATCAATTCTAAGGTATATGAAACAATTCCCTAGATTTACAAAATTCTAACTTTAAAATATTTTACGTGAAAATTAATCAAATTTTCTTATATAAAAATCAATCGTTTAACAGGAAAATTGCGATTAATCCTGGAAAATTGCATAAATATATTTTTTATATAAAAACTAGGATATTCAAATATAACTTTGATTTTCAAATGTCAAATGATTGCATTTTTCAATATAATTTTCTTTGAAATTTTATACAAAAATATTTTATTCTTATAGAGCGTAGAAATACCTTGCTTTCGATGGTCTATTCGTTTCCTATGTCTTACTGGTTTAAAAGTTACAATAATTTTATTAAATCGTATATTTTCATTAGTTTTCCATTCAAAAATATGTTATATTTTTGTTTAAAATTGGAAAATCTTTGAAAATTCATATGAAAGCAACTAAAATGATGTTAGGAGACCTTGAGTAATTTTTCATGATCTTTTTAAATATGCAATAAAATTGATTGGTGCTTTTGGAAAATGCAAGAGTATTGACCAATTTTGTCAAATGAATGCATTTTTCGATATAATTTTCTTTGAAATTTTTTACAAAATTATTTTATTCTTAAAGAGCGTAGAAATACCTTTCATTCGATGGTCTATTCGTTTCGTATGTCTTACTGGTTCGAAAGTTACAATAATTTTTATTAAATCGTATATTTTCATTAATTTTCCATTCAAAAATATGTTATATTTTTCTTTAAAATTGGAAAATCTCTGAAAATTCATATGAAAACCACTAAAATGATGTATGTTTATTTTCTTTATATTGTAATTCTATAAATCTTATAATATTACATTAAAAAAATAAATAAATTTACATGAAATATATAAAAACATTATGTTTTGTGTTTTGTTTTATATATATGTACAACAATAAAATTTTGTATTCGCGCCGACTATTAAAGACTATCCCATAAAATAATGTTAATATTTATTCCATTTTTTTAAACTTTGTTTTTGTTTATATATTCTTCATCATTCCAAATACATATATATATCAATATGGATGGATAATTATTCAAATGTTTCCATATTACTAATAATACTATAATAATACATTATACATAACAGAAACAAAGAGCATTTTTTTTTAAATTTTATTTTTGACTTAAATAAAATAAAAACCTTATTATTTATAAAATAAAAAATTCTATTTTTAAAAGTAATTTTCATTTGTTTGTAACAAAACGAAAAAAAAGAAAGAAAAATGTATATTATTATTTTATGTTTATGCTTTGGCGGTTTTTTTCTTGATGTTATAAACATTTTTTTTTGTTTTTTATTTGTGAGTATGTTTTTATATTTAATGTTATGTGAATTTTATATTTTATACAATATTTTATATTCAGCGAAGGTAATATCAGTATAAATATATACTATATGTTTTGACTGGTTTTTTGACCAACATATAAATATATGTAGTATAAAGGAAAGGAAGTTAAATGTTATACAATAAGAATAAATAATAATTATATATAGATAATTTAATTTGTCATAATAATATTCAAATAATATATAGTGTAGGGGGAATGTGTCAAACAAATATGACAACAAAAGTATATTTACATTATTTATATTCATTTTATATTACATATATATTTATGCAAATTTTATCTATATTTTATCTTCATAAATACCCTTTTCAAACGCACAGGTATTATTGATGATAAGAATAAAAATTAATACGGTTCAATTGTAAAATAATTATAGTATTTTTTTATATGTGAAAGTAAAATAACAGAGAATATTTTGGTAATTTCGTCTGGAAAACTTTAGCTACGTTTTTTTATTTCAATGTTTTACCTTCTGTAACACGTTTTATAATCTATCTAGATGTCGAGATTCCACATGGTTTATAAAATCACCCAAATCCAAATTCTGATAAAATTTTAAGGTAATTTAATTTCCATAGTATCACCTGACCTGAATTTGACCATAAGACCTGCATTGTGCAATACGACATAAGATAAAAATATATGATTTTGCCATTCAATCGAATTTTATAACAAATTCATATACAATTTTATCATAATATTTTCTATTATAATGCATTTGGACGATTTTACATATGTTTGATTTGACTAGAAGAAGAAAGACAGCATTTTTTTTAGATTAGAATTTAGGTTAATATTCATAATAACAAATAATCATTATAATAATTAACATTAATTTCATTTGAAAACAGGCTCCTAAATAAGAATAATTTCCATTGAATCACTGAATCATTTTTATTTATGGCATTTCATTCCATACAATCTGACAAATTATATATATGCCAACGAATTCAATTCTACCATCAACTATATAGTTTAATTGCGTTTAAATACATGAGAAAACGATCAATAAAATGTATATTTTATAAATTCTTTATAATCATCATATAATAA
This sequence comes from Dilophus febrilis, assembly GCA_958336335.1. Classification (NCBI taxonomy): domain Eukaryota; kingdom Metazoa; phylum Arthropoda; class Insecta; order Diptera; family Bibionidae; genus Dilophus; species Dilophus febrilis. The sequence continues at coordinate 5,990,277 of OY284472.1, read as the reverse complement.
TATACTATATATAACTAACTAAACAAATATAAAAATATATACTAATGAAATACCACCAGCTGTTAATTTTTGCCGGTTCGTATATCTATAATATACATACAATATATAGAAGTATATAGTTAGTAGATGAACAATTTTTAATTTAATTTAATGCGAATATCATACAGAAATGATAACATCATTTATTAACATTTTATATACGTATAATACAATACATACAACATATCAAATAAAATTATAACATTAGTAGAGACACAAAATTGATTTTAAGACATCGCTTTTAATACATATTGCTATTATTGTTGTTATTATTATTTTTATTATTATTAACGAAGATGATGCACATTTTTAGATATTTAGTGTTCATATATATAGTGATGATGATCCTATATTATTATATTCTATCTATTACACATTTTAACCCTTTCAGTATACATATTAATGTGGATTATTTTTTTGCATGTGAACCGAAATTTAATATTACATAAATCAGAATGTTATATTCATTTGTTTTTTTTTTCAACAAAGTTACAAATGATATTCCGCAGGATGGATAAAGGTACGTTTAAAAACAAATGCTGATTGAACTATATATACATACAACGTAGATTTGAATGCATATAACGTTTGCAGAATACATCAAGTGGAAAATGATGTAAGGGTTAAATGCGATGATGAATATATATACAAAAATATAGCTGCTGTGTCTTTTTAATTACTATATAGACTTAAAATACTATTTAACAAAAAAAAAATAAATTATGTATGGGTAAATGACATTAATTAAAAATTCACTTTTGGCAAGGTCTTCTCTTCTTGTACATATATTTATCTATGTATATACATAATTATTTTGTATATATACATATCACACCGCATACACTATATATACATACAAATGCGTATATCTATTATAATAAATCGTATATTTTTATATAAATGTTCAAAATGTGTATCTATTAAATTGAAAAAAAAAAAAAAAAGAAAGTTTTTATATATCTTAATGGTTTCAATTTAATTTAATTTTATATATATATATGTTTGTTTTATATTTTATTTTTTTCTTGACGCAATATGAACATAACATATCAGATTCAGTCATCATCAAATATATATCAAATAAACTTTTTTCAATGTGTAAAAGTTAAACAACCTATAAAATTCTTGAAATTTATACTTGGAAAATTCTGGTTTTTCTTGTAACTCCATATAGGAACATTGGAAAAAATGGTTCAACGTATAATTTTGCCTAAAAATGAGCCATAGAACCGGTGCATTGTAGTTGGGACTTTAGACATTCTGTACAAAACAAACCACATATATACCAAATTATGTATATATAAAGCGGAAATTTTCCTATATACTATATATACACTTATGCAACTATACTGCAACGTAAAAAAGGAAAGCTTTTGGAAATCGATTTTCATTTTTTATTTTTTTCTGTATTTTTATCATCATCTATCTATGATTTTGTCTATGCAATGTGCAATATATAATATATATAATGAATGTGAATATGCGCGCGTGATAAAAACAAGCATTTTTTATATCTAAATTTTTCATCTGCAATCTGCAAGATCCAATTTGGCCAAATATCAAATCTTTATATATATGGTATATACTCCGCATCCATATGATCTACACATATGTATTTTTTTTGTATATAATATAAAAATTTCTATTCTAATATTAACAACAGATGCATCATAATTTTCAATTGCATAAATCGAATCGTGCAAAACTTATACAGAAAAAAAATGTTTTTAATATACTACACTTTGTCCTAAATTCCGGAAATTTTAACTTAATCTATACGTGCATATACAATATATGCAATTCATAACTGCATAATATATCTTTTAAATACCTTTATATATAATAAGCATAATATATCCTTTATATATAAATGATTTAATGTGTTCCTTTTGGATGTGCGATTATATCGATTCAACTTATATATATATATACAAAGATTTTACGTGCTCGTCACGATAAATATCATCCTAAAAAGCATTAACACATTAATTTTTGTTGTTGAAAGGGAGGAAGATTGTATTAAATAAAAATTTGCATCCGGTTATGTTATTTTATGTATATGCGATGTTGTTAAAAATTACGCATATCCTTTTAAATGTGTTTTAAATAAACATTTTCACTTAATAAAAATTTATATACTGTAAAATTTTCTGTTTATTTATTATTGTTTGTGTTTTTTTTGTATAGGTAAACTTATATAAAATCTTATATAATGAAAAAAAATGGTTTTAGAATAGAGCGAGGGATGTTTTGGTTTTTCTTATTCATATATAAATTACACAAATATATATTGTTTATAGTCATAGGGATAATTATACATGAATGAATGTACGCATATGTAAGCAGCTGTTATCTTAAATCGTTTAAAAAAAATTTTGTTATAATGCCATATTAAAAATGCACGTAAAAATACGTCTCGGTATATATATATATATATTATATTATAGACCACCTACACTAATTTTATAGTAATTTTCCTTTATAATCCTTATGGAAATAGTAATTATATATAAAAAAAAAGTTATATTTGATTATGAATATTTTTATTTTTTTTTGAGAAATCTGTTTTATATTTTGTATCGCACATGCCACACATATTTTACCAGCAAAATTACCATCATATTTTTGATGAATTTGGATATAGTACATTCCAAATTGTATTGAATATTTATATATCATATATTATATAGCTAGAGCACATACACAAATTATGAAATTTATACTATATAGAATAAAAATGTATATTTACTTTTTTTTTTTAATAAATTACAAGCTATTAAGATAATATCACCATATGGCTATTTTATAATTATATTTTATTAGATTTTATTATATTTTTCAGTTCATAAAAATAAAAAAATAATATATGAAACAGCACATATAAAATAAATGACTTTGTTAATTATATATATTCATATATAAATGTGTGTACTGTGTATAGAAGTAAATGTTTGTATATATGAATGGTAATTATATGATAATCGTCTCGGTATAGTACACTGTTTGAAGATTAAAAGATATTAAAAGATATTTACAAGATGCTCTAAAAGGTAGTTTAACTATATAGCAAAATAGAAGCTGATAGTGATTCGATGATACAATGACGATTCATTAAAACTATATATACGGCTTAATTTACTATAATCATGTTTCATTTTTAATCTTTCAATGTATAATTCAATATCAGCAGAATTCAATATCTCTTTACGAAAACATTCTGCCAAATTGTAATTGTATTAAATAATATTTTCGATTTGTTTTCAATATAACCATTAGATCAATTTAGATTTATGGTGAATATAATTACAATTAAAAATAGAATGAATTTAATTATAGAATCTTTTGCTTTTGAAATATTTGGCTACGTATATATATAATTATCAAATGTAATGAAATACCTTAACGGGTTAAAAAATCATTACAATTATTGTCCATATATATATGTTAATATAAATGAATAATTTTCTATCAATAATCGTATGTGTTTTAATTGCCCCAGAATCTTTCAAATCTGATTCATAAATATATATATAGTTATAATTACAAAGAATATATATTTTTACAATTGTTAGATCGTTAAACTATATAATAATAATAATACATTAAAATATATATTTTTTAATCTATTTATGCATTTATTTATATGTATACAATCATAATATGTGTAATTTATAGAAGAGTGTGTTCCACTTTTTATAATCTAAAACCGTATACATATTTACAATAACCATATATAGTTTTAAATACGATAATATATATTTCTACGTTTTGTTATATGCATATATGTATAAAAAGAGCTAAATATATAAAATCCAAGTACTTCAACTTTATCATGGTTGTTTTGTATATAACATATATACTTTAGATTTGAACAAGTATTATATTTATATAAATGTACCATATTTCATGACTTTGATCACATCTTAAAAGATATACCTATATGTGTATAGAGTTATGGCAGCTATATAGGTAATAAGTCTATCACATTTCAAGATTAAATATACGTATATATGCATTTAAAATAAGATATATATTATCAGTTATTATTATAAATTCTAAGTTTTTAAGTATATGTGTATAAAACACATATCATATAAATAAGATAAACCATAATCAATACAATAGATTGTTTTATTATTATGTATTTTATATATACATTTTCTATGTGCAATTATAATATACCTCTCTAATCTATACTCGTATATATATATATATACTTATAATAAATATGGATTAAAATTATCGGCTAAAAATATACAAATAACCTATTTAACGTAATAATTTTTTCAATAATTAATCATATTTAGTATATATACGCACCATAGAGTTTATAAATGACAATAAAGAACAATAATACAATTTCAGATTATTGCTCTTAAATATATTTTGATAATATAAATTATTTGTTTTTGTTTTTGGCCGTTTTAGATTTAACTAAATATAGGAATTAATGTACGATTAACTGAAACGAATGATTTTGATTATTCATACCTATAGAAATCAACGTCTGTAAAATTACATATTCGATAAATTGAATTATATATATTCTTGTGATGCTATAATAAAAAGTTTTCCGTTTCATAATTTGTTAGATTTTTACGCAGTGCCTCTTTAATTATAGATGGGAAAAATTCATATTTCTGTGTGAAATTTATATTCAAACATATCCGAACATCTTACTAAATGTTATCTGTCTATAACCGACAAGAGTAACCTTTTTAATTCTTTTCAGACTACACCACAAAATCATAATATACAATCTGATAAATTTCGATCGTATTCAGCACGTTCTATATATGGGTATATATATAATAAAATTATATACACAGTTCACAGTTCATTGATATACTTAATATTGCTAAAATATTGCAAAAATGTATAATCATTTAAATTCGGATACTAATAATATATACCAGAAAATCAAGTTTATAAAATATTATTTAATCGCAAAAAGAATATATATATTCTATATAGAAAATTCTTTTTTTTTATAATCAAAAACCTGTATATTTGATCTCAATATGATGCTATATAGCATATATTTTATTTATACGCGATAATATAATATTTATGATATACAAAAGAAATTGAATAAAATAAAAATCGGGAACAATTACCTCTGGATATATTTTCAACCTCTGGTATATTGTATCAATATATATTGATTGTATGTATTTCAGTAGAGTAGAATCAGAGTATTCAAATTGCAAACAAATATTTATCTGGATTGCATCGAAGGTATTTCATAAACATTACAATATTGAATATAAATACAGATAAATTTGAATAATGAGTGATTTGTTAAAGAGTTTTTAAGAAATTATTATCACAAAAAGAATTGATTTGGTAAAATTATTCATAAAATACAATGAAAAATTCAGGAAAATCATGAAAATTCTCAAATCTAGTTCGATTCGTTTTATTATTAATATTCTATAAAGAGAACATTTTAAATGAATGATAAAATGTTTGGTAAAATCTGGTAAAATGTTTAAAACCATTGCTTAAGAACATTTTTACACAGAATTACGTGTTTAGATTTCTAAATAAAAAACTCTGAATGTTTTTTGAAAATTGTATTAAATCAGTTTTTTATTTTGATCAGAACAATCAGAATGGGATAGAACAAAACATGGGTTATAGTACAGATTTTTTTCATTTAATTGATTATGAAAAAGAAAATCTTAAATAGTTAATATCGCGTAAAAATCGTGCGGGTAGAGTTCCTTTATTATTTTTGTACAGGTTAAATGAATTAATAATGCACATCTTTTCTAATGGATACCGAGGCAAAGTAATCATCTTCAAGTTATAATAGTCAACATAATTTAACTATATTTAATAAATTGTATTTAATAAATATGGAATAAAATAAAATTATGTTTTACTCACACGTTTTGTAGGATATCTTACAAATAAAAAGGTTGAAAACACAATACATAATTCAATTAAACTCACCTATTGGAAAAAATAGAAAAATTTGAAAAATGAAATTAATATAAAAAATAACGTTATCAATAAAATATAATATACCTATAAAAAGAAAAATATATAGATAAATAAAGTCTTTCACAAATAAAAGTATAACGTTATACATAAAAATAAAGTATATCAATTAAAAATGTTGAGCACATCTTCTACAAGAAAGTTACCGCATTGTGGATTATTGAAGAATGATTTATTCATTTGTCAGAAATTTCAACGTTTATAACTCCTAATAAGTTTCCGGCAACATTTATAATCGACAATTGAAAACAAAAGAAGAACACGTACATAAAAATACGCACACAAAATTATCTCAATTATTTAACAAATTTTGTATAGTAAAACATTGAAGAAAAAGAAAATATTTAATGAAAAAATCCATACCAAAATTATTCAAGATTTTCATAGAATTTTCATTACATTTTCACCCACTGAATTATTTATATTTCATACATTTTCACATAATTAATTAAATTGGAAAAACAATTCCATTTCCACTTGGAAAATTTACATTAAAAAAAATTATAAAATATCAAAAAAAATTCCACGCGATACACCGACGAACGACACGATCACAAATAAAAAATTATTTTACACACATTATATATGATGATGAAAAGAGCAAATTTTAATGTTTTGATTTACACAAAATAGAAAATACCGTACCATATTATATTGTCTAATGCGTCTATATAAATGAAATTGAATTCAGTCGGTGTTGAAAAATAAAATTTTTTTGCGGTAAATTATTTTATAAAATTGAATCAATAGACTTCATGAAATGATTTGTTTTTTTGTTATATAAATATTATTTATAAATTATTATTATAAATATTATAATAACTGCGTTTTTCATTTGTTAGAATCAAAAAATGAAGCAATTCCAAGGTTTGAACATAGTGGAAGGTTTGAACATAGTGGTTGAGCCAAGGAAAATCTATTTTTGGTATGGACTCGTTATATTATTGTTATTATTATCCCATATGCATAATTATAATTGCAAAATTATATTCGAATCTATAGAGGCTCAAAATACAAATATACAAAATTCCGAATCTGTTAAGTATATATAGTTATATGGTCTATATACTTAACAGATCTATACAGTATATTTATTTTTTTTAACAATTAATTTACTGGGAAAATTCGTATGTAATAGGGAAATTAATATATAATTTTTTATGAATTTCCCAAATTATATACATATACGATTTGGAAATTGATGGGATTGTAATGGAAAATCTATGGGAAAATCAACGATTTGGGAATGAAGTATATTATCGATATGATTACCCTTGATTATTATATATGGGCTAAAAAGAAAATCGAATTCCAACAAACAAGAGAAAGTTATGATATCTGAATGATTAGAAACCGATAAATAATTTTCTGTGTCGTCTCCCATATATACATAGGAATATGTTTTTTCCAGTAAATCTACAATAAAACGAAATTTATTAATGTTTAATACATATAATAGATTTATATTTCAATTTTGCCTTTATATGTTAAACCGTAAATTTTTTCGAAATACAACATTATTATAATAATAGAATTATCATCGCATACATATCGATAAACGAATTGTTATAAAAAAAATGGTCATTTTTTAATATAACAACATATAATTATATTCTTATCAAGACAAACCATGACGGATGAAACTATCACCTCAATGGATAGTGTCTGTATCTAATTCCCTCAATAATATATATTTATTCGTATACATATAGACTGTAGAAGACTCGAAAAGAATAGACTGTAGAAGACTCGAAAAGAATTTTACGAAGTTCATTCATATACATTCTTATACAGAAATTTTTTGTAAAGTAAGTATAACTACAGGTGTGAAACAAATCGCCGATTTTTTAATATTATTTTTAGATATACAAAAAAAAAAGTAAATTGGGTCAACGCAGCATCTGTGAATTCTGAATTGTCCGCCACATATATATGTTATATTATGTCAATTTTAACGTAAAAATTCAAAAAACAAACAATTCCATATATATATATATTGTAGTATACAAAAATGTGTAATTTTAATAACAAATATATATAAATTTAGAGGCAAAAAACAAAACCGATTATTTCATATAATTTATAACTATTTTTTGTCTCTGTATATCTATGAAGAGGGGTGATTTTTTTAGGAAAGTTTTTCAAAAAAAAAAAAAACACATAAAATTCAGAAAAATGCATGAAATCTTTATTTGAATCGATACGGTACGGTTCATATAATTTAATGTTTGAAGATTATTTCATGCAAATGTTCACCTTGACTGTGCCTCTAATGGTCCATCCGCTTAGTCCCATTTTTGCATACTCTTTCCAACATTTCGGCCGGCATTTCTCACGAATAAATGCTTCAATGTTGTCTTCCAACATTGCGTCAATTGAAGCGGGCTTGTCTGTATAGACATGAGCTTTAACATAGCCGTTACGTTACGATTCGCATATCATCTTTGAAGTAGATACGGTCCAATGATGCCACCCGCCCATAAATCGCACCAAACTGTGATATTTTCTGGATGCATTGGTAGCTGCGTTGCAATGCTTCTGGCTGATATTCACTTCAAAATCGACAATTCTGCTTATTTACGTTCTGCCCATTGAGCCAAAAATGAGCTTCGTCGCTGAACACAATTTCGTCGCGATGAACTTTTCGCAATAACAGAGCACGCATTTTGATAATAAAATTCAATAATTTGCAAGCGTTGTTCGTTTTTTAAGACGATTCATGGTTAAATTATAGACCAAACTGAAGATGTTTGACCGGGCGAAACAAAACACGAAACGTGCGTCAACTGTTTAAACCCATAGTGTTGCCAAAAAGATAATAGCTAAAAAATCACCCTTTAGTTAGTATACGCGATGTCTATATACCGTATATATGGATTTATGAATATGAATATATATTGAATAGATATATAAAAAATGGTAAATCGCAGCTATATTGCCGCATATATATTTTTGTTCTCTATACAATTTCATATATACATATTTATCTGCTATATATAGAGTAGTTATTCGAATAACCTAATTTTAATTTAAAATTTTTTTTTTAAATAAATATGTATATACAATAAACAAATTTAAATGCATTCAAACAAATTTATATTTATATATATATGGCTATTTTTGTTGTACAGATTTGTATATAAAGGCGAATGTGATGTGATGTTTAGTGTATATTTTATTATTATAAACTGTATAGATATTTTACAAACCTAATTTTCAATTCAAGTTTTTCAATAATAATATAATGTTGTGTTTTGGTTGTTTATATATTTTTGTAGTCAATATGTTTTTAACTATATATTGAACATATATATAGCAAATATTTGTTGTTTTCTGTTGTTAAATGAACAATAAACAATATTCTTAATATATATTGTAATTTGAAAACATATATTGTTAAAGAATAACAATGGATTACCATGATAATGATGAACATGCGAATATATACTTAAAATAATAATAATAATCATATTATTAGATGATGATATTTAATGAAAAAGATTTTTGTAAACGTATACAAAATCATTATAAATAATATACACAACAGCAGTCACACACACATCTGATGAAGATTTGTTTGGTAAATAAATATGTGATATATAGAGAAATATATAGTTTTGTACCACGTATAAATGCAGACAGGTGAAGTGAAATTGTTAAATTTTTTTATAGTATATATAAATAAGAAGATGAATAAATAAAAAAAAACACAATACATAGAATTAAATTACAAAAACGGATTTCCTTTTAAAATTATATATACATTATATCGATATATATATAGAGGAAATATGATATTATTTATTTATTTACCTTATTTAAAATTTAAGTATTAATCCAAGAAAAAAAGTGCAATTGCAGCAAAATATATATACGTCGTCGTTATGATGTTGCGATGATGAATCAAAAATATATAATATCACCTCTATATATGATGATGTGTATATTTTATTTATTAGATATTATATATTTGTATAAGCATTCCCGTACACTAGCACTCACACACAATAAAATAATTATATAGTAAAAAGCAGAAAAAACAATGTAATAATTATTAAATTACATTTAACAGAAATTATTTTTATTATATTAAACTTTTTAATTAATTTTTAATATCACGTTTTTCAAACAGTATATTAATAATAATACTATAATAATTTTATGAAAGTTAACTCAAGCAAAAATATATTATTATTATTATTATTTAACAACTAATGATGTATGTAAAATGCCAACATTAGTTTTTAATAAGCACTATGGCTGCTAGGGCCTTTGGCTTTTACCGGAATTAGAAATCATTAATATTATAATTATTAATGTAATTTTAATAATGATGATGAGTATTTGTTATATACTTTCATATATAATTGCGAATATGTGTGTGTAGTAGACTTTGTAAATCTTTGGCTGCGTCCGACACAATATACCAAAGATATTCATTAATTTGATCCCAATGAATAAATGGTGACTTAGTTCATGAATTCAAATCATAAAAAGCACAGAAAAAATTTTCCGGCCAGGATTTGAACTCGTGACCACCCGCAATTGGGTTGGATGCTTTATCAACGGCACCACCAAGTCGTCCTAGTAATAATAGGAGCAAAAATATATATAATATACAAATATAACAAAATTAAATATAATATAATTTTTTTTTCTTATTATTATTATTCGTTTTGCTATTTCACACAGTATATAAACAATTTTTTTTTTTTAATTAAAGATCATCGCATATACTATATTTAATATAAAAATTCACAATTCTTTTCTTTCTTTTTTTAAAAAACACTTCAAATATTTATTTATTATGTTTCTTTATTTTAAACCCATATATTACATATTCATTTTATTTAGGAGTAGTATATGCGAGTTTTTAAAAAAGAATTAATGACAAATACATTTTAAATGCTTATAGAAAAATAACCTTCTTCAATATATATATTAGCACAAACACAGCGAGAATTCTTTGAATAAAATTGAAAAAAAAAAAACACCTGTATAGTGTATATACACAATTCTCAAAAATCACGGAAAATAATTTTTTATTTATGTATTTTTTATAAAAAAAAAAACAATATGAACTAAAACTAGATATATATATATAGATGATTTACATATAAAAAGCGGTGTATATATTAATGAAAAAAATTATACATCAGCAGTTTTTGTAGATATGTTTTATTTAATAATTTATAAATAGAAATTTTCACAATATATAGGAAAAAATAGTAAAAGCTCATTCATTATATATATATTATGTATATCTATCTATCTATCTATATTATTTAGAAAACTCTATACCAATTAATATGAAAATAATTAAAAAAAAAACTATTTTTATAACTAAAAAAGAAGAAAATTTGTTTTAATTCACTTTTTTTTTTCACTTTATACACGAATTAAATGTGAAAAAAAAAATACAATAAAATATTTTCATTTAATCAATTCACACGGAATTACATTTAACAACTAAACTACTGCTGGCTGGCTGTGTTTTGTGTTTTGTGTTCACTGTTCTTCAGTTCATATGCCTGTTGGTTGAGAAGAAAATTTTTGTTTGAAACATATATATATATATATATATATATATATATATGAAAAAAAACTCGATATATATACGTTCAATATACATTTATTATAATAAAATGCATGTACATGTGATGTTAGGGAATATATAGACAGTGTGAGAAATAACTGGTCAAATCATTCTGGATATTCGGTAAATTCCTTACCCAATAAATTGTTTCCCATACATTTCGTAAAGGAATACTGGATTTTATTAGAAGTTTTTCAGAATACTTAAACAAAATTCGATGGGTTCGATGGGGAAATCGCGGTTGCTTTAACATATCATTTTGATAGCCAGCTATCGTTCCCCAAACCTCGTTTGCATTTATCCCATACTAAATGTGTTTTATTTAGATTTTTAATACATTGGATACATTGGACAATAATAGAGATGAACTACATCTATTTTACCAAAACATTACTGTATTAATAAAATTTTAGTTCATTTATTTTAAAAGAATTTTCTTATACAAAAACACACAACTATATACGGACGAGCAGTATACAATACACATATTTTCATTGAAATACTTAACTTGAACGTGTATAGAAAAACACAACCATTCAAAAAAAAAACATACCATTTCGTCTATCGTATATCGTCGATGTGTATGCATATATATTCAAAACTAGTATTTTTTTTATTTTTTTTCACATGCATGTATATGCAATATGTTGTATTAGTTAATATCATACAGACCGCGGAGAGTAGAATTCATAAGTTGTTTCCACAGGATCTACACATGACAATATCAAGAAAGCCGAGACACTGCATTACAAATGACAATGGAATGCAACGAAGAATTACAATAATAATAATAACTAAAGGTAAAATTTAAATTAAAATTCTAAGATAAGAATATATATATATATATATGTTATGTTATATCTTGTAAAAAGTAATACGGTAGTTGATCCGGATCGCCATGGCCATATGGGGTTTTCATATAACAGGAGTTCGATCGAATACGATTCGTGTTTACATATAGTTAGTAGGTGGTATACCCCGTAGAGAAGACATAAATAAAGGACATATAAAAAATCATCTGATATATTTGGGAAAATTTAAAACAAGGATATGTAATAAAATGTTTAAATATCAAAATAGATATTATTTTCATGTGAATTTTGTTGTATATTTTTTAAACATAAAATGTTTATACAATAAAAAAATAAGGTAAAATTCTTCAGGTAAAATCGCAGGTAAATTCCGTTGTATTTTAATATAGAAATGTTTTATTGAGCAATGATCTTTATGTAATAATAATACATTGATTTTTATGAATTCATAAGTGTATATAATAGTATTGAATCCTTGGAAGAACAATATGGTTTTTAAGGAAGATTTGTGATTATTTTTTTTTTTTTGTTCGTTACTACGGCAGAATCGGTTTAGCGCCCGTAAAACCTCGGAATTCTATTGCCCGTGTGAGCCCGTAACGAAATCACTTAATCAGGTGATGAACCTTATATAGATGCATTGAATACACTTAAGTGATTTTGGGTGGTAAATCTATTATAATATGTGGATTAATTTATGAAATTTTGAAAATAAAGCAAACTTATGAGTTATGTTTATTGAACAACTTTTACTAAAACAAAATAAGAAAAAATCACTCATATGTTTTCAAACAATTGTCCAAGTTGCACTTTAGGTGGATTAGTTTTCATAGATAATAAGATGAAATGTTTAATTTAAATAACTGATAATCAAAAGTAGGGGGAAATACTAGTTCAGGGAGACTATTCCATAATCTTGCTGTTCTTGGGAAAAACATGAATTTCCAAATCTGTTTGTTCGCAAAAAACTAATAGATACAGAATATGAATGAGTCTTTTGTGAATTTCTCGAATTATAAGAGAAGCTAATTGGCTCAGAAATTAGCTTTAAAATTTCATTAGAGCATTCATGGTAATAATACCTATAAAATGTGCACAATGAAGCTACTGATCGTCTATGATCCAATGATTCAATGGAATTTGTTATTGTTTCATTTCTGATCAGCGAAATATAGCGTGTTTTTGGATCCTGTCACTAAACTGCAGGGTAGTAATTGGTGCACCAGCCCATATGTAGGAATTGTACTCTAGAAGTGGTCTTATAAAAGACCTATAAACTAATGCTAAATTTTCAGAATTGAGAAATTCTTTCGATCTTCTTAAAAATCCAATGTGATTATCCAGATATATATATAGAATTGATGACTTATAAAATTACCTACGTTTTATATTTAGAAATAAATTCATATTTTGGATAGGTATAGGAAAATTATAGTATACGTAAGTTGTAAGGAAAATTTTACATATTCAGAGATCTATGAAGGAATGCTTTAACTGTACTGTATTACTATAATATTCCATTTCATCTCTTCGCCTCGGAACACCTTATTCAATAGAGGTGATGTAAACAGATTTGAATATGATTAAACTTCGACAATATATCTAAATAATAATATATATCAGAGGAGGATGAGATTAATTGTTCGTAGCCATACAGCAGAGCGAACCTGTATGCTGTATGCGCTGCAAAATTCAAAGGTAAAAATATGAAATACAATCGCAAAACTATATAAAATTTCCATATGAATAAAAAATAAATAAATATATAATAAACCAGTTTATCAAGTTTATTTATATTTTTTTTTATTGATGAGATTTTCCTATACCTTCCCATTCGATTCCCATATATATTCGTGTACTTTTCTTATAATTCTTATTATATATTTTGTTTACTTATAGGTTTGCTTTTTTTAATTTGTTATTGTTTTTGTTATTATATTTATTAGTTATGCATTTATTTATTATATTATGTATATATATTTTTAAGAAATATTTAAATTACTAAAAAAAAGGTATTTGAATTTGACTGACGATATATATGTCGATAAATAATGTAATAAATGAATGCTCTATAATGTATATATAACCAATTAATATATAACATAAAGTTAAAGGTATTTAAAGATATTGTGGTTTTACCTATACACGTATATAGGTAAATATCATCTTATATATAGCGAGAATATTTCAATAAATGTTAAAAAAATAAATTGTATATTATATGTATAAAAGCTAATTCAATCGCGTATATGCAAATAAAGAATTCATTAAATGTAAAAAAATAAAATACAATTGCATTCATGTAATAAAATAAACATGAAATGCATTTTTATTTTTTATATTATTTAACACCGTTTTCCACTTTAAAATGCATGTTTATTAATTTCTTCTTTTTGTATGCCCAAAAGGGCATTTGTTTTTGTTTTGATACATCTTTTGAGAAACATATTTTGTTGCAAAAATTTTGTAAAAAAAAAATAAACAGGATATACCATTTTAGAAAAAGCACTATATATATGAATGAGATTTATTTAAATAATTGAATTATTGTATTCAAGTTTTATATTTTAGAATTAATATATTTTAGATCCCGATATGAATATAGCGATCTCACAAAACTAAATGTTGTAATTAACTTTATTCAAAGAATCATCAAATTCAAAAAATATCTATAATGTAAATTGGTTCGAAATAATGTATTGTAGGAGTTGGTGTGGAAATTGTCGGAATATTCAATTTAAATTTAAATTCAAAAACCAATATTTTTAAATTGAGATAAAAATATAATTTTAAAATTTATAGATAAATATAGACAACAGAAAATAAAATACAATTTTTTCCATTAATATCCACATTATTTCAATTCGATGTTTGTTATTTGACAACATAAATTTTATTATCGATCGCTTGCACACATGTGAATTATATATGATTTGTTTTTATTTATTTTATTTTCATTTTGTAAACAAACAAATTATATTTGTTTTTTTATTAAATAATTTCATAATTTCAAATAATAATATAATTAAATAAAAAATTCAATTAATTTAATTTAATAATTTAATAAAAAGAAGAGATGTTTTTTTCAAAGCAATTAATAAAATATCCTAAACAAATATTATTATTAAAATCAGAATTTTGTACAAAAGTGAGTTCTTCTTTTAAAAATTAATGGTGTTTTTATTTTTTTTAAGAAATTTTTAAACAATATTAAAATAGATTCGAGAATGGCCAAGAAAAATTGTATCTGGTATACAACCAACGGGTGCTGTACATTTAGGTAATTATTTAGGTGCTATACGTCCATGGGTTTCTTTACAAGAATCCGGTGAAAATGTATCATATTTTATAGCCGATTTACATTCAATAACATTACCGCAAGTAAATAAAAAATGATAATAGACAATAATAATATTAATAATAATAATAATAATTAAATAAATAAAAAATCGTATAGGAAACAAAAATTCTAAAAGCAAATGTAATAAAAATGATGAGTACCCTATTGGCGTGCGGTATTGATCCAAATAAATCAACATTATTTTTACAATCATCGATACCACAACATTCAGAATTATGTTGGATACTGGGATGTTTAACGACAATGGCACGTCTGTCACATTTACCACAATACAAAGAAAAATCAAGTAAATTAAAGGATATCCCATTGGGTTTATTTGTTTATCCCGTTTTACAGTCGGCCGATGTAATGATACACAAGTAAAAGCGAATCTTTTTGACTTTGTGAACAAATATATTTATAACGAATTCAATTACAGAGGTACTCATGTACCATGTGGCGAAGATCAAACTCAACAAATACAATTAATTCAACATTTATCACATATATTTAATTATAAATATGGAGAAACATTTCCCGTATGTCATGCAATGATTGCAAAAGATTCAAGTGCAAAAATTAAATCATTACGTGATCCAACGAAAAAAATGTCTAAATCGGATCCAGATATTAAAAGTTGTATTTTACTAACCGATTCCCCTGAACAAATATTGGAAAAAATTAAAAAATCATTAACCGATTTTACGTCAGCCGTAACCTATGATGCTGAACAACGTTTAGGTGTATCAAATCTCTTGACAATACACTCGTTAATTGACAACAAAGATATATATCAAATTTGTAAAGAATCCATTGGAATTGATACGGGAAAGTAAGTTTTATGCTATATAATGGTGTTTTTTTTTTTGGGTTTTAATTTGGTAATGTTATATTCAACATTAGATATAAATTACGTGTTGCCGATTGTTTAATTGAATTTATCAAACCGATACGTAAACAAATTGATGATTATTGTAAAAATCCAGATTATATTTATAAAATTATCCAGCATGGTAATGAAAAAGCCAGTGAGGTAGCCGAACAAACAATGAATGAAGTACGTGATAAAGTGGGATTAGTCAGTGGTGGTGGTGGTGGTGGTGGTGGTAGTCGTTCTAAAACACTAAGTAATTTTACTAATGATTTTGTAAAATTAAAAAGAGAAAACTAAAAAGTTAAAATATATATATAGGATTTGTTTATGATATTTTAAGTAATTTATTATTAATTAATAAATGGATTTTAATTTAATTTAATTCTGTCTTATATTTATCTGTACAAATTAAAGATTAATTTAATTTTTTTGAAAATATTTCTGCGAAAATATACAAAATACCAACATTCAACCCATAAAAAATAACCCATAAAAAGTATGAAAAACAACATCGCATTGTGTGTGGTAAAGATTTACGTCAAAATAAAAACAACAAAAAGTTGTTTCTTTCAAAAAAAGCCATATATATATATTTTTGCCATAATCACCAAAAATCAAGAAAAATAATCACAAATCAATTTGTGTTGTTCGAGCGACCGATCACCGAAGAAGAAGAAGAAGAAGAAGAGATATTTAATTAAATTCTAATTAAAAAAAAAATAATAAAAATATTGTTTTGTTTTTTTTTCTAACTATAAAATAATCTATTTAGATTTAAACTAATAAAAATAAATAAAGTATATCACAATATTAAAAATGCAAAATAATATTCGACAATTAATTTATTTTGGTAAAAAGGTAATATAAATAGGGAATTTAAAACAAATTATAATTTTTTTCTTTTTGCCTTTTTTCTTTTCCTTTTCTTTTTAAATTACGTTATGCAATTACCCATTTCATAACCTTATATTAAAAATAGAAAGAAAAAAAAATGTATTGTATAAACTTTTTTTTTGCCTATATGCTAATTTGCGAACATACAAACAAAATAAAAAAAATAAATCAGATCCCGTAAAATATTTTAAAGGTCAATTAATAAAATAACTGAGGTCACGATATTCAGGAAATATTTTGTGATAAGATTTAATTACAATTTTGGTTTGTTTTTTTCTTTTCAAAACTTCGTAGACGAATATACAAACAAATATCGGTTTTATTAGTACATTGAAATATGCAGTAAATAGTCGATATTATTCAACACCATCTCATGAAGCCGATCTTGTGGTTATCGGATCAGGTCCAGGTGGTTATGTGGCCGCTATTAAAGCATCACAATTAGGATTAAAGGTATATCGTGTTCGTTGTTAATGTGGTTTCATATCATATGTGTACTAATAATTTGTTTTTTTTTTTCAATTACAGACAATTAGCGTGGAAAAAGAACCAACATTAGGTGGTACATGCTTAAATGTTGGTTGTATTCCATCAAAGGCCCTGTTAAACAATTCACATTATTATCATATGGCACATTCGGGTGAATTGGCTAGCCGTGGTATTCTAACGAAAGGTGTTGAATTGGATTTACCAACGTTAATGGGTGAAAAATCAAAGGCAGTCAAAGCGTTAACCGGTGGCATTGCACAATTGTTTAAAAAAAATAAAGTTGATGTTATTCGTGGTCATGGTACAATAACTGGACCAAATGAAGTTCAAGTACAAACGGACAACGGTGTTGAAACAGTTAAAACTAAAAATATTATGATTGCAACCGGTTCAGAGGTTACACCATTCCCAGGCATTGAAGTAATTATTATTTATTTGTGTTTACATTTTTAATTTTATAGTGTATTTTCGATTTACGAATTGTTTTGTATATTGAATGTATATTTTCTATTTTTTTTTGTAATGAATAGATTGATGAAGAGACAATTGTATCAAGTACTGGTGCATTATCATTAAAAGAAGTACCGAAAAAAATGATAGTTATTGGTGCTGGTGTTATTGGATTGGAATTAGGTTCGGTATGGTCACGTTTGGGTTCTGAAGTGGTGGCTGTCGATTTCTTAGACATTATCGGTGGTGTTGGTATGGATGGTGAAGTTGCAAAAGCATTTCAAAAAATCTTAGCAAAACAGGGGTTACAATTTAAATTGGGCTATAAGGTAACCGGTGCCGTTAAAAGTGGTAGTGGTGTAACCGTTTCATTAGAGAAAAAAGATGGTAGTGGAACAGAAGAATTGTCAGCAGATGTTGTATTGGTTTGTGTTGGACGTAGACCATATACATCGAATTTAGGATTGGAAACGGTTGGAATTGTTAAAGATGATAAGGGTAGAGTTCCAGTAAATGGACAGTTTCAAACAATTGTTCCAAGGTAATTGAATTTTTTTGCAATTCTCTTTTTATTTATTACATTTTAACATATTTATTTTGATGGGATAGCATATATGCAATCGGTGATTGTATACATGGTCCAATGTTGGCGCATAAAGCAGAAGACGAGGGTATCATTTGTGTAGAAGGTATTCAAGGTGGACATGTACACATCGATTATAATTGTGTACCAAGTGTTGTGTATACACATCCAGAAGTTGCATGGGTTGGTAAAACGGAAGAAACATTGAAAAGTGAAGGTGTTGAATATAAAGTTGGTAAATTTCCATTTTTGGCAAATTCCCGGGCAAAAACAAATAACGATACAGATGGTTTTGTAAAAGTATTAGCTGACAAAGCCACCGATAGAATACTTGGAACACATTTAATTGGACCGGTAATTAAATAGTTTTTACTAAAATATAAAATGAAATGTTCGACAATTAATTTTCCGTTTTTCAACAGTCTGCCGGAGAGTTAGTTAATGAAGCCGTTTTGGCAATGGAATACGGTGCAGCTGCTGAAGATGTTGCCAGAGTATGTCATGCTCATCCGGTATGTTTGCTTACATAAATCCATCTTATTATGATATTTAATTAACTCTAATAATATTTAATTCTAATATTTAATACAGACATGTTCCGAAGCATTACGAGAAGCGAATTTAGCTGCTTACTTTGGAAAACCAATTAATTTTTAAGTATAATATATGCATGCATGGTATGCATATATGTAATGAAATTTAAAATGAATAAAAATTTGTATGACAATTTTGAATTCATTTTTCCTATTAAACAAAATCAAAACAACTAAGAATTCATGTAAATATATTATATAAAAATATGCAAAACCTAAAATTTTATAGATCATTTAAAATCATTTATTATTTCAATGATCGGCACTTTATTACATTAATAATATATTATTTGTTTTTTTTTTTTTTTTGCATTCAAATCTCATTATTTTATTATTTTTTTTAAATAAATTGTTCGAAATTGTTATCATTAATTATAGAAAATTATCTAATTGTAAAAGATATTTAAATCAGAACTCTGAATTGTTAAAAAAAAAAAAAATAAAAGAAGTGAAAAGAATTGCGATGTATGTGTGCGTTTTTGTCAAGTGAAAATTATAACTTAATTATTTTAACTTAAGGATAACTATAAAAAAAAAATGAAATAAACTTACCGGTAATGTATTTTTTCCATCCCAAATTGATTTAAATGAATATGATAATTATCAATGAGGATGGATGGATGGCTTTTTGGAGCATCTGTTGCAAATAACTGTACATTTACCGTACTTTTGTTTTTTAACACTAAAAATGACGTATGAAATCATTTTCTTCTAAAATAACTATTACACATTTATTAAACCACTTTAATTTATACGTAATTAATTTAAACATTAATTTTTCTATTGATTTTTAATTATTTTTTTGTATAACTACCAAAATTTAACACTTAAATTATTTTTACAGAGGTTGATTTCCACTTTGCAACGCCAAAAAACAAAATCATTTTTTATGGTGATAAACCATGGAAAAAAAATGAAACGAATGCGTTGTAAATTACAAAAAAAAAAGAAAATGCCTGCTTTTTAAAATGTCACAAAATTTATGAAAAATTTTCGCTCTCTTGAAATATTAGTGTTTTTTTCCATAATTCCATCAATTTGTTTTGTTTGTTTATTTTCCTATTTTTTTTCATTCATTATTTTTATTTATATTTATTATAATTGTTCAATAACCAAGTAATCAGCTTTGTTATATTAATTAATTACAATTTAAAAATTATTAATTAAAAAAAAACAATGGGTGATCGGTATAATATACACAGTCAATTGGAACATTTACAAAGTAAATACATTGGTACCGGCCATGCAGACACAACCAAATATGAATGGTTAACAAATCAACATCGTGATTCATTGGCCAGCTACATGGGACATTATGATCTATTGAGTTATTATGCGATTGTTGAAAATGAATCAAAGGCTAGAGTACGTTTTAATTTAATGGAAAAGATGTTACAACCATCGGGACCGCCACCAGAAAAAGTAGACGAATAATTAATAATGATATATATATGGTATTAATTATTATAATTAACAAATTTATTCCATAAAATAATATTAAAACGCATTTTACATTTTAATTTGGTTTTTCTTTATTATTATCGTGATCATCATCATCATCATTTATATCCTTGTCAACATCCATATTAGGATTTCCATTTAATTTATCCAATTGTCTAACAGTATCTTTAACTAAAACTTGTTTCAAAATTGTTACATATTCGTTATTTTTCACCAGTAATAGTTTACGTACATCACTAAATGTATCAATGGTCATTGAACCGAATTGCCAAATTTCCGTAATTTGTTCTAACATTGATAATTTTGCCAACATAATCGTACCATTATCTTTAGGGCCACTATAATTTAAGCATACATCTTCTTCGAATGCTGTTGGATCTACTAATATTTGCCCGTTAACAACACCAATCGTTGATGCTGCTATAATATCATACATGGGTATACTTGCATTGGCTAGTGCTAATCCTGCACATGTTATGACTGCACCCAATACACCACCATCATTTTCCAAAACATTTGCGAATATATCAATCTGTAATTTTGCATTTGTTTTCGAATAAATATTTACAAATACTATATATTAATTATACTACAAATTATACTACATACTTGAAAATTGGAAAATTCATGTAAACAAACAGCCGGTTTTAATGCCCGTTTCATTGCTTGGGCCAGAGATTTTTCTTCAGCATCCGTTTGTGGCAGTCGTCGTTTTGTACACGAAAACGGTGAATATTTAAAATCACAGAATAAATCACCGTTTACACTAAACGTATTTTGTTTTGGTATTTCACGTGGATCAAATACAGTTACCATAACTTTTGTTTTTCCCAATTCCATGTACGCCGATCCCTTTGCCTTCGAAACAATACCAGATTTTATATCTGAAAACAAAAATAAATAAACAAACAAACAAAATGTATATGTAAGTATTTCAGAATAGGATTGATGTATTTTTTAGGTTACGCATTATTCCAAAACCACTTACATATGGGTCTGGTGGCTGCACAATTCCGACCATCTTTTCTAATCATCATTTCATCATTACTATAAATTTCCTGGAGTTTTTCTTCGTATGTTTTTAGATTCACCTTTGAATAAACACGATAGGAAATTGAATTTTCTGGTCCATTTATACGTTTGTGATCGATCGGCATGGTTATTTTTATTTTTGTTTTTATATGGATTAAATTAAATCTTGAATGATTGATTATTTTGTTTATATTTTTGGTGAATACTGAATTTATGAGGTTTGATGTTATATGCGAATATGTATTTGACAAAAATTCAATGAAAATCTTTCGCTTTTCTCCTTTTTTGTTTGTATGTACCATGGAATATTATGAAAATATATCGATGAAAAAAATTTCAAAATATAATTTATATTTTAAAATAATAATTATACGGTTTATAATAATTATTAAGTATTTATAATAATAATTATTAATTATATTTAATAATAAATAAAGAATTAAAAATTTTCTTAATAGTTTAGTGCTGCCGAATATTATAAAATCTCACCACCGCATTCATAAAAAAAAAAAAGAGAGACAAAATGCATTTTTTTTTTTTTTCGATAACAATTTTTGCGGCGGCGAACGACGGTGACGGCATGCGGTGAAAATTAAAATTATTATCTGACCGACTGAAATAGTTTTTGTTTAGAGGCAAAAAAAAAAAAATAAAATAGTTTTTTAATTTATTTGTTTTAATAATTAATTAATTATTTGAAAAATATGTGTTTTAATTGTTAAAAGTATATATAATTATATAAATTAGTAATTAATAAATGAATTTTTAAATATATTTACAATAAATAATTAAGTTCAACGACTTTATATAATATACATAAATTTTATTTGGTTGGCTTTTTCCAATTTTTGTGCCTCCGCTTCGCGTTCTTCGTAAATGATGCATGGGAAAAAATATGTTTAATTTTTAAATAAAAAAAAAAAAATGCTTTTTTTATATAGTGCGTAAACGCCATTATTGTTATGTTTTATTATAAAATTAATAAAATACATTTTAAATTTAAATTATAAATTAAATTTTATATAAAAAAAAGAAAAGAAAACGAAACAAACGTTTATTAAAATAATTGGATTTTTTTTTTTTTTTTTTTTTTTGTAATTCAATTAAAATTATTTTGTTTTTGTTTTGTATAATAATTTACTGTAGTATAGATTCGTAGCGAAAGTATAAACAAAAATTGGTTAGGTTTTTTGGTTTTTTTTTTTGGAATTGCACAACGACGTGATAAAAAAAACGCTTTTATCGAATAAAAAATGGAATCCAATGATCAAGGTATGTATTCCTTAAGAATATTTTAATTTAATAGTTAGTAATAGTTAGTATATTAAGTTTTGCAATTACACGTAAATAAATTCTGTGCCACATAAAACACAAAAAAAAAAAAAAAAATAGACAAAAATACTAGTACAATACTGGTGGTGTATAAATGAATCATATTTTGATGGTATATATTTTTATTATAAGCATTTTTTTTTTTTGTTTGTACTTGATCTTTTTTTTTTTTTTTATTATATGATGTATTTTATATATATATATATATACAATGGATTATGTAGGTTAAACGGTTAAACCTGTTGTATTGATATTTTTTATGCGGCACAGACGACATTATATATTTAGTGTTTAGTATTGTAGACACTAACAAATCATTAAACTTTTGTATTTTGTTAGATATGCAAATATATAAGCATTTACTTTCAATAACATTATATTTATATATCAATTTTAATAGTTTTATTATAAATTATTAAAACATCTATATATATATCGAGTTCATTGTAAATCCAAATTATTGCATTACCCTATTATCCATATGATGGAAGTTATTGTTAATATGTTCTGCGGTAACAACCCCCCCCCCCCCCACCCCTCTTCCTCTATGGGATATATTTATAAAACAAAAACATAAGGAATATTTTGTTTTATTACATCCATTTTATGCTAGACGTCTGCCGGTTTTATATGCATTGAATGCGGTAATTTAGTATAGATAGTATATATTTCTATTGACTGTGGTAGACGAGTTTAGTTGTACCACAACTGTATATCAATGTACAAGTGATTTTTCAATGTATCTTTTATCTTATCACAATTTTGGTCACTTTTATAGCTTGTATCATAACAATTATAACAAAAAAAAAAGCACCACAACTTGATTCGTTGATTGATTTTGTATTTTATTTAATCATTATCATATGCAATTTTACTTATAATTGTCAACTTTTGTGTAATTGCGGTTATATCTTTTATTATTCTGATATTAATCGGGCTGAAAATATGCATGCTAATGTTTTGAGGGGCGTTGAATACGAATAAATTGGTTTCAAATAGATTCATCCATTGGTTTTTGAGTTATCAATAATTTTCCAAAATAACTCCAGTTATCAGGCCATAATTCAAAAAACAATGAATGAATCGGGTAGAAAACTTGCATACTTATACATTAAAAGACGCTGAATCCGAATAAATTGGTTCCAAACCGATTCATCCATTGGTTTTTGAGGTATGGCCATTGGATCAAAAACCAATGGATGAATCGGTTTGAAACCAATTTATTCAGATTCAGCGCTTCTTAAAACATAAGTATGCAAATTTTAAGCCCCATTCATGCATTGGTTTATGAGTTATGGCCTGATAACCAGATAGTTATTATGGAAAATCTTTAATAACTAAAAAACCAATGGATGAATCTATTTGAACCCAAGATATTCGGATTCAGCTCCCCTTAAAACATAAGTATGCATATTTTCAGCCCGATTCATTAATTGGTTTTTGGGTTATGACCATTTGATCAAAAACCAATTGATAAATCGGTTTGAAACCAATTTATTCGGATTCAGCGCCCCTAAAAACATAAGTATACAATTTTTCAGCCCAATTCATTCATTGGTTTTTGAGTTATATGGCCTGATCCCTAGATAGTTATTTTGGAAAATCTTTAATAACTCAAATACCAATGAATGAATCTATTTGAACACAAGATATTCGGATTCAGCTCTCTTTAAACCATATAAGTATATGTATTTTCAGCTCAGATAATTCAGCCCCCCCGCATATAGATAAGTTCCATATATGTATTAACAATATTTATGGATTAATCGGCAATTTAATTTATTAATTTTGAATCATCATGTTCAATTCTTTTATTTTTTTTCTCGTGATTATATTATTATACAAAATCACATTAGTTATATCGATATAAATAACAACGAAACGAATTGGCTATATTAATATAAATTCCCTGTGTACACATATAAGATTTTTAAAATAAAATAAAAAAATGCATAAACAATACAATCAATATTGCCAATATTGCCAATATATATATATATATATATAAAATAAAGAAATATGTTTTGTTTATGTATATATGCTAATTGTACGATGATTTTTGTATCTTTAAATCATTATATTATATTATATATTGTATAAAAAAAACCAAAACAAGTTTAAACGGAACTGGATTTTGAAGGTTACCCATCGTTTGATAAAAAAAATTTGATTATATCTTCTTTTTTTTTTACCTTTTGGTTTATCCAAAACATATAAATCCCATATATAACACATTAAATTAATGTATTTGAATAAATTAAGTAATTAACCTTTTGAAATTCTTAATATATATTTAGATGAAATTCGAATATTGTATATTTTTAGTATTGATGTTATTATAATTGATGACATTTTACTAAGGGGTGTTTTTTGTTTTGTATGATAAACCTCTAAAATGTTGAAGATTCAGTTGATAACAATCCAAATATTCCATCTAATATAACAAATTTTCATTCAGTCACTGTATTATGCTCTAAAAATTATCTTCATTAGAGTGCGAGATCAATATTTCAGATGCATATTTGTATTTGTAAATCATTTCATTAAATCCATTCTTTAGAGATTGTATCATAAAGATCATCAATATATATATACATCCCTCAATAGAACTAATTTAGTTATTGTATTGTTAAGAACATATGATTATATTATATTTCATTGAATTAATCGGTTTTCTAAGTTCTTTCCAACTCTACAGCATATCCTGAAGCAATTTATTTCCAAAAACTATGTAATACAAGTATATAATTTTAACAATATATACCGAAACCAATATATCGGTCACGTACTTGTATTTCCTTACAATACCATGGCATATATCTAATTATATACAATCAACTAAATATATGTTTGTACTTTTATATACAAAATAATTTTCATTGCCATTATTTATAATATAAAATATATAATGGTTATGCATGAATTAAAATATATATACAAATATATGTCTCTATGTTAGTATAAAATTATATTTATATTACTATTTGCCTCTCAGCTCAGCCTATATGTATTTCTGTATATATATTATATTTATTTAAATTTAGAATTCAAATTTAGTATTATTAGTAAAAAAAAAATGTTTGTATACATTATAAATAACATTTAAATCATTAAAATATTTTACACTAATACTGCGCTAACACGAATACAATAAAAATATATATTTATATTTGAATTATATCTATATTTAAATGATATAGGCAAGTATTTATATTTTGAATATATATATATACAAAAGATATAAATGCATTCATTCCGTATATATGATTGTTCACATATGAACGTTAAATTTGTTGATATCTATATGGAAATATGGAAATATTAAAGAAATATTTATGATAAAGTATGGCTTTAACAAAAAACCTTCGTATAAGCCTCTGAATTAAATAAAAATTTTGTATTATAGTTGTTTGCGGCAATAACTTCAGCAGCAACTTGACATTCAACAATAACAATAAAAAAATAACTAACAAGTTAATATGTTTGATAATCTTCTGTCCATCTAACACCTGATATTATTTCATATATAGTGTATATGAAAAATTTAAACAATTTTGTAATTTTGTATACAAAATTGAGGTGTTTTTAATTATTATTTGAGTTATGATAAAAAGAAATATGTATGGAATTTAGTCTTAAACCCAAAGAAGTATTCAAAAATTCATTCCTTTTGGAAGACACTATACTATAAATTGCTTATGGTTTATGCGACGGGAAAATGTTTATCATCAAGATGAAAAACATATTGTTAATGTAACAAACTTTTTAAACAAACAAAATTAATTTATCCAAATGCTGAATGGTGTATGTAAATTTTAAATAGAAATAACTTTAACCATTTAAACATCATGGTTTTTTTTTGTCTATATATTTTCAATATCTTTGCTCTATTCTTCTTCACATATACCATGCAATAATACACTAATTCACACCATAAACATCATCGCATATTGCATTAGATTGATCATTCCATATATGCAATATTAATTTATAGTATAGTATTTTTTGTTGGAATTTTTTATTCTTTAATCATTTCCATTATATTATATTACATTTCATTCATATATACACTATATGCGTTGCATTGCTGCCGTATATATTCACCCACACACAAAAATGTCTAGTCAAAAATATTTATATTTACATATAATTTAATTGTAATGAGTTGGGTATTTATTTAAAAAAAATTCAAAAGTATAATTATAATAATATAAATACTGTGTGCTTTCGTTTTGTAAACTTTATTTATATGTTTATATATACTTAAAAAATTGCCATCATCCGCGTATGAATTTCTTAATTATCCACAATCCTTTTATCTGATAGGATATCCTATATATTTTATTCTTTGTACCGCAAAAAAATTTTCCAATTTCATATACTTTCTTCCATCGCTTTTATTAGATTATTAAATTATATATCTTTCTGTTTCTATAACCAATTCAATTGAAATTTTGGATGTATGGAAGTTAGATGAAAAATGCAGGAAAACATTTTTGTCTGACAAAAATCATTCGTTATAATAAATTTATTCTATTCTATGACATGGAAATGTTTTTGTGAATAGAACTATATAGAGAATTTACCCGTATTTATAATAGATAATAGTCTGACATTGACGATAATTGCTTAAATCCTTATAGTCCTTAAGGTTGCTTAAGAAATTCTGTATAAATTGGTTAAGGAAATTCTGTATAATTTGCCTAAGGAAATTCTTTATAATTTGCTTAAGGAAATTCTGTATCATTTACTTAAGGAAATTCTGTATAATTTGCTTAGGGAAATTCTTTATAATATTCTTGAGGAAATTCTGTATAATTTGCTTAAGCTTTGTATAATTTGCTTAAGAAAATTCTGTATAATTTGCTTAAGCTTTGTATAATTTGCTTAAGTAAATTCTGTATAATTTTACTTAGGGAGATTCTTTTTAATGTTCTTGAGGAAAATCCGTAAATAATTTGCTTAAGGAAATTCTCTATAATGTTCCTAATGAAACTGTCTCTCATTTATTTTTGGAAATTCTCTATAATTTCCTTAATGTAATTCTGCGTACAAATTCTATATAATTTGCTTTAGGAAATTCTATATAATTTGTTCTGTGTCCACCAGATTCAATTGAAATATTGTATATATGGAAGATTGATTAAAGAATAAGAAATTCCCCCTTTTTATTTGAGAAAAATCATTTCTTTAACTGTACTGTACTTAATAACTGTATTAAGAATACTTTATCTTAATACCTTAATTAACTTCATTCATACCTGCAAATATTCCTGTATGGTTAGAGAACTATATACAGAATTCATCTTATTTCTAATTCTATAATATATACTTTTCTGCTACATCAACTACAATTTCATAATCCTCACCGTATCATTTACTAAACATTTTAAATTTACCCGATACAATAGAGAATATGATTACTAATTATTATTATTTATTATTATATTAAAGTTCAAATAATTGAATTATGGTCAACTGTTTTTGTACTTTTGTATAATAATGGTGACATTATATTGTATATTAATATCCGACCATATATTTATATATGACGTACTTATACGTAAATGCATTAAATATAGATATGTTACTATTAAATATATATATAGCAATTAATATACACATATTTATTAAATACACATAATACATTCTATCATAATAAACATTCTATTTATATTTAATCAAATATTATATATATATATATTTAAAAAAAGATAAACAAAACAACAGAAACAAAACATTTCAATCTATATATTACATATATTGTGATGGTAAATATAAGAATTTTGTTTATGAAATGTATATACTTTATATAGAAATATTCATATAATAATAAGTAGTAGTATATATTGAAAAAAAAATGCCAAAATTATAATTATAATAATATAAAAAAATGTTTTTTATATTCATTTATTATTCTATTTATGGAAATGTTTGCAAATATATCATGTACAAAATATACATTTTATTTATAAGATAACTACCTCTCATAGGAATTTCATTATCTTTATATTTGTGTATGGATATATGGATACAAACAAATGCGAATATGATGATATTAAATATAAAAACAATTGTGTTTGATAAGTTTTTGCCTTTGCTATATGGTTTATTTAAAAAATACATTAGAATTTGCTTAAAAAAAAGGAGATTTAAAATTCAATCTAAATTAAGCGTTTTACTACTATTTTATTCAATTTTCAATCAAATTTTGTATACCCAAAATTCAGGTTAAGAATTTTAAAATTAAAAATAATCATCTATTTTTATTATTTTTTTTTTAATTTTCAAATGAATTTTTTGAAGTACCTCTGCATACCTTTTTAGATCTAAAATATACGCAAAAAACTTCTTCAATATTTTATATATATATATATGGTAAATAACTAATCTAATATTAAATAAAAAATTTAAATAATTTATTTTTTTATTATTTTTATTTATATACATATCCAAATAGACATATATAAAGATCTTAAAATAAAATTATGATAAAATTTAGATGTTAAAGTTTAAATTAATATAAAGAAACAAAAAAAATTTTTAATATTATCAGAATAAAAAACAATTGTTTTATTTTCGGTGTATTTCTTCTGTGAATTTATTGACAAAAATTTCTGTACAGATTTCGAAATTGTAAATTGTCATATAAAAGACATTTGTTATGTCGGACGGTCAATCACTTTTTTATTTGTTGATCGATTTCAAGCATAACTTTTGGATTTTATTATACCTTTTGGATATTAGATTTTATTATATATGATTTTATCGAAATGTTTTATATCACAATTTACAAATTTCCGTAACTTTTAGAACATCATCACTCTGTAAATTTGTATACATATGATATATAGTAGTAATATTCCATAAAATATAATGAATGTTTACATACACAAAGTTAATACAGACATTCGTCGCTTATGCATATATGTAGAAATTGTTAATTGTATAACAATCAGAAATTCTATATATGAATCATTTTCATTACACCATCAAATCAAAAAGAAAAAAAAAAAAAACAACAACCAAATGTATTTTTATTTTATAATTAAAATTTTTTGGTTTTATATTATTTATATAAACATATGTGTATTTTTAACTTTACATATTGCTGTGTGTATTTGTATTAAAAATATTATATTTTGTGCAATTTATTCGCTTAAAATTTACCACAGAGGTAGTATAATATAAATACAAACAAAAACAAAAATCTAATTACTTGATCAATTTCTGTGTGATTTTCTAATTGAAATTCTGTATAATTTGCTGGAGCAAATTCTCCATAATTTTCTCCAGGAAATTCTCGACGAATTGATAATGGAAATTGTCTGTAATATTCTAAAGGAAATTCTGTATAATTTTGCATAAGGAAATTCTGTATAATTTGCTTAAGGATTCTCTATCAATTGCATGAGGAAATTCTCTATTTTGCTTCAGGAAATTCTCTATAATTTGCCGGAGGAAATTCTCCATAATTATATCCAGGAAATTCTCGATGATTTGTTAAAGGAAATTGTCTGTAATATTCTAAAGGAAATTCTGTATAAATTGTTTAAGTAAATTCTGTATAATTGAGGAGGACGCTTGAGGAAATTATGTATAATATTGTTGAGGAAATTCTCTATAATTTGCTTAAGGATTCGCTATAATTTTCTTCAGGAAATTCTGTATAATATTCTTCAGGAAATTCTGTATAATTTGCTTAAGGAAATTCTCTATAATTTGCTCAAGGAAATTCTCCATAATTGTATCCAGGAAATTCTCGATGATTTGATAAAGGAAATTGTCTGTAATTTTCTTCAGGAAATTCTGTATAATTTGCTTAAGGAAATTCTCTATAATTTGCTGGAGGAAATTCTCCATAATTGTATCCAGGAAATTCTCGATGATTTGATAAAGGAAATTGTCTGTAATTTTCTTCAGGAAATTCTGTATAATTTGCTTAAGGAAATTCTCTATAATTTGCTGGAGGAAATTCTCCATAATTGTATCCAGGAAATTCTCGATGATTTGATGAAGGAAATTGTCTGTAATATTCTAAAGGAAATTCTGTATAATTTGTTTAAGTAAATTCTGTATAATTGAGGTGGAAGCTTGGGGGAAATTCTGTATAATATTCTTGAGGAAATTCTCTATAATTTGCTTAAGGGTTCTCTAACATTTGCATGAGGAAATTTGCTATAATTTTCTTCAGGAAATTCTGTATACATATTTTTATGAAATTCTCTATAATTTTCTATAGTCCTCAAACAAATCCTTTTTTGCCTTATATAAATTATCATTTGCAATGTTTTTTAATTTAAAAAAAGGCACCCTGCTACTTCTTTCTTGTTCTATTGTAAACCTTTTGTGTGAAGAATCATTGAATTACATACCCGGAATAAATTGATTTAATGTTTATATCTAAGGTACAGTAGATACCTTTTTTTATTGTAAAATAATTTCTCATAGCTCACAATTCACATAATATATACATAGCAAACAAACAATGCAATAAGATGCAGTTCTAAATAGCTGCGTGCATGGCTATTGAATGGCCATATCGCATGTACAACAAAACGATTATCTTCTATATATATATAAAGATCTATATTTATACAGTAGAACATATATATATATATATATATATATATATATAAATAAATATATACTTCCATACATTCGAATAATATCATAATATATATAGAATTGTAAATATATTTATATATATATATATATATATTCTCATTGCCAGTCGTCGTCTCCTCAGCGGCCAACACAACAATATTCATTCATATATATATGTTTATAAGTATATATATACCATATATATATATAAAAAAATATAAATATTAAAAATATTGTTTTTTTTTGCTTTTTCCATTTTCTATGTGATGTGTTGTGTTTCTGTTTAGTCTGAATTCAACAACGGTTCAACGCCGGTTCGATTATATATATATATAGAATTTATTATTTATCAATATAATGCATTTTGTTTTTAATGTTTTTGTTCATTATTTAAAAAAAAAAAAATTTGTGATAATGATACGATTATAATTATAAAATATATATAGACAGTATTGCATTACAACAATTATCGATCGCGATTGTTGATGATAACGCGCAAATTTTGTCACGTCTATAATATAATAATAATATATATAGAGATAGCTAAATATGCAATAAATTAGTTTATATAAAAAAAACACTGAAACACTTTGAATAAAGTGTATTTTGTATTTATAGTGTACAGTTTTTTTTAATGGTTTTATTATAATTATACAATTCATTTATTTATAATTAATTAATTTAATCCAAACAACAACACCATCGAGAACCGTATAATAAAATATTAATAATACAAAAAAAAAATAAAAAAAATACTTGTGTTGTTCTAGTGAAAAAATTAAAAAAAAAAAAACAAATGTGATATTTACATTTTCTTATCAGTAAACGTTTTTTTTTATTAATTTTTCTCGTCTCGTTTGTGAAATATTGAATGCAAATTTTCATCCTATTTTAAAATTTATTTCATATTATATTATGTGTTTGTATTTTTGATGACTGTAACTAAAAGTGAAAAGAGAAAAAACAAAAAATTCAAAATCACATTCCGTATCAAATCATAACGTCGTTTAGTTTTTCTATTTATTTTAAAATTTTAGTTTATAAACCAAAATGTACGATTCCTTCAGAAACAGATAAATTTTATGGTTTTTAAAATGATTTTACGCCGCAAAAATTTAACTTTATTTTAATTGTATTTTGGTATAAAAAATATAGATATATATGTATAAAATTATAACAATAATTATAATTATTTATATTATTTATACCTATATTATTAAAAACATACCTCTATCTATCTATATATATATATATTATAAATATATAATTTTAAGAACAGATAGTATGAGTATGGATGGGTTGGTTTTGCTTGACTCTGCGATGATTGTTTATACTTTAAAAAAAAACGAAAAAATATATGATGACTATATTTAAAAATAATGATTGTGTGCATTTTTTTGAAGTATTTGTTATTATATTATATATATTATATTGTGATATGATGTGGTTTGTCATTGAAAATAATTTTTTTTTTCTTCATGTATTTGAAAATATTATTAAAATATTTTACAAAAAAAAGTTATTTATATGTATTTTTAAACAATATTTGTATTTGTTTTGTATACGATGGTGTAAAGTTTTTAAGTTTTTTTTTTTAATTTGTTTTGTTGCAATTTAATGTGTCTGACACTGACACTGTAACTTATAGTCATAACCATAAGTGCTATTATTTATTTTATATTTTTAATATGCAAAAATACATCACATTATTGCTGCTTATTGCTATTGTTGTTGAATTAAAATTATACAATATATACACATCGTTTTTGATTGGTTTGATTGATTGGAATATATATATATATATATATATTTAAATTGATATATTTTGATATTTTAACAATTAATAAATTTAAATAAAATTTCCATTTTTCACTACAATATATGTAAATCAAATATCCACAAAAAAAAAATTGCAAGTTTGGTTAAAAAAAATATGTAAATGTAATAAAATAAAACGCATCAGTATTTTTTTTTTATTTTATATGGATTTTATGTGCTTAAAATGATAATAGATAAAAATGTGTGACCTGGATTTATTAATTTATTTCATATAGACATATATATATACAAAAACCGCCAGTATTTTTTTCTTTTTTTTTTGTATCTAAATGGGTATTTTTTTTTACAATAAATGAATTAAATATCATTATTATCACGGTTTGTATATGTTTAACGACATCCTTGAACATTTTCTGAAAACATTGATAATTGATATTAATCCGAAAATTTTGTTTTTTTCTATATTTCAAAGACATTATTTAATTTGTAATCATTCCACCTGTTTGTTCGTACCTAACTAAGGTAAAATTAACCCAAATATCATTCATTTATGATTATTTATTTAAATTATTTAAAACTAAATGGCATTCTAAATATCAACCAAAAATTTGTAGAATATTACAGCAGAGAAGTTCCTTTAACAAATTATAAAGAATTTCCTGAAGGATATTATATAGAATTTCCTGAAGGATATTATAAAGAATTTCCTCAAGAATATTATAAAGAATTTCCCGAAGAATATTATAAAGAATTTCCTTAAGCAAATTATACAGAATTTCCTTAAGCAAATTATACAGAATTTCCTTAAGCAAATTATACAGAATTTCCTTAAGCAAATTATACAGAATTTCCTTAAGCAAATTATACAGAATTCCTTAAGCAAATTATAGAGAATTTCCTGAAGAAAATTATAAAGAATTTCCTTAAGCAAATTATCGAGAATTTCCTCAAAGAAATTATACAGAATATTCTTATGAAAATTATAAAGAATTTCCGTATGAAATTGATATAGAAATGATGATTTTATAAATGAAATTCTGTATAATTTGCCTAGGGAAACTTTTGGTAAATTATAAAGAATTTCCTGAAGGATATTATAAATAATTTCCCGAAGAATATTATAAAGAATTTCCTTAAGCAAATTATACAGAATTTCCTTAAGCAAATTATACAGAATTTCCTTAAGCAAATTATACAGAATTTCCTTAAGCAAATTATACAGAATTTCCTTAAGCAAATTATACAGAATTTCCTTAAGCAAATTATACAGAATTTCCTTAAGCAAATTATACAGAATTTCCTTAAGCAAATTATACAGAATTTCCTTAAGCAAATTATACAGAATTTCCTTAAGCAAATTATACAGAATTTCCTTAAGCAAATTATACAGAATTTCCTTAAGCAAATTATAAACAATATCCTTATGAAACGTATAAAGAGTTTCCTCAAACAAATTATACAGATTATTATTCTTATGAAAAGTATAAAGAATTTCCGTATGAAATGATATTGAAATGAAGATTTTCTAAATGAAATTCTGTATGATTTGCTTAAGGAAACTTTTGTCAAATTATATAGAATTGCGTGAAGAAAATAATACAGAATTTAGAATATTACAGAGAATTTCCCTTAACAAGTTAGTCAATTATTGCCTTTACAAAATTATACAGAGTTTCATTCAGAAAAACATACAGAATTTCCTTATGCAAATTAAGTAAATGTTTTCCTTAAGTAAATGATTTCCTTTAGAATATTACAGAGAATTTCCCAAGTTACAAGTTAATCAAGAATAATTAACCGGTGGAAGTTCAATAAGCTCTTTTTCTGAGAGAAAAAAATGATGAAAAGCGTAAATTTTCAACCCGCTGTAACTTGATAGGGGATAAAGTTTTTTTACTCTCCCTAAAAAATTACGATTTTTTGCATGGTATAATAGTTCAACGATTTATACGTATAGCATATGCGTTTGAACTATATCTACTGGGACACTGTATATATATATATATATATAAAAATGATTAAAATAAACTGAAATTTCATTTCACAATATGCAAAATATTATAAAATACACTTGAATAATTTATAAATAAGAAATCAAAAAATAATTAATATAAAATATACATACTGAATGAATGAATGAGAATGACTAAATGATACGATAATAAAAAATACAATATTTGTTTGTAGTCAAAACAAAAAAAAATGATATATAATTACAATTTTTTATGCAGGTTTTTATTTTTTTTAATTAATTTCTCTCTCATGTATGTTATATTGATTTAATTATATGAAAATATCAAATGAATTGATTCATTGCTGATTTGCTGACTATATTTTAAATTTAATTATATATAAAATTAATTTCTATATGTGTCTGACTATTAAATATTAGTATTTTATTTTTTTTTTTGGTAATTGAAACATCTGAATTGAAATCTCTATTGATATTTATAACACTATTTCTATATAAAATATGCTTTTACTTCTAGGTTTGTGAGTTTTCAAAAAATCTATACAAATATTTTTTGCTTCAATTTTTTTTACCTACCTATACTGCTTTTATTCTTAATTAAATATACAAATACGTATATTTAATATTGTTTTTTTTTTTACATTTTATGAGATCATATTTTTTTTTTTTTAATTTAATTTTGCATATTATTTTTCTTTTTGAACTAAAAATACGTTTTGTGTTTGTATGTTGTAGGGGAAAAAAACACGATTGTTATATTGCTATATGAACGCTTAATGTGTGCATATCCACCTTTTCTTTTATATAAAGCTGTTCAATTTTCGTTTAGAAATTTTTTTTTTAGTAATTTTCATAATGTTCTGATAAAAATATTTTAAGGTTTTTTCCTAAAGACAGGACTCGAATTTAACTTCCTGTTACCTTCATTTAACACTTGGTAAATTTTCCATAGATTCCATAATGCCATAAATAACAAAATTTAAAATAGAAAAAAACAAACAAATATGTATTTATCTGTTTGATTATTAGTTTTTTTTTTTAAATATTTGTAATACAGTCAAAATATTAATCGTTTTTGTTAAAAAATAAACATTGTTAAAAATAATTCATATATAACGTCTATATAACGTCTGCACGTGATAACAAATTTCTTATCTTCTGTTTATTTTTTTTTTGGTATTGTTTATATTTATTTATTTATATTCGTCTATATTGCAACTAATAAATGTTTTATTTAAAATATATTATACCTATATAATAGATAAAATGGGCTTCGATAAGTTCGATATATGTAAATTATTTAAATTTTTATATTATAACACGAAAATTATATATACTTATGTCAATATAGTAAAAAAACACATTAAAATATAAATGTTTTTTTTGAATTTATGTTTGGAATATACGACAACATCAATTGATTGTTTAGTCAGGGTATTGGTATATTTTTGTTTAAGTGATATTTAAATATATATTTTATAGTTTTATAATTACTGATTCTATATAAAGGGTGCGATTTTTTAAAAGCTATAGGAAAATTTTTCAAAAAAAAAAAACACATAAAATTCAGAAAAAATGCATGAAATCTATATTTGAATCGATAGTACGGTCCATATAATTTAATGTTTGAAGATTATTTCATGCAAATGTTGACCTTGACTGCGCCTCAAATGGTCCATCCGCTTAGTCCAATTTCGGCATACTCTTTCCAACATTTCGGCCGGTATCTCACGAATAAATGCTTCAATGTTGTCTTCCAATGCGTCAATTGAAGCGGGCTTCTCTGTATAGACATGAGCCTTAACATAGCCCCCACAAAAAATAGTCTAAAGGCGTTAAATCGCACGATCTAGGCTGCCAATTGACCGGTCCCGAACGTGAAATAAAATGTTCATCGAACTCGCCTTTCAATAAGTCCATTGTTGTGCGTGCTGTGTGGCATGTGGCACCGTCTTGTTGAAACCACATGTCATGCAAGTCAATCTCTTGCATTTTGGGCAAAAAAAAAGTTGGATATCATCTAATGGTAGCGCTCACCATTCACAGTTACGTTACGATTCGCATCATCTTTGAAGAAGTACGGTCCAATGATGCCAGCAGCCCATAAACCGCATCAAACTGTTACTTTTTCTGGATGCATTGGTAGCTGTTGCAATGCTTCTGGCTGATATTCAATCCAAAATCGATAATTCTGCTTATTTTTAGGTACCCATTGAGCCAAAAATGAGCTTCGTCGCTGAACACAATTTCGTCGCGATGAACTTTCTTAACAGAGCACGCATTTTGATAATAAAATTCAATAATTTGCAAGGGTTGTTCGTTTGTAAGATGATTCATGGTTAAATTATAGACCAAACTGAAGATGATGAAGATGATGATAGTGAAACAAAACACGAAACGTGCGTCAGCTGTTTAAACCAGTGGTACCAAAAAGATAATAGCTAAAAAATCACCCTTTATTAATATATTTTAAAAGTTGTTAACTTGGGTTTCCTTGTGTGAAAACAATTTTTACATCTATTCACGACATTCAAGACTGTTCACAATCCTTTTCATAATATACAATCTGAACAAAAGTCCATATCTCTGTGGATGGATGAATGAATGAATGAATAAATCTTAACACATTTTTAACACTTTTGAAGAAATTATCCAATCGTCATGAACTTTTTGCTTTATAGTAATCGAGATACAAGAAACGAAACATATTGATTTTAGACCGAATTCTTCTGATTCCATTCAATACAAAATCCACCGAAAAATGAGATTTTTATAAAGAAATCCTTTTACACACACACACACTCAACGATTTCAATTATATTTGATAATCTATTCGTATATCTATGACTATAAAAAAAATAAACAAATCATGATTATAGATCATGAGTTCATCTGATATTAAGATTCATATATAAATAAAACAATACAAATATTTTACGGATTTATTATTTTCCTCCCATACGAATATAATCTAACATATATAATATATATGTATATCGGCAGGAAATTATTAATTTATCTGAGGGAGTTTAGTGCAATTTTTTTACTGTGTATTATAAAAGATTATCATCTGCATAGCAAATTCATTGTAAATTATGCTAAATATATTTGAATTTTAATTTTTATTATATATAATTTGTTTTTAAAATATTTATAAAATTGACATCGCAGTTTTCTAATCATTTCATTTTATTTAATATAAATTTCATTCTGTTCTTTTAAAGTCCAGTTTTTTTTTCCAAAATAATTATGAAATCTTCCCGAAATCGTGTTGAAAAGAAAAGCGATCACATATGGGAAGAATTAGGAAATTAGCGTTATGATAATAATTGAGTGATTAAGAAACCAATCCATTTTACAAACGTATAAATATTTATAATATTCTTTTCCTTACTCAATATTTTTCAAATTAAAATATAATTATAAAATCATTCATTCATTGTAAAATAGAAAGAATGCATCGTAAAATAATAAATCGGTCCAAATTTTATATAATATTTTAAGTGTTTTCATCATTCCTTATTATTTATTTTTTTATTCTTAAAAAATATAGCTATAGT
Source organism: Dilophus febrilis (assembly GCA_958336335.1). Classification (NCBI taxonomy): domain Eukaryota; kingdom Metazoa; phylum Arthropoda; class Insecta; order Diptera; family Bibionidae; genus Dilophus; species Dilophus febrilis. The sequence goes on along the minus strand of OY284472.1, from coordinate 5,950,858 downwards.
ATAGTATATGATGAATTTCAGCTTGTTTTTTTTATATATATTTATGAATGTTTGTTGCATGGACACTCTTTTACGCGGATTTGTTTATTTTTGATAAACAATTTTTGTTTTTTTTTTGTGTTTAATGAAATTTATATTAATAAAAATTTATTATTTACATTTTTGCTGTGTTGTGTGTTAAAAAAAAGAAAAGAAAGAATTATTATTTTGAAAAAGAAAAAAAATACTTTTATTTATTGTGTTAAATTATATATATTTACTTTTCTTTTGCGCGCGGATGCAGTTCAAGGAGGTTCAAAAAACATATATTCAACAATATATAATCTATATTTATATTTTTATATGGAAATCTCACTTTATATTTAATAAAATAAATAAAATATTGTTTATATTATAAATACACATACTTTTCTTCTGCGTCGTCTATGTTGAGCTTTTCAAGTGAAAGAATTTTTTTTTATTTTTTTATTTATGACGATCTTAAATATGTATATAAAGTTGTATAATCGTGCAAGAAATAATATATATATATATATATATATATATATATATATGGAATATAAATAATTAATAAATGACTAATTTTATTCAATGAATTCATATACAAATATATTGTATAGTTTATTGTATATTGTTTTTTTTTTTTGTTTTCTTCTGTAAAGAATTGTGCATTTGTGATCGCTCGCACAGTTAAGTAAGCGACAATGAATTGTATTTAAAATAATCTATTTAAAATAAATATAATTAAAAGATTAAACGATGTATTTGAATGATTAAATGCGAATAAACTGAAATAGTTTTTGTCTGATATAAAAATTGTGTCTTTATCGATCAAAAACACACATAATATTTGAAAATTTTTAATGAATAACTGCGGTATTGCATTCATTAAATTAATTCATATAATTTTTTTTTAAATTCAAATTCTTACAGACCTCTAGGTGATGCGGTTGTTGTATCACATAAAATTCATATAGGTTTTATTATATTATAAAAAAAAAAAAATATGCAACAAATAAATCAAAAATGTAAATATAATAAATTTAAAATATTATGTACAATTATAATAATTATTTAACATATAATAAATATTGTATATACAACAATTGTGTGAAATAAAAAGTGAAAATTAAAAATAAACAAACAAAAAAAAAAACAATATGTTAAAAAAAGATAAACCAATGTTATCTGTGTCAGCTCTTATTCAATCACAAGGTAAATTATGGGATCGAGCATTTCCAGGTAATAATATTTTCATCGTATAATAGGATATGTGTGTGGTAAATTAAGTAAAAATTGTGTGTCTGTCTGCCTGCGGGGGTAAATGTTTGATATCATTTGATTTGCATGTATATTTTCATCAAATAATTATATTGGATAAGTTTTCCGAAGATTATTGCATGTACGGGAAAATGTAATAATATTAAAAAAATCATAACGAAAAAAGTGTGTGAAAAGTTCCCCGGTAGAGTTGCCGTTACTCTTAGAGTTTCCCATCACAAACTTTATTTTATAACTTAACATTTAAAGGTATAAAGGGATAAGAAAAATCATAAAGTCTTTACCTTAACATTCATGAAAGAAAATTTTATTTAAAATATACATTTTTGATTGAATTTTTTTAAGTATAGAACATTTCTATTAATAGAAAATCACTTAGCATTCATTTCAGAGCAAATTTTTTACTTAAGTAAAACATTTTCTATGAAAAAAAAACCAATCACAATCCTTTTCTGAAGGAATTTCTTTAAATTGAAAATTTTTTATGAATCTAAAATCCGTTTCTAAGCAAATTTATTTCAGTAAAACATTGCTATTATAATAATTAAAATGCATAATCGCACAATTCTTTTCTGAATGAATTCTATTCTACAGCGGAAAATTTTCTATTATCATAAAAATCATTCATACAAACGAATTGGAAATTCCAAAAAGTAAAAAAATGACTATATATTAATATAAAAAAAAAAACTCAATCACAATCCCTATTTGAATGATTTTCCTTTACTATATAGAAAACTTTCTATTGCCAATAAAAATCAATTACAATTCCTTTCTGCGAATGAATTGAAAATTTGCTACTCATAGAAAATCAATCACAATTCATTTTTTTTAACGAATTTCATTCAAAAGCTTTCATTGAATAGAAATAACAATCACATGGAGAAACAATTTCCTTTCTTTTATAGAATAGAATAGAATATTTTTACAGTTTAAATATCCCTTTTTACTTTTAATATGAAATGATTCTAAATCCATGTTTCTGAATGCATTTCTTTAGTTCAAAAAAAAATTCTAGTAATAGAAAAGCGATCAGAAATCCTTTCTGAATAGTTTTCCTTTAGTATAGAAAATATTCCATTCTTTGAAAATCCATTCACAATCGCTTTCACAATGAATTTCCTTAAGCTGAAATTAATAATTAATTGAAAAGTTTCAATTAATTCACAATCACCTTTTGAACGAATTTTCTTCAGTGAATGATTTCCTATTCATTGAAAATCAATTCACAATCGCTTTCTTAACAAATTTTTTTAAAGATTCAAATCGAATTTCAATCGTCTTATTCTTTAAATGAAAAATTCATCTATTCATTCACAAATTTTCCTATATATATTAATACATTAATTGATGCAGTTTCTCTCTATATAGATATATAGCATAAATATATAGTTTTTTGAAAGTGAATCTATAAATTATTTTCAATTATTCAATATTATGCGGCTGTATATTTACCATATATTATTAATATAGAATAAATAGTGAAAATTTATATGTAAAATTGTTTTTATTTATTTATATACACAGTTGACATACAGAAGAAATTTTTCATGCGATTTATATAAAAAGAAAATGCAAGCAATTTATATTAAATTTTACTTTTATATATTACATACTACTACTGATAAATGATAATCAATGTTTTTTTTTACATTGTATAAGTGTATTGTATATATAAATAAAAGTGTATCCTTTTATTTACATACACATACACGTCATCGTCATTTCATTCAAAGGTCCTTTAAGGAATTTTATATATGTATATATATATATATAGATGTATATACAGATTATAACATGCGCAATTTTAAAAATGTTGACTTTTATTTTATATGGTTTTCTATATGAATTGAATATATATATAAGGGAATGTATAGAATATATTATTTGGGTCTGGTAGTTTTTTTTTTTTCATATTATCCTTTTTGGTTTAATTTATATATATATAAATATGAATAACAACCAACAAACAAACACAGTCACATTCAGTCCTCTCCGCAATATTTTTTTTTTTTTTTCATTTACATTTTATTCTATGGTATATACATATAAGCAATAAGGAATGTTTATGACATTATATATGTTGTTATTGTTTACAAAAATCTAATATACAAAAAAAAAAAACAAACAAATAATAATCGTTCAAAGTTTCGCATACAAATCCAAGGGATTATGATATAGAGGTCTCATTCTGGTTGCAAAATCGATTCACTTGAATTTGATGAATAGGGTAGTTTCAAAACAAATAGACCGCCGCTTTCACCTACTCGGATACAAGTCCAATATAGTGTTATTTTGTAATGAATTAAAATATATATTTGTTTATAAATTTTGTCGTCTATTCTATATGATTCCCAAAAGACATTGATTTCCGTCATGCGATTTTTGTATATGATAAAAATGAAAAAAAAATTAAATCATTAATGAACTATTTTTTATACACACATTTTGATAAGGGGTTTGAGGGATCCTTCATATAATAGTGTGTGTGTGTGTGTGTGTGTGAATTATCCTTCTGAAAACAATTTCTACATGTATATCTATATACATATTCATTGAATTGCATATATATATATAATAATAAACCATTAGGTTTAATGTTATATACATATGCTTCATAATTTCATGATGAAAGTTTAAAATATATAGAGAAAAATATATCGATCGTCGTCTATTTGTATACATATAGATATATATACAATACTATACTATGTTTGCAACCTTCACGACCTTTCTCAACAAAATAAATGAAAATATTCAATGCATTTTAATAGTAAAATACCTAATAGTATTTTATAATATTGGATGATGATGATGATAAATTTTCTTTTATTTATAATGTTTATCGTTTATTTATTTATTATTATTATTATTATTATATGACTATATATCTTATATGAATTGTTTATTGATATTTTTTAAGCCGAAATTCGCATATAAAACAGCTTAAGAATATATATAGAAATAGAATAAACGAAAAGAAAAACTATATATAAATTGTTATATTGATTATATATATTTTATTATTTAATACATACATATATGTATGTATAGGAATTTTAAGGTTTCCCTTTATATATATATATGATAGATTTATTTGTTTAGTGTAAAATTTCTTTACATATAACACTAAAAGTGCCGATATAAATGCCGATGTTAACCTACCATCATAAAAATAAAATAGTATTTGTAAAATATTCGGGATCTTTTAACAACTTTTCAAACCAACAAATTTGGAAATTCTTTTTTCCACAAGAACTATGAAACTGTATCTCTTCTTATGGATATATATCAATCATTTAAATTAAGCATATTTTTTCATATCTAAATGCAGCAGCTTGGGCAATTACATTATTACTACCTTTCAATTTACGTTTTTTTTTCTCTCACATTTTCGATTTTATGTTCAAAATTTTATAAATGAATCCACATATTATTATAATAGTTTTGCCATTCATAATTAATAAAAATGTATTCAATGCATCATAGGTTTTTCATTAACCTAATTAAGTTTACGTTTCGTTTCGTGGGCTCACCGCAATAGGTTTTCTAAGGTTTTCTATTATTGTATAACTTAGCTATATATCCTTTTATAGATAATCCTTATCTATTCTAATTATTAAAAACCAAAAAAAAAAAAAAAAGGATTAGCCAAATCATTAATAAGTCGATTTGTCAATTTGTCCATTTGTTGCTCTGTTATATTCTTGAATTGACAATTTATGGTTTTTACACATAAATTATGGATTTTTCATAATTTTTTTTATATTTATTAGACTCGCTAAATGTAAATTAATTATAAAACAGTATTTTTTCTCTATGTAAATACAAATATATCAATTATATCGCATTTATGTAACAAAAAAACACATGCATTTTATTTTACAATAGAAAAAATTCAATAAAAATATTAATTCTAATTGTATATAACTATACCATTTTATTTTTTTTTCAAATATGTAAATGAAAAATTAATTATAATAAATTTATATGTTTGCATCGTGCGGTTTATAATTTCAAGGTAACATTTAATGAGGCATTAATTTTTTTTTATACATGTATATTATATTTTTATGTTATGTTTTAGAAGGGTGACCATATTTTAATCTCTCTGTTGGTTGATTAATTCTTTTGAGGAATTGAATCATCTTAAAATTTAGACAAAATGTGTTTAGATCGTTGTTGGTTTGGTCAGATCCTGCATTGAAGACACAAGACCTACTTTTTTACTGTTATTAAATGAGTAAGAGAAGGATTTTTTCTTATGTGATTGGTTCATAGTTAGTTCATTAAGATCTTTAAGTTATGAAACCTTAACAATGCAATCCCGTATTTATTTACTGTTTGCATTTGTTAATCAATCAATTATTCTAATCCAATGTTAATCTATATACCGAAAATAGGTTCTATAAGGGAATATTGCAGTTTGCAATGTGTTGAATGACAGAATTCTATTCTATATTTAGAGTATGTTTTTCTATATACTTATGATACCATAACCGTATATGACAATCTTGAATGGTCGGCCTATTCCGAACGTATTATTGTATTTATTATAGAAAAATGTTTATATACATATGTGATATAAGAGCGAATAACAACAAGTTACAATTCAAAATGATATAATAAATAAAATGTATTCATTTATAATATAAATGATAAATTAATTATAAAATATTAATTTTTTTTTTTTTTATTTTCATTCACTTAACAATTTATTCATTTATTCATATTTCTATTTGTATATTATACATAAATAAATAAATATTTATGATATTAAATTATATTTCCTATATATATATAAAATTAAAACGAGAAATGAAGATACACACGGCGAGATTTACAAAATTTCATAATTGTTTTCCTTCTATATATGTATATATATATATATGGAAAATTATATAATTGAAAATACTCGGAAAATTCTCCAATCATATAAAAAACTGAGGATATTTTATTCAGGCATTTCTTAATCATTATAAGGGTTTTCCAATCGATATTTTTTGATATATGGAGCCTTGATAGATATATCTTTCGAAGAACAATCCCAAGATTATAAACGTCCCAGATTTTGTTTCTATATTTTTATATAAAATGCAATTAATTTTAGTTATCAGAGGTATATTATTACAGAATAAGGTTGATATTAGATTTATTATATGAAAGCTGAGATGGCATCGTTCGAAACCAAATGTTATATATATAATCCTGCTGGAAAATGATTGTTTGTTCGTTACTACGGCAGAATCCGTAGTTTAGCGCCCGTAAAACCTCGGAATTCTATTGCCCGTGTGAGCCCGTAATGAAATCACTCATCATCAGGTACCTTATAGATGCATTGAACCTTATAGATGCATTGAACCTTATAGATGCATTGAACCTTATAGATGCATTGAACCTTATAGATGCATTGAACCTTATAGATGCATTGAACCTTATAGATGCATTGATTACACTTATGTGATTTTGGGTGGTAAATCTATTTATGGCAATATGTGGATTAATTTATGAAATTTTGAAAATAAAGCTTGAACATATGAGATAAAAAAAAAACAAAACTTTTACTAAAACGAAATAAGAAAAAATCACACTCATATGTTTTCAAACAATTGTCCAAGTTGCACTTTATAGGTGGATTAGTTTTTATATCGATAATAAGATGAAATGTTTAATTTAAATACTTGCGATAATCAAAAGTAGGGGGAAATACTATAGTTCAGCGGGAGACTATATTCCATGTAATCTTATGCAGTTCTTGGGGAAAAATGAATTTCCAAATTTTTGTTTGTTCGCAAAAAACTAATAGAACTAACAGAATATGAATGAGCGCCTTTTGTGAATTTCTCTAATTAAAAGAGAAGTTTTAATTGGTTCAGGAATTAGCTTTAAAATATGGCATTAGAGCATTCATGGTAATAATATACCTATAAAATGTGCACAATGAAGCTACTGATCGTCTATGCGATCCAATGAATCAATTTAATTTGTTATTGTTTCATTTCTGATCAGCGAAATATCGTGTTTTTGGATTCTTTCACTAAACTGCAGTGTAATATTGTAATTGGTGCACCAGCCCATATGTAGGAATTGTACTCTATTGAAGTGGTCTTATAAAAGACCTATAAACAAATGCTAAATTTTCAGAATTAAGAAAAAAATTCTTTCGATCTTCTTAAAAAATCCAATGCGACTCGCCGCCGCCTTTTTAGCTGCAATTATTATATTATTACTCCATGAAAAGTTGTTTGACTATATATATATAATTGAATTATCTTTAATTTGAATTACCTCCCTATAATCGGTTCAAATACAAATTAAAGATATTGATACTTATAGAAGTAAGAAGAAAAATACTTTTTTTTAATGGAAATCAGGATTACAGGGTATCATGCGTTTGGTCCAGAGCTGACTGTGACAATATGTCTATCAAAATCTTCATTGAAAATATCCATCCATGGAAAATTATTAAATGATATAAGAATATTTAATTTATATTATAACATTTAAATCCCAAATCCCAAAAAGTTCTGATATTTAAATAAAAAACCAAAATACATGAATTAAAAACCGTAAATTGTTTGTTTAAAATTTTATTAATTTTTACGAATATGCAATTCTCTAGTTATATAATAAACATATATATATATATATATGAGATCATTTAAAGATTAAATTTAAATTATATAGATAAAAATTATATATAAAATAATCGATTATTTATGGATTAGTTTTTTTTTTTAGTCAATAAATAACACTATACAATCTTTTAACCATTTCTAATATAATATTTTATCTGGATTTACAACTTTTTTTTTGTATATGTTTTTTTGCTTGTATATATGTTTGGATTCTTTGCATTTTGGATGACATTTTTTTTGTTAATTTTTATATGTATTGATTGAATAGAATCATCAAAGATCAAACATATCCGAAATACACCGTAAAATAAACGCTTATTTGATTTGCTTTGCTCTTTTCGATTTGTAAATGACCAGTTTTTTTTTATTTTATTTTTTTGTCAATTCTTTTGATTAGTAAAATATAAAATATAAAAAAAAAATCAAATAATTTAATAATAAAATCTTCTTTAAACAAACAACAACAAAAAAAATGAAAAAGAAAAACCAAAAGTAGATGAGATTTTTTACGGACGATTGTTTTATCAATAAAAATATTGCCGCACCAAAAATGTCCGCTGCTCGATTGCCTGAATTTTTCCGCGAAAAATATTCCTTGACCGTTTTTTCTGAAATGTTTAACATACATTTTTGTTTGTTTGTGTGTTGAAAGTATGATTAGAAGTTCGAAGATAGGTCAAAACATCCCTTATTTACATTTTCCCTTCCGATTTTTTTTCAATTTTTCTGCGACCAAACATTCGTAGTTCTTGTTATAGACGATTTTATTTTCACATTTCATTAAATTTCCACATACACATATATATATATTTTAATAAATTACATCAGCAGATAAAATTCTAATTAATGTATATATAATTTTTTCCTCTGTAAGTTAAAATACACAGCCACAGAAATATGCAAATTTCATTGATTTATATATATATATAAATTGTATAATTTATCTATATAGGAAAAAAACAATTCATTTATAGTTTATTTTGCCATATGCAATTGCTGCATCATTTTTTTTTTTATATATATTCATCTATTTCTGTTTTTGTTAAATATGTGTGTTGTGTTGTGTATCGTGGGTGTGAATGTGAATTGAATAAAATGCATATAATATTTATATATATATTTATATGGTATAGTAAAGTTGTATGTATTATAAGATATCTTTTTCAAGATTCAAGTGCATTTATATATAATATTCCATATATTAATAAAACATGTCTATGTGTTATATTTTTATATCTATATATATGAAATTAAATAATAGAGAAATATAATCATGCCTTGGGACGAGTTTATCAAGTTTTTTTATTTTTATTTTTCATTACTATATGCTATACATTCATTTTACTGATGCTGGAGTGTTTGAGAGATGACCTTGACAACTAACAGTTGACAGTCAGTCAGTCAGTGTGTTTTAGTGTTGGGATTAGAAAAATAATATAGTAAATATAATTTGTTGATTTTTTACTATTATATTCCGTGTTTGAATAAATAAATAAATAAATAAATAATTAAACCGCGCCGCACATAAACATAATAAATTTATTACAAAAAAAAAAAAAAATACATTTATTTGTAATTGTAATTGTTTAGAATTTTTTTTTTCTGATTGTGTATATGCTAGAATAATAACCATATAGGATGATAATTTTTTTTTATATATAGTTATGTAATATAATGGAAATTCTGCATTCTCACTATAAAGTTTTGATGATGAAACTAAAATATAAAGTTAGGATGCATTCATTCATTCATTCATTCATTCAATTATTCATTCATTCATATATACGTTTTTATATAATAGATTATTAACAGTTTGTTTCATTTTTGATATATAATAATACAAAAAAAAAAAAAAGGTCGAGAATATACATTTTTTAGTGTATTGGGGTTTCACTTCATATTCAACCTTTTTTGCCATATCAAATTCAACCTTTTTGTGTGAAAAATTTCACGTGTTTCAAGTTTTTTAGTTCAATTCAATTATGTATAATTGAATTAGATTCGTAAACCATTTGATATGGAAACGATTTAATTTGATATGGAAAGAATTGAATTTTTGATGGACAAAATCGAATTTGGATATGGTGAAAAGTTGATTTTGAACATTGAAGGGATTTTCTTATATATTAAAAGTATAATCATAAACTGTTGAATATCATCAATGAAATGTCGGCCTTAATGCAAACAAAACTGTACAGATTTAACTGTATAGAAATATAATATAATAAAATTTCATCAACAACATCCCCTTATAAAAACTCTTATAAAAACATTAAGATTTGTTTTTTTTTTTGTATATAAACACAATAAAATGTTTCTCTATAGAAAAACTATTTTTGTAAAATTTACTTTGTGTTCAAATTATTCTAATAAATTTTTCATTTTTTTTTTTCATTTTATAGGTTTAGATCCAAATTTATTGGGACAAATGGATCCAATGTCACCGCCAGATTTAAAACCGGATACATCTTTATTAAATGGAAATAGTATGGGTGGATTTTCACCGGGTCCAAGTGAAGAGAGTCCCGGTAGCTATAACAATATTAATAATAATAATACAAATAATATTAATAATAATAATAATAATCAAATGGCATCATCAATGAATAATAATAATTCACCAGGTGGTACTTCACAAAATAATAATTCATCATATCCACCAAATCATCCGTTGAGCGGTTCCAAACATTTATGTTCAATTTGTGGTGATCGGGCTAGCGGTAAACATTATGGAGTTTATAGGTAAATCCATTCAATTTTATTTTTCAATTTAATTTTTGTTAAGATATCAACACACACAAAAAACCATGATTGGTGAATAAACGTAATACATTGAGATAGAAACAACTTGTTTGTTAAACCAAAGTACTGATAACGTTATGTTTGTTTAACATCCTCATTCAATTGATATATCATCGGGCCCCGGGTGGTCCCATTAAATCTCATTGGTCTCATTAAATTTTCATCAAATAATATAATTTCTTAACTTTAATTTAATGCATTTTTTTTTTTACACATTATTATTATTATAGTTGTGAAGGATGTAAAGGATTTTTCAAAAGAACTGTACGAAAAGATTTGACGTATGCATGCAGAGAGGATAAAAATTGTACAATTGATAAGCGTCAACGTAATCGTTGTCAGTATTGTCGATATCAAAAATGTTTAGTGTGCGGTATGAAACGGGAAGCGGTTCAAGAGGAACGACAACGTGGTGTTCGTATGCATGCCCGACAAAATGAAGAAGTGAATAAAACGAATTGTGTACGTGAATTAACAATTGATCGAATATTGGAAGCGGAACAACGAAGTGTAACACGATCGGGTGATAATGCAATACCATATTTAAGAGTTGGTGATAATTCACTAGTACCTTCAGAATATAAGGTGATTGAATTTAAATTTCTTGTTTCGATTGTTTATTTTTATTAATATATTTTTATTTGATTAAAATTAAATATTATGCAGGGTGCAGTTTCCCATTTATGTCAAATGGTAAATAAACAATTATATCAATTAATTGAATATGCCCGACGTATGCCATATTTTGATCAATTACATCGTGACGATCAAATAGCATTATTACGAGCCGGATGGAATGAATTATTAATAGTAACCGTTGCATGGCGAAGTGTTGAAGTAAGTGTTTTTAGTTTTAATATTAATATATATATTTCTGTTTTCTATTTATATTCTAATGGGGAAGTTTTTCTAAAAAACAGTTTTTAGATGCTGATGCGGATAATTCGATAGAACGTAGAGAACCACATCATTTACCACAATTAATGTGTTTAGGACCTAATTTTACATTACATCGAAATAGTGCATTACAGGCGGGTGTTCAAGCGATATTCGATCGTATCCTATCCGAATTAAGTGTTAAAATGAAACGTTTAAATTTTGATCGATCCGAATTGGCATGTTTAAAGGCGATTATATTATATAATCCAGGTAATTTGAAACACGAACTAAAAGGTAAAAAAACCAAATGCAAAAAAAATCTATAATTAGTTAAGAGACATTCCATCACAACCACCACCACCACCACTACCACCACCACAACCACCACCACCACCACCACCACCAATTGCCAAAGGTGTTTTAAGAAAAAATTATTGTTTTCTGAAAGTATAACTAACGGACTAGAGACTAGAGAAATTTTCAGAGTGGATATCTTAAATTCTTTTTATCATATTTTATAGAGTATTATGTGATATGTTAATTCTTTTACTGTATACGGTTTATGATCCTTAGAATCATCAGACCAACCAAATATTAATAATAATTTTGTTTTCTTTTCTTTTTGTTTTTGCTATTTTAGATATACGAGGAATATCAAATCGTCAAAATGTTGATTTGTGTCGTGATAAAATTTATGGACTATTAGATGAACATTGTCGAACATCACATCAGGGTGATGAGGGACGTTTTGCTCAATTACTATTACGATTACCGGCATTACGCTCAATTAGCCTAAAATGTTTAGATCATTTATTTTTCTTTCGTTTATTCGGTGATAAATCATTGGATTCATTTTTAAGTGAAATGTTGGATACACCTCTATAAATGATGAAACTGAAATATTAAAAAAAAAAAAACATCCCTATACTGCACTACCCCCACAAATAATAGACCCCCCCCCCCTCCCCCTTCTAATTACTATCTACACAATTATGCAACTCGATGCATATTTAAATGTAATGTACTATTATATAAATGATTTATAATATATATATATTGATGTTTTTTTGGAATAGAAGAACAAAAATGAGAGTGTAATTTGTAAAAAAGTACAAAACTACAATATTAAAAATTAAAAAAAAAAGAAAATAACCAACAAATTAAATAATTAATAACCTTTGTATATATATTTTAAGAAAGAAAAGAAATGAAAAAAAAATTGTAATAAGAGGAATTTCTTTTTCTTTTTCTAGATTATATAAATTTGTTATAACATAATTTTTATTTTTTTTTTATATCTATAACATCTATCAAAAATCTATCAAAAAAAAAAAAAAATAAATAATAAATAAACAAAATCTCCGTTTTATTTTAAGCGAATTTAGATTTTAATGTTAATGTTGATCAAATGAACGAAAAATTAAATTAAATGAATGAGATGAGAAATGATCTGTTTAATTATAGCATCATCATTACCTTTTTTCGTTTTGTTTGTTTGTTTAAAAAGTTTTCAATTGATTAAAAAAAAAATGAATATAAAATAGAAAGTATTTTAATTTTTAAATTTTTGGTTCGTTTAATTTAAGTTTGTTTGTTTGTTCACTTATAATTGTATTCCTATGATGTAAATTGTTATATATTTTTATTTAACACTGTTTTTTTTTTTTTTTTTTAGAATAAACAATATTAATAGAATAATAAATATTAATTAGAATAAAAATAATAATAATAATAATTTGAATATTAATAATAGTAAATATGAAACTGAAAAGAAATGATTTAATTATATTAATTTGTTTTGTGAAATAGATTAATTAATTTATATATATAAAAAAAATTTAAAAAAAAAAAAAACAAATTATTCTAAATTTTATCACTTTAATTTCAAATCGTTATATTTATTTATATAATATTTTATTATGGATAACAATTGAAGATAGAAGAGAAATGCAATAAGAAAATTATAACAATTGCAAATAATGAATTATTTTTTATTAATTTTTTTGATTGTTTATTGTTCAAAAGACTGTTTTATTTGTAAATAAAAATAAATAGATTATTTTTTTTTAATTAATATAAAACCAAATTAAAAATTAAATTTTTGGTTAAATATCTTTTATTTAATTTTTACACAAAAACATAAAATGTCCAAAATTATATATTTTCGAAACAAAAAAAAAAAAAAAACACAAAAAAATAGAAGCAAAATTAAAAAAAAAAAGACTTTATTTATTAATAAAAAAAAAAAAAAGGTTAAAATAATAAAATAAGAAAAAAACACAGGTTAAATAATTAAAAATAGAATAAATTTAAAAATAAAAAAGGAATTAATCAAAATATAATTAAATATAATTTTTTTGTTAATTCTTGTCGGAAAGATATTGGAAAGAAAAAGAAAAAAATCTAATATTAGTTTAAAATGTTTGAAGAATAAACCGCGTGGAAGAGGAAAAACAAAACAAAACAAATCAATGAAAAATTATATTTAATTTAAAATTTAAAAAAACAAAAGTATTAAATATTTTATAATTTTAAAAATTTACTTTTAATTTCTTTTTATTATTATTAATTCTATAATAGATGGAATTATATTATAATAATATTAATTTTTTAATGTGATATATAAATTAAAAAAACAAGATTATAATAGCATTTTGTTGATAGACAATGATTTAAATAAATAAAAAAAAAAAACAAAAAAAGTAATAGAAAAGATAAAATAATCAAATTAAAATATAAAAATAATATAATTTTTTTAATTTGAATATAAATATTAATTATTATTGAATGGTTTCTAATTTATAAAGTAATTCAATTCATTTTTAATTTTGGATTTTATTTTCTATTTTTTTTTTTTATTATTAAAAACGAAATGATGATGAAATGATGAAATGATGAATAAAATATATTAAAATCTATTATGAAACAATGAGAAAAAAAAAAAGTAAATAAATAGAAAAAAAATTTGTGTGAACTTTTCTCTAAAACAAAATAAAATTAAATATGAAAAAAGATATTATTGATGTTATTAAATAAACAAATTTTAGTTTATTAAATTTATTAAATTTGAATTAAAAGAAAACATAAATAAAATAAGGACTCTTTCGTTGTACTCTTTTATTGCTCTTAAGAGCAACAACCACTTTAAATATAAAATTTTTAATATAGAATATTATAATAATATATAAATGTATTTTATTAATTAATATATAAATATTAAATATTAAATATTAAATAATAATAAAAATATTAAATAAAATTATAATAATAATTGATCAAAATAATTATATAATAAGTAAAAGGGTTTTTTTTTTAAATTTAGAATATATACGACAATTCATTTTGAATTGTTTAAAATTGTTTATTTTTTTTTGAATCATTTGATTTAAAGTGAAAAAAGAAAAAGAAAAAAAGAATTAAAATTTAACGAAATGTATATGAAAAGAATAAACAAAATAGAAATTATGTTATTCTAAACATAACCAACCGCGAATAGAAATGATTCCAGAATTCCAGAATAAAAATGTAATTAATATATAATATATTGTAGTAATTAAGTATAAATAAGATATAATTAATTTTATACAAGATATTAATTTTTCTGTCAGTTACGATTATCATTCCACTATCTTGAGTTCCTGAACACGTGCGCTTATTTTACACTTGATAATCAATGTGCACGAACTGATGAATGGTTTATCATTCCGAACTGTTAGCTGTTAGAATCTCATGTGGGTCGGTTCAAAACATAACGAATTTCAAACACAACGAAATGAAACTGATGGTACTGATGTTTGTAATAACTCAATCTGAATAATGAATTAAAATTGCGATTTTTGAAAGTGGCATTTTACGTTCGGTAATTCAAAACAATACAATTTACGTAAACGTTGATCGATTTTATGTTAATAAAAGTAAATTATTGCATCATCAAACATCAACATCAAATTATTGCCAGTAAAAGATTATAAATTTTACCACATCGATCCGAAATCTGAAAACTGAAAACATCCCGGTTTTATCGTCCTCATCGTCAAAGCAAAATAATCGCTGTTCAACATAATCTCAACATATGAAAGAATTTGATACGTTATGATACAGACATTTTACCGAACTTTACCTTTAATTGAACGGAAATTCGTGATGCTCGGGTAGTCGCTTCCGAAATGGTTGAACCAGGCAATAACTCATGGTCAATCAGAATTAAAAAAAAAACAATGATTTCGAAAGTGGCATTATGAGATGAACAAGAACCTTTCGAAGGCTAAAAAACCTTTACCGATTTTGTTTAATATAAAAGCTGACAAATACCAAATAATGTTTAGGAAATGGTGTTTTAAACAGTAAAGATTTAACATTTGACTGCACAATGAGCACGAATCGAATTTAATTGGGACCGGTTTTATTGTCGTCGTCGTCATCGTCATCGTCAACGATTAAGCAAAATAATGGTGTGATTCAACACAATATAGATATGAAAGAATTTGGCACATTACGAATAAGTGGACCAAGATATTTAATGAGTCAGTAAATGACGCGGTGCGATTCGGTTGGGAGCTGGGCTATTGTATGGGTAGCTTGGGTATAAAATTCTCCACCTGTCATCCTCTCCACACAAGCAATTCATGTAAGTAATCTAAACATTATCTAATATTAATTTTAAATTTCTCTGACGTTTTTCAATTGCACTTTATCCATTTAGATTTAGTTTTCAAGATTAGATCTCGTTCATATCCATTATGATGATATTTTATTCCTTCTCCGGATAGTATTCCGGATATATTAGGATTTTAAAGTATAAAAACAATTATATAGTTGCGGGAAATGCTACTTATTATTGCCGCGTATGCACATATCGGGATTTTTTTTGCTTATTAACTCTGTATTTAATAAATGTTTACTTCATACTCATATGATTTAACTTCTACCAATGCTTCCAATATTTATATAGTAAACATATCCAAGGGATGATCTTGTTATAAGACACCTTTCCTACATTGTAATTGCAATCACTAAACGTTTAGCTTTCGCTTCCACTATTTATAACTCTGTCAGATGTTTCCCATCAACGCGTTGATATCAGAGTTAGAGAATCGAGTCTAGTAAACGAAATAATAAACAAAATCCAGTGATTTTTTTTTTACTTAAATTAATATATTTAAATTTATTTATTTTTTTTCGTCATATTTAAATAATCGAAACGATTGTTATCGATTTTATATATTGTTGATCCAATCAATTTGGAATGACTTAAAACAATTAAACCAAATGTAATAATTATATATTCTTATAAAATGTCTTAAATATGTTAATTTTATTTATTTTGAATACAAAAAAAAAATTTAAATTTTTAAGAATTAATTACACTTTTTAATATAATAGTAAATGAAAAATAATAACTGCACACGCTATATTAATGATGAATTTCATATATTGCGAATTTAAAATTAAAAAATAAATATGTTTTTGATGGGATTTGTATTTGGAGTACAAAATTTTTGCTGGAGTACCCATAACATATAATAATAATAATTAAATTAAAAAAAAAAACGAAGCATTTGGGTACAAAAAAAAAAAAAGAGCTGTTATTGTTTTTTTTTTGTGTGGTGTTGATGAATGATAAAAAAAGAAAATAATATTCTAAATATGCTTTACGCTGATCTTGTGTATTTTCCCCAAATGTGTAACATAAAAACGGATGCAATAAATATTAGAGACATAACCAGAACTGGAACGGGACCAACTTTAATGCCTGGTGAATCATCTGTATAGAAACGCCACATACCACCTGAACCAGTACCAGTTGTACGATTTCTTGCCGCTGTAGCTGTTGCTGTTGTTTTTCGTTGTCTTAGGGTACTGCCACCACCGCCACCACCACCAGCCGCTCCACCACCCGATCGTGGTGGTCCTGATGGTTTTGATGGTGATCTTGCTCCACTTCCGACTGACGTTGAACTTGCTGGTGCTGGCTGCGGGAAAATTTTTTTATAAATATAACATATTTTTGTAATTATTATAATTAAAACTAAATTATAATTACCATTTTTATTTTATTTAAATTAATAATTTAATTTCACACAAAAAAAAAACAAAAAAAAACTTTCATATACAATAAAATGAAAATAATAATAGAAGAATTTCTTTTAGCAGCATAAATAAATATAAATAAGAAAAGAAAAAACACTCGGCCACGAATAACTTTTTATTTTTTTTTTTTTTTTAAGAAATTTGTTGGTGATTTGTAAATTTTATTTTGGCCTTTGAAGTTGTCAAAATAAAATTTTTACACGTCGCAAAACATCATCGAATTTTTCAATTTTTTGGATATTGTTGACATTATTTTTTTTTTAAATGTTAATTCACAATTTTAAAACATTTGTAAAGTATTATAAATAACATTTGTAATGTATTATAAAACATTTATAATGTATTAACAGTTGTAAGGTATTATAAAAAAACATTTATAATGTATAAAACAGTTGTAAGGTATTGTAACATTTGTAATGTATAAAACAGTTGTAAGGTATTGTAACATTTGTAATATATTAAAAAAACATTTGTAAAGAATTAACAATTTAAAGTTTTTAAGGTTTTAATAAATAAATAAAAAATTTAAAATGTTTGTTCTTTATATTTATGTGTGCCTGGTATTTTAAAATTTTTCGTATATGAAATCTCGATGGATTTTGCATTCAGCAATATTTTATTTTTCAATGTTTTTGGGTTCATTTTGATGATTTTCGAATAGGATCGCATAAATTCAAGCAACAAAATATTTAAAATAATTTTTTTCATATATGAAAATATTTTTGTATGACGAAATTTATTTGTATGAGAAATTTTATATGACGTATTTTATTTGACGAATTTTGTTGTGAGGAATTTTATATGAAAAAATATTTTAAAATTTTTTTGCTATTTCTTGTTATGTTGGCCTGGTATTTTATTAATATTTTTACATTAAATCTGATGGATTTTTCAACAAAATTGGTTCGTTTTCGGGGGTTTCTTCTTCGTTTTGAATATTTTTGTATTGGGATCGCATAAATCCAATGACCAACATTTTAAAAATATTATTTTCATATATGAAAAAATGTTTCCAAAACATTTGTAATGTATTATATAACATTTGTATATTTTTATAACATTTGTATATTATTATAACATTTGTAAATTTTTAAAACATTTGTATAAAATGTTAACATGTTTAAGGATTTGGTTTTTGTATGAAATTTGAAAAAAAAAATAAAGAAATAAAAAATTTAAAATGTTTGTTCTTCATATTTATGTGAGCCTGGTATTTTAAAATATGAAACGTTTCTGGATTTTGCATTCAGCAATATTTTATTTTTCAGTGTTTTTGGGTTTGTTTTTATTTTTAATTTGGAAAGCACTTCTGCTGCTATTGGATTTTCTACAATAGAAAGATTTTAATTTTATCAAATTTGAATCAGAAGACACAGCAGAAAGAGAGGTTCCATTTAATATTGGATTAATTAACAACAGAAAAAATAAAGAAATCATATAATTAAATAAACAATAAAAATGATAAACAAATTTTTTTATTTTTATTATATTATTTGTATATTTTTTATCTATATATTTATTATTATAATAATAATTATTTTCTTTTCATATTTAGTTTTTTTTTTAAATTATAAATAACACTACGTATATATATATATATTTTTATTTTTAAAAATTATAATATTAATTGATTTTTATTAGTAGTTATATATATATTAAAAATAATAAAATTAAAATATATAAAAGATGTGTCATATATATCTTTGGAATTATATGTCAGTATATTTATTTTTTATTTAATATTATTATTATTTTAATTAATACAATAAAAAAAAATTAGAAAAATTTAGATTATGCGATTTTATGATTAAATTAAAATTGACAGTTGTTTTTTATATACATTTTTCTTTTTTTTTGGTTAAACTCTGCTGATTCAAAAAGGAAAATTATAATAGTATTATTATTATTATTATTAGTATTATAGTAATTATATATTTTTCTTAGTCAATTAATATTCTAATAATTAACATATAAAAATTAATGTACAACTTAAATTATATATTTTATATTGCACTTAAAAACGGGGGGGAGTTTTTTTAATTAATTAATTAATTCATCTATATAATAATAAGTGAAAATATAATTAAATATCTCACGAGCGTTAATCAATCATTAAAATTATATATATAATAATGAAATTATTCAAATAATTATTAATAATATAATTGTATATATAAATTATATAATAATTTTTATAAGAATTAAATAAATGAATTAAATTATTTTATATATAATTAACTATTAAAATATTTTTTATATATAAATTAATAATTAAATATAATAATAATAATAATATGATTGAGATTTTTTCATTTGTTTTTTTTTTTTTGGTATTTTGCTGAACAATTCAAATAAAAAAAAAAAACAAAGATGTAAACAAACAAAAAACAAAATAAAATAATAATAATAATAATAATAGTAATAAAAACCTATTCATAATTTTTAAAACTAATATTTACAACAATTTTTAAATTATGTATTAACTTAACGTTTAATTTAATATTTTCATTTGATTTTATCTCTCTTTTCTTTGTTTTATTTTGTTTTTTTTTTTATTTTTGGTAAGATTTTCTTAATAAATATATATAATTAATTATTTATTAAATAGAAATATAATACCATTTAATATTTTATTTATTATTATTATTATTAGAAATTAATTTATTTATTTAAAGAAACAAATCAATAATTGAATATTACAAAAATGTGTGTTTGTGTTTCTTTTGTTTTTTTTTTTTTTAAATAAATCTATTATAGTTATTTTTATGTGTATTTATAATAATTTTGTATTTACATTCAAATTAATATAATTATATTTATATTTTTTAAATATAATTGCTATTATTTTATTAATTTTAATTCTAAATATAGAATTATTTTTATCTATATATATATGTATAATTATTCATTTTTTATTTATTGTATACTGACATGTTTTATTTATAATTTTGCATTATATTAAAGATGGTTAATAGAAAATTGTAAAATGAATTTTAAATTGATAGATTTTTTTTCTTTTAAAAATCATATTTTACAATTAATAATAATAATTTTTTATAAACAATTTTTGACTAGTTAAAAAATATTGATTTTTTTTTTTCATTTTGTTTTAAACATCAATTTTTTAATTTGTCATTTATTATTAGAACCACCACCACCACCACCACCGGCACTTGATGGTGGAAATCCATTTGAAACATTTCCAGATGTTGATTGTGATTGTGATTGTTGTTGATGCTGCTGTTGTTGTTGTTGTGATGGTGATGGATGATGTAAAGAAGGTGATGTTCTAGTTGGTGGTCGATGTGTTCTTGGTAACGGTGGATTTTTAATACCATTTGATTCATTTCTTGCACTACCACAAATCTATATTTTTAAATGAAAGATAAAAAAATAGAAGTTATTACAATTATTTTGTATGGGAATTGTGGTTTTGGAGGGTGAAAAGAAAGAATTTAAATGATTTTCAATGTATCTTGAAACCTATTGATCCATAAATTCATTGTGATTGGTTAGATATAATTCAAGATACCTCCGCGTAATGACTTGGATTTTTATAAGGGATGGGATTAGAAACTATAAATTGTCAGAAATGTAATTGGGACATTTGGAAAATGTACAACAGAAAGGATAGAAGCGATGATGCAGCGACAAACACCCCATTCGATCACCTGAAAACGGCAGCCAAATCGAATAAATAGACTAGCACAGTTTTGCATATGAAAACAATTTGTAGAATAGCACAGAAACATTTTACCGAAGTGATTTCTTTATAAGTGATTGATTTCATTAACAAAAAAAAACCTTATAACAATATAAATTACCAAATGATGTTGTTCCCAATCTTTATGTTGACAAAATGATCCACAATATCTGGCTAAATTACAACCGGAACAAGTTTCATTTGCTTTTCGACTACAATTCCAACATGACTATATAAATTACAAAAAAAAAGAAAGAAACTATTAGTAGAAGAAAGAAGTAAAAGTTAAAAAGTTAATTTATATAAAAAAGTAATTATACATTTTGTGATCCATGTGATTGATTTTCAATACCACCGCCACCGCCAACACCACCACCACCACCACCACCATCATCGACATTATTTTTTAACATTTCTATAACAGATATATTAAAGAAAATTTTAGTTTAAACACAAAAAATTATAAAATAAAATCAAATTTCCCCAATTTACCTGTAAATATTTTTTCCATTTTAATACGATCTTGGGCCATAATTTCAACAGCACGATTTTCAGCGGCCGCCACAGCTCGTTGGATTTCCATGACGGCTTGTCTTTTCACCTGATTAACAGCCTCTTCGGCATTCCGTCGAAATTCAGCCACTTTTTCTTCTGTTTGTCGTTTTATATCGGCAATCGATGCGTCTGCATATCCGGCAGCGGATGCAGATGAACCACCACCGCCATGCATTGATGATGTACCAATGAGATTATTGGCTGCCGCTGTTGCATTTTCAATACCTCTTTGTTGTAAAATATTTATTGCATGTTTTGTTTTATCTACCATACCCGATATACAATTTAACATTGTATGTATAATTTTCCATTCTTCTTCATTGCCACCACCAATACGATTCATACCATTTATATTGTTATTATTATTATTATTATTATTATTGCTGCTGGTAATAAGATTCATTGAATTATTATTATTATTGTTTATAGATCCTGATAAGGAACCACCAATTGTTGAAATACCACGATGACCATCAGCTGTTAATATACGAATATCTCTTTCATCACCACCACGATGGATATTTGACTGGAAATGGAATATTAAAATATATTAAAACGGTACATTATTATTTTATATATACATATACAATAATAAGAAGTGTTCTCACGTTGCTCGAACGAGAAGTTTTGAAAGTGGTATTAAAAGTTAATGATCAAGTTTATAATGTTTGAATTAAGACATTTAGAATACAACATCCAGAGGTAACAATTGGTCAAAAACAATTCGAAACAGTTGATAGGTTCTCCTTTTAACAATGATAATGAAATATTACTGATGAAGTGCAATCTAGAATCATTTCACAGTTTGCTAAAAAATGTTCCAAGACATTATTGAGCAAGAAATTAAAAATGATGCTTTATAAGGCACTATGGTGCGACCAATTGTTACTTGTGATTAGGAAGGGTGCGGTATATTGCTCAAGTGAATGAACAACGTCAAAGGTTAGACAATAAACCGGAGGAATGAGGAAGTGTTCGGAGACCACGGATCAGGTGGTTGGATAAAATCGACGGAGATCATAGATATTTTAGGATGGCGATGAACAGTCCATGATTTGAGACGGCTACTTATGGAGGTTAAAACCGCAATTTTAAGTTGTAATCTCATTTAAGTCAATATAAGTATAAATAATTATAGAATATTACAAATAGTAAAATAAAACGCATACCTTATCTAATAAACTTGAAAATGATTCTGAATGTAATGATGATGCGGCTAATGATGATGATGATGATGATGATAAAGAAGATGATGATGTTGTTGGTGGAAGTGGCGGAGGCGGAGGCGGTGGCGGCGGCGGTACCACTTGATGATGTCCACTTTGATAATCATACAACGATGGATGATTTGATGAATAGATTTGATGTCCACTTGAACTTAATAATATATGAGGTCGTTTTATTGGTACTAAATATTCTGGCCAATCATTTATTGGTCCATTATTATTATTATTATTATTATTTTGATGATCATAATAGCTATAAAAATAAATTCATATATATAAATGACAAATGATGTTGAATTTAATTAAAATATTTGATAATTAACTAAATAAAATAAATTATTTTATTACTTGTCTGATCCACGTCGTTTTAATATAATACCATTTCCATTTATTGTTGAATGACCACCGCCACCACCACCATTGATTCCATTTCCATTTAAAGATGACGATGTGGTGGTTGATGATGTTGAATTTAAAATGTTACTGCCACCATCCAATGGTAAAAATATATCTGTATGTTCCGTTGGTATATGAACAAATTCTAAAACAATATTTTCATGACTTCTTACATAATGTGCGGGGGACTGCCGAGATGCAAAATAAAGAAATAAATAAATTAATATATACATAAGTTATTAACATTGATTAATTAATTGATTATATAAGGAAAAGGATATAGAATTTGAAAACGTTTATAGAATTATATTAAGAAAGGTTTATTAAATTAGGTTTGTTGCAAGATGAATATTTCTTCAATATCAATATCAATATCAATATTTCTTATGCGATGCGAGTTTATATTTTCCGATTTTCTTTATGATATTTTAGTTTTTATATATACATCATAAAGAGGTTCTATAATAATAATCATTATCATTGTTATTCCGTTTAATTGCCAATTGCGGTAAATTTTCATATAGTCTTTTCGTAGTCAAATATCTTAAAACATTATGATGGGAAAATCTGTTTAATATATTATTATGGAAATTTGATTCAAATGTCTGAGGAAATTAATCATAATTTTCTCAGGGAAATTCTGTATCGATTTCTAAAGGAAATACTGGATAATTTTCTCAAAAGTTCTATATTCCGAGAGAAATTCTGTGTAATATACAAGAAAAAACAAACTTGTATGATTATCTAATAGGAAATTCTCAAATTCTCTATAGTTTCCAAATAGGAAATTCTTTATAATACTTTTCTAATAGAAGAAACTCTGTAAGATTTTCTAAAGAAAATTCTGAATAAACTCCAGATGATAACTCCATATAACACTATATCAATCTTCCCAAGGATCTATTCCTCAACAATAAATATACTTAAAAAAAATATCATTTTTGTCATGATAAACCTTTGCGCTAGGCCGCTAGGATTGCATTATTATATTATAATACTAATAATTATAATAATAAATTAATTTTTATATATTTCATAAAGTTTTTTTTTGTTTTGTGTTTAAAAAAAAATATATTTTTATTGCAAAGATATGATTCGGGAATTTTTTTATTTTCGATATCTTTCTTATATATCTGTAACTTTGAACAAGCTCGCAGCTGCATATACATAACACAATATAAATAGTTTCTTTTGTTTTATCCAAAAGGAGATTAAAATCGAGCAACAAAAAAATAAAACAAACACAATTTTCTTTAACCACGCGACTTGGTTTTGGTTTCCATATTTTATATATAAAATATACGTTTTTCTTTCTTTTGTTTCCTTGGTTTTTTTTTTTTTTTGAAACCTCACATTTTGTATCTCAAATTTATATTTTATATTTTATTAAATATATATTTATTTTTGTACAACAATATAGAGACAACACATAAACTCTTTTTTCATATTTTGTTTATCTTATTTTATTCAATGTTTTTGTTAGTTTTTATTGTTATGTTTTTTCCACCAATTCCTTTTGAATCACAAGTGAATTTTCTTATATTTAGCGGGCACGAGAGTTTTCTATATCATGGATAAGTTTTTTTTATACCTTTTTATAGTCTATATATGCCCAATATATATATATATATATAATGTGATACATTTTTTGGTAATAGAATTATTATAAGGGGGTAACACACAATAAGGTCTGTGAAATTATATAGGAAACACACAGACTTTTCTTTTCTGTTTTTTTTTTAAACATACACACAGACACACATGCTGTCAATTCAAGCTGTTGCTATATATATTTGTATTTTATATGAGATATATATAACATATATAATATAATAATAATAATAATAATATACCACTATCGTATTATATATTTAATTCATTCACATTTCATCCCCTTGTCATAAAAATCTGGTAAAAATTGTTTTATATATATTTATTCAAATTTTATTATCGCATATATTGTATAGCAGAAATATGTGATGAAAAGCGAAAATAGAATTGAATTTGTGGTCAATACATTTTTCGTATATTTATGATAAGGAAATATTTTTTTTTAATGTTCTCTCAACCAACAATATGTTTTGATAATATTTTAGAAAAGTTTTGTTTTTTAAAAGAAATTGACTCTTTTTTTTTTTTTTTAATATTTATATTAATAATTATTGACATTATAATTAATATTGACTTATTTATTCGTTTAAGGGTTAAAGTTTTAATTTGATTTGTGATAATAATTATAGATTATAAACAATTTATACCAAACATCGGTCCTAAGGATCTAAAGGATGTTTAATTTTTATTCAATGGGAGGAAATCCAATTCGTAATGCAATGTAAAGATAATAAAATATATATATATAAGGATACATTTCAATCAAGGGTACATAAATTCAGTTGATCTAATTCGAAATAATTTGCAAGATCTGCAATGAGAGTTAAAATAAATTGAAATTGTTCCAAAGTGATGATTGCGGCGTGTGCGATATTCAATTTTTCCACAATGTCCTATTTATTTCGAATGAATTATGTTAATATATATAAACGATGTTACTTCAGCAAATTCAAATTTGAATATTTGAATATTTGAATATTTGAATTCATTAAGTGTTTGAATATTTGAATATTTGAATTGATTAAGTGTTTGAATATTTGAATATTTGAATTCATTAAGTGATTGAATATTTGAATTCATTAAGTGATTGAATATTTGAATCATTAAGTGTTTGAATATTTGAATCATTAAGTGTTTGAATATTTGAATATTAAACATTTGAAAATGTAAATATTTGAATATTTGAATTCATTAAGTGTTTGAATATTTGAATTGATTAAGTGTTTGAATATTTGAATCATTAAGTGTTTGAATATTTGAATTCATTAAGTGCATATAGTGTAATAATTAAATTCTTTGGTAAGTGCTTCAGTAGTAATTTGCGGTAAAGATGAATATTTTCATGGATGATACGTGCAGGACATATATCAAAGATGAGATGGAAAGAATGTTAATTCCTCGCTAAAGAAAAAAGAAAAAACAAGATGGTCCGTTTGAAAAAGATATATTCGGAATAGACTTGAGTTATTTCTATATAATTTCGTTGGGGACAAAACAATACTATATATGTATATGAATATAGTCAATCCATTTATGATATAGGGTTATTTTAAAAATATACAACTCTTTTATATATATATATATATATATAGATTAGTACACCTAATATATGTTAGTATCATATATTTGAAATTGTAAAAAGGTAACATATGGAATTTAATCGCATAAATGGAACATTATATATTGTAATATATATATATAATCAATCATCAATATAAAATATATATTATGTGTAATATTCTGTATACAATATATATATTCGATGATTATAATATTACTATGTAACGTGTTTAAGATAAATCTTTTAAAAATCATTATTATACAATGCAATATATAGATATATATATAATCGATGAATGCGGAGAATATACAATAACGAAGATATATATTTGTCAGGCATTTTTATACAGGTGTGAAAAACTGTATGAGAGATTGCAAATCACAAAATATACTTAAAAAAATTTGTAAGATTATGGGTTCGCGAATTCTATATTGAAGACACACGGAATTTTTTCTTAATTTTCACACAGAGTTGAATATTTTCCTATATGCGATTGGTCTTACTGCTAATTACTGAATAAAACCAACAACAGAAGCCGGTTGAAAATACGTTAAGAAGAGCATACTAATTTTTGTTTATGTGATCTGTAATCAGTTAATATAATATATAAATAAATCACGAACGTACATCGCGTTAATTTAAAAAAAAAAATCCTTAAAATTAATATATAAACAATTAATTTAAAACAAAAATTATAAAGTATATGGAAAAACCTTTGTAAAATTCACTTTATTATATCAATTAATGTTTTTTTTTTTTTTTGAAAATATATAATCGCATATATGGGGGGAGGATGAGTATAAAAATTTGGATAAATAACAAAAAAATAATAATAATACCAAAGTAGAGTATTACATCTTATTTATAAATGTAAATTCATTTTTTTTAAATATCATCAAGTTTCAATTTATTTATACGCATTTTATAAAAAAAAAAAAACAGGACAAGACAAAAAATGAAAAAAAGGAAAAAACTTTATACTTTATATATATTTTGATCCATCATCAAAATGTTTTATTTGTTGAAATAATTGCGTTAATGGGGGATGGTTTTGGAAAACAAAACCAAAAAAATACCAACAAACTTTTTACCGCAACTGAATAAGAAAAGAATAAGTAAAGTAAACTAAAAAAAATAAAAACAAAAACATTTCCAATGGAAAATTCTAAAGAGATTGTATTTAATTTATTTCAATATCTGTTTTTTGTTTTATTTGTGTTATTTTGTTATATAATAATGAAAAATGAAGAAAAAGAAAAGAAAAACCACTTTATTTCATTGAATGATGATGGGCGCCCGTGATCGCCTTTAGGCCACAAAAAAAATGTATTATAATATAAGAAAAAAAATATAATAATCTTCTTCTTCTTCTTCTTATATTCTTTTTATATACAGGAGTTTGTATTCTTTAGATTTTATGCCATGTCATTTTATTCATTTCCATCACCAATTTTCATTACTTGCTGAATATATTTTGTATTCTATTCTATTATATTATTTAATATTGAGAATTACTTATAGGAAATAATAAATTTTCCACAGCATACAACAATTTACCTCAAAATTGGTTTTTCGTTTATACTTTTTTGTTGTATCCGATATCATGTATTTTTTTTTCAGAGATATAGTTAATATTAAATAGCATAAAGACGGAAAAGTTTTCTGTGTATAAACGAGATAACAATAAAAGAAAAAATCTTTCAAATGATTCAATTCACAATTCTTATAGATTCAAATTTCAAAATACTGCTTTAATATGTGGCATTATGCGATACAGTGGTCAAAGGAATTGTATTGGATCACTTAATATTCTATAGGAATATATATTTAAATAGTGGTTGGTACTCACTTGATTGGTAACTCTGGCTAAATTTTTAACTTCACGTTGTAATAATTGTGTATGAGTTTTTAAAAAATGTAAAACATTTGGTTTTAATGGATAATTTATTGCCTCTTGTAATGGTATTATAAATTCATCGGTTTGTAATCGACCGCTCTATATATATATTAATAATTTTTATGTAAAAAATAAGAAAAAAAAAATACAAATCAATTAATAATTTAAAACATTATCGCTGTTAATAAATTTTGAATAATCATATATAATTAATACATACCGCTAATGATAAAATTAATGACCGAACACGATCAGCCATTTCAGGATTTTTTTTCTGTCCAAATTGTACCATCCCAGCTAAATATCGTTTTACTTGTGATAATGCTCTGGATGTATCTTGATGTAACATTGGTGGTGTAATTGCTGTTGAATGTAATGCTGATGATGATGATGATGATGATGATGATGATGATAATGATGTGGATGCGGAGGTTTGTGATATTGTTATTGGCGTTGTTGTTGTCGTTGGCGGCGGTTGCGGTGGTGGTGGTGATGATGATGATGATGTCCCTTTATATATAAATGAATAAATGAATATAATCAATCAATAAATCGTAATCATTTTGATCTTTACATCATCAATTTTGTGTTGTAGAGAGTTATTATTAGATATTGATTCAAAGGCCTTTGAGATTACAAAATCTTGATAGAACCACCCTTTCATCCTGCAGGCCAGGAGTTTTACTCTACAGATACAATTGATAGCTTTATATGATGTTATATGACCCATTTTAAATACAAATCTCATGATGGAATTTTAATAGATAAAAAATCTGAGATTTAAGGTTCAAAACTATTAAGAATAAGATTTGAATACTGACCGATTAACGATTAACTATTATAAAGATCTTATGACAAAAAGGCCACTTTATAATAAGACATTAAAATTAATAATATATATGGATATTTACTTTTTTTGGTTTAAGAATAGAAGTTTATATAACAATATATAAATAATTACCATTTATATTTGGTGATAAACTGCCATTTCGTGATGATCTCGGTGGTATTAAACTATTACTATTATGATGATTTGGTGATATTGGTGATTTTGGTGGTTGTACAACAATACGTGTATTTTCCGGTGATTCTGATGTTCGACATTGATGATCTTTTCCTGTATAATTATTATAAGAAAATATAAAAAAAGAAAATTAATTTAATATAATAATGAAAAAAGAAAATGCTTGTTATTCTTGTTATCCCATAGATAGGCACATAGATAATTTCCTAATAGGAAATAATCCTCAATCATTTTCTAAACGAAATTTTGTATGATTTATAAAAGGAAGTATTTTGTATAATTTTCTACAGCGAATTCTGTATAATTTACGAAAGAAATGCTCTATAATTTTCTAATAGGAAATCCTCAATCATTTTCTAATGGGAAATTTTGTATGATTTTTAAAAGGAAATGTTTTCTATAATGTTCTAAAGCGAATTCTGTATAATTTACGAAAGAAATGCTCTATAATTTTCTAATAGGAAATCCTCAATCATTTTCTAAACGAAATTTTGTATGATTTGTGAAAGAAAGTATTTTGTATCATTTCCTGATAGGAAAATTCCATCTAATGTTCTTCTATAAAACAAAAATTCTATATCATAATCTATATAAATATTGAATAAACTTCATATATGATATATCTATCAATCTATATGTGTACTGATGTTCTATTCCTCAAAGGAAAATTTGATAAATTTGATTTGTATTTTATGATACAAAGTAAAATAATGAAAATTTATGCCGTCATATCATAAAATATCATAAAAATTGTGATGTTGTTGGCAAAAATATTTTTGTTATCCAAGTATATGTAAGTGTAGGTAATGTTCTATATATATTATAGAATATAATATATACGATACAAAATACACAGACGTATATGTAATAATATAAATAACTATAACAAGGAAATTTATATATATATAATAAAGACTAAACACACATATATGCGAAAAGGACAAAGGACATTCCAAAAACCATAATATATATACGCAATGATTTGTTGTCAATGAAAACATTTATAAATGAATTTCTATATTATTCAAATATCTATATATATTTAAATATAGATATGCATATAATCATATACATATATTTAGAACAATATATAATATTATTTTACAATCAATATATTCCTATATATATAATAACTATAAATATGTCGTATTTCTCTATGTCTATATATACACTTTATCATTTAATTTCGTATATATTTACATTATATATTGTGTTCTATTCTATTTTATTTGGTTTTTTTTTACCCTGAATATATATTCATACAAAAATAATTCGGTCTGGTTAATCGATAATTAATTATTTTAAATGGCAATTGCTTTTGTCATTTTTCGTTTTTTTTTTTAATATAATAGCTTTTATAGCAGTATATATTGGGCATCGATAGACATAATAATAATAATAATATAGACGCAAATACAATATACGAAATTCTAATATGTGTTCAATAATGTTCATATGCAAATGCATATAAATTGGGAAAATATTTTGAATTACTATAAAAACAGATATGTATTTTTTTTTGTGTTAATTGACTTTCTATTATCATAACACATGAATATTTCAAAAAAATTACAATTCATTGTATTGCTCTGTAGAAGTAAAAAGATATGGTATAAAAAGAAAAAGGTATATTTAGTTAAATTTTTATATAGGGATTAAATTGGGTTAACTTAAATGATGATTATGTAAAAATTAAGAACCGATCGTAAATTGTACTGATTGTATTAAGTCGTACTATCGTACTATCAATTCGATTGAAATTTTCGGGTTTTTCCAAAGCAATTAAGTATCTATATAGAGTATAAATACTTAATTGATTTGACAGTATAGAGTATAGATAATAAATGCGATGATATAATTCACTTTATAATTTATTAAAGGAAATTTTGTATAATTTTTATAAAGCGAATTCTCTATAGTTATAGTTTACGAAAGAAATTTTTATTAATTTTCTAATTGGAAATTTTGTATAATTTTACGACGGGAAATTTTTCATCATTTTCTAAAGGAAAATTTCCATATCATATTTTCTATTAGGAAATTCTGTATCATTTAAGCTAAAATTTTGGACCAAATTTTTGACAGACCGTAAACATAATTATACATTTAGCAAAAATGTCGAGATGTTTTAATGTTTTAACAAAAAAACAATGCAATCAATGAGTGAAAATGATTATTAATAGAATTTTTGAATAAAATATCTATGTATAAATACTTACAAATATGCGATTTACAACAAATCTTTACATTTACTTTACATTTCGCTGTAGAAAATTATACAAAATACTTCCTTTCATAAATCATACAGAATTTCGTTTAGAATATGATTGAGGTTAATTTTCTTATTAGAAAATTATAAAGCATTACCTTTCGTATATTCTACAGATTTCGCTGTAGAAAATTATACTAAATTTCCCTACATAAATTATACAGAATTTCCATTAGAAAATGATGTAGGATTTCCAATTAGAAAATTATATAGCATTCCCTTTCGTAAATTTAGAAAATTATAGAAAATAGCTCTAGAAAAAGCTTTAGAAAATTATAGAAAATATTTCCATTTATAATTCATACTAAATTTCTTTTAGAAAATGATGGAAATGTAAAAGTGAAAAATTATCTAAACAACTATACAGGAAAATCAATTTTATTAATTATAATTATTCCGCAAATATACACATATATCGTTTTAAAGGTGCATGTATTGAAGAAAAAATGTTAAATGTTAAAAATCCATTTAAAAAATTTTCATTCATCTTTAAATTATAATAATATGATTCGCAGCTTTATAGAAATTAATTCAAAAATTATGCATATAAAGACTTTATGAAAGGAATAAAACAAAAATATCTACAAGGTTTTTAAGGTACTTTTTTAACAAAAAAATGAATTAGTCTATTGATAACCACACATATTTTTCATATGATAACGATATATACAACATAATTCCTACCGTATAAAATTGACAAATATAATAATATAGAGAATTTTCTCAAACATGATAAAAACATCATGTATTATTACATCATATATAAAACTTATAATGATTATTTATTTAAACAGAGGCGAAATACAGAAGAACACGAAAAAAAAAACACATGCATATGTGTAAAATGTGTAAAATATATATATATTACATATTCATTTGTAAAATAAACCAAAAAAATAAAAAAAAAATTGAACTGCAGTATACAAAAAAATTAAATTTATATTATCCATTTGACCAAAAGGAAAACTTTTTCTATATATTGTATATTAACTATATGATACTTTACTGGTTGTATTTTTAAAGTAAAAAAGAGCCATATTATATAGGAAAATTCTATATGTATGTATATAGAGGAAAATGGAATGGACATACAAATATATATATATAGGTATATAAACTACTCTATATATCATTGTTTTAATATACGTTCAAATATATATATATTCATTGTACATGATGAATGTATATATAAATATATATCTCTACGTTACGAACATGCATTTCATATATATATATATATATATATAGTCTATATAATCTCTTCTATAACATAAATTGGTTCTTATCTATATTGAACCAAACACATGTATTATTATGATGAAATGTTTTGCCATATATATATACATACATATATAATTGTGTGTTTTATATATTCGTATTCGTATTATTATTATTATACCTGTGGGAAAATCATATGTCAAAAACATAAAGAGTATATACATACGTATGATCTTTATATATATACATACATTTTTAGTTATATATGAAAATAAAATGTTTAGAAAAGTATTGCTGATTTATGTACAGTGTACAGCAGTGAATACAGTGAATTTATTTTTAACGCATAGATAAATATAAAAATTTTATGTGAAAAGAAAAACTATAAAGGAAACAAAAAAAACCCACAATCAATATAAAAAATGTTTACATTTGCTAATAATAATAATAATAATAATAATAATATTAAAGAATAGAAATACAATTACAAAATTAAGACATTTTTAAGACATCTATGAAACACGCATAACAAAAATTGATGAAAAACACGCACACAAAAGATATCGATAAAGTTAGTGTCAGTTTGTTTTAACATCGTAATTAAATTATAATATATAATAATAAGGACGAAAACTAGATAAATTTTGGTCACAAATTTTCAAGAACTAGTAAAGTTTAACATAAAAATGCCATGCCTATATCAATAATGGTTCTTTAAATAAACTTATTGTTTCATTCACATGACGACTATATATATTATACAATTCGATTAACATATCCAATAATTGTTTCAAATTCTCTCTGTTAATAATTATAGATATTTTTATGTTTGATTTTAAAACAGATTAAGAAAGAAAGTATTTAATTTTCAATAATATAATAATAATAATAAAAATTGAAAACAAATGTTTTAAAATGCAAAATAAAAAAAAATAATCAGAAGCAAAAAAAAAAAAAGTGACAGTGCATAAAATAAAATGTAAATCGCGTGTATATTCGCACGGCAATTTTCACGATATCAACACAACACAAAATCTCCCCGTTTGCTATATATTACAACGTTCATAAACAGAAAATCAAAACCAAAATATAATGAAACAGAACGAAAAAAAAATAATAAAGTAAAAACAAACAAAAATATTCACTTATATATGCAATATAATAAAAATGAAAATTTTTTTAATTAACAACATCCACTGTGTTGTGTTGAAAAAAATAAAATAAATAAACCATCCAAAAAAAAATGTATTTGTATTTTCATGTATTACTAAATATAATTGTTTTTTTTTTTGAAAAATGAAAATGAAAACAAAATTTATTATTAGTTATTAAATTTATGGTATAGTACCCCCCAAAAAAAAAAAAATAAACTAATTATAAAACTGTCACAACCAAAATTATATTACAGACAAAAAAAAATGAAATTTAAATGGTTTTTAAATGAAATTTAATATAAATTTTAACAATATAATATAAAAATTTAAAATAACTTTTATATTAATAATAATATTAATAATAATAATAATAATAATAATTATAAATTTATACTTAATTATTCTAATTTTCTTTTATGTATGTATAATAAATATTCAAAAACATATCAAAAACATGTAATTTTTAGTTGTTGTATATATAAAATTCTCTTCTATAAATGGATTAACTTTATTTTGTATAAATAAATTATTGAAAAATTTTGTTGACCAAAAATTTTGTTAATTTTTTTGAAAATGTTTCATAATTTATCTTTAGAGATAGAGGAGACAGCAGTAGAACTTTTTATAATAAAATCTGTTTGAAATCTACTTTGCAAGTTTGGGATTTTTATTAAATGAACTTTTTACATGAAATTATAAGATGGATATTAAAATTATTTTGATGTGTCGTTGCTAATAACACAAAGGGTTAAATTAATTTTAAAGTTTAATTAACATTTTCAATATATTTTTATATATATATGCAGAGAAGTATTCACTATTATGACTATATATTGTTAATCTTTATCATGTATTTTGTTCATTAAATACAAATAGTTCTTAGAATGTTAGAGATATAATAAATGAAAAATATTGTAATTTGTGCCATAAAAATAATAAAAACTATGGTAAAATAAACAAAATAATTAAATATAATTTTATCGACCATTTCAATTGACAAAAATTGTATAGCCAAAATCAATTTCTGATAACTCACGTATTTTTCTTGAATATTCATTAAGCAATTTATTTTTTCAAAAATATTTTCAATGAAGCTATGAGCTTTATACGTAAAAAATTACATTTCTTATTTATCAATTGATTGTGAATTCTGAATTTTCTATATAGATTTTGTCGATTTTGTTTGGAAATATTTCTTAAAACAGCTCATCATCATTTTTTAGGAAAAATTCACATTAATCAATAATCGTTTTTTTTTTGTAAATTTAATCAAAAATCTGATAATTCATGGCATAGATAATTTATTTTCTTTTTATAATATATAGATTTCTTATAATGAAATAAATGATTTTATTATTAAACTGAGAAAACGGTTCAAGATTTTCACAATTTTTAGTAAATTTTTACATGTGAACGTTTATTTTTATATCCTTAATCATTATTTTAAATATAGTTTTGGTTTTCTTTGAATATTCATTATAAAATTGTTTGGGAATTTTCACTTAAATATTTACAATTTATTATGACTTGTAATTGTTAAAACGATTGACAACAAATGATTGTGTGAATTCTACAATAATTTACATGAGTATTATATTAACGTAAAATTCTAACGAAATTTTGGGGTCGTCCGTTCGAATCCTACTGCAGTATTTTCTGCTTGCGGTTGGTCGTACGGTTAATTACCGACACCGTAAAAGACACAAATTAAGAAACTAACAATAGAAGGCTGTTGTTGGACGCTAAAACCAGATTGTTGGTTGTATAACGAAAAATTTATTATTATATTAGTAAATTGTTTATATGAGAAATGAGAAAATGTTTACCTTATTCTTGTTCAATTCTTTAACTAATCGTTTTGAAATATTAACAAAATAGTTTTTTTTTATAATTCAACTCAAGATAATCACTTTAAAGTATTCAAAAATTGGTTTATCTGCGGTCGGATTAATGCAGAGTTTAGAATTCCTGATAGATTTTCTTTCATTTCATATATAATAAATATATTATACGTGATGGATGGATGGAATTTCTGATAGTCGCATGGTTTTTTTTTTTTTATATTCGCATTAAATTATCATTTTGAAACTATTGATTTTCTTAAAATGATTAACAAACAATTCAGAATTTCTTTAGGTATATTTTACGATTCTTTGAATAATAACCGAATATGTTTTATATTAAAAATTTAACCAAAATATCTAGATTTCTGAATTTTCCACAAAAAAATTCCTTCAATTATCGGTTTGAAAATGTTTATTAGATAATCCATTATTAAAATTATCACTTTAAAATATTAAATTATATTATTATAAAAATTCATTATAATATTTTCAGACTTTTTAGCAGGTAATTGCATTTACATTTATAATATGATAAATTTTATCGATTATCTCTATATAATAATAATAATAATAATAATAATAATAAAACAATAACTGACAAATTTCATACTAAAAATATATAAATGATTAAAATTTATATCGTAATATATATATACCTGTTATAATATATACATATAGTTTTATCCATACATATATATATAGAAAATATTGTGCAAAATGACATTATAATGATAAAAATAATAGTAAAAGTTTTAATATAAATAAATATATAACAATCCATATATATATATTTAATAAAATAATATTTCTATATAATATGATGATAGATTTAATTTTAAATATATATATATATAGAGATTTTTCCGGTGTAAACTCTCTAATTATAAATCTGTCAGAAACAAAAACTTTCTATAAATATATATATATACCAAACGACTGTATATGGTCTATACTATATATAGTATATAAAACATTTTTGTTAAATTCCTTTTCAAAATACCAAATACATATATATATATTTATAGAGATAGAATATCCAGATATGGAATATATATTGTATAATTATTAAATAATTATAAATTCTATATATATATATATTTATTTATGTATATATATAAAATCAATTGTTCCTCATATATAATATATATTTTAAACAAATAAAATATTTATGTATGTATAATCTCATATACAATATTAAATGACAATATATATTATATACCTATATAATATATACGGAAAATATATAAATAGACGTATAAATGCCGAAAATGTTATATGAAAATGCCGTGTGCATGTTTTGTATATTATTAATATAAAATAAATTGATTAAAAGAAAAATATTTTATTTAATTACAGGATGTTTAAGGTGAATTGTACCGAAAAAGGATTAAATCGCATTAAATAAACAAATTTTAAATACATGTCTGTAAGAAAAACTTTAAGATTATATAATCCCGATTGAATTATCTTTTAATGATTATAAAAATATGGGTTATTCAATTAAAAAGGTAATACAGTTTATGAATCATAATTCTTGATGCATTACAAAAGAAAAAAACTGAAAACTGATTCTTTCATTTCAAAACATTTCAGACATTTCAGTTCAAATATTTTTATAGTGAATGTATATTCAGTAAATGTGCTGAACTGAAATTTGCCTAAGGCTTGAATTTCTTATATTATAAGAGCACATAAGCCATATAATATATATTTTCAGTAGCTTCAGTATAATAAAGAAACTGTCATTTCCACATATATACAATATACATATAAATGAAATGAACCTGTTAAGTACAGTCTGTTTAAATTATCCACAGATATTTTATATGTAATATGTGGTACAATAAACATATATCTATACACAATAAACCAATTTTCTAAACAAATCAAGTTTTATATATACTGTCATTCGCATATACACCTTTACTACTATATATATACCGCATTTGGTATACATATTTGAATGATAAAATATATGTTCAGTCATAATACATTTTATACAGAATATTTTAAGGTATTTATATATATAAATAATAAGTTGGGAAAATTTTATATCAATGATGGTCCTAACCAATAATTTAAAAATGAAATATCTCGGAAAATTCGTATGAAAACCTATAAAGTGATGTAAGGAGACCTTTAGTAATTTTGTATGATCTTTTAAAATATGCAATAAAATATATTGGTTCACTTGGAAAATGTTTAAGTATTTACAATTTTTATCAAATAATTGCATTTTTCAATATGATTTATTTTGAAATATTTTTGAATGTTATTTTTTCCTTGAAGAGCATGGAAATACCTTTCAATCGCCGGTCTAATTGATAAGAATGAAAAACTGGTTGGGAAGTTACAATAATTTTAAGATGTGGTATATTTTCAAAAATTTATCTTTAAAAAATATGTTTTATTTCTATTTAAAAATGAAATATCTCGGAAAATTCGTATGAAAACCTTTAAAGTGATGTAAGGAGACTTTTAGTATTTTTGTATGATCTTTTTATATATACAATAAAATATATTGGTTCACTTGGAAAATGTTTAAGTATTTACAATTTTTATCAAATAATTGCATCTTTCATTATGATTTATTTTGAAATATTTTTGAATGCTATTTTTTCTTAAAAGAACATGGAAATACCTTTCTATCGCTGGTCTAATTGTTCAGAATGGTAAACTGGTTGGGAAGTTACAATGATTTTAATATGTGGTATATTTTCAATAATTTATCATTAAAACATCTGTTTTATTTCGATTTAAAAATGAAATATGTCGGAAAATTCGTATGAAAACCTTTAAAGTGATGTAAGGAAACCCTTAGTAATTTTTTATGATCTTTTTAAATATGCAATGAAATATATTGGTTCACTTGGAAACTGTTTAAGTATTTACAATTTTTATCAAATAATTGCATTTTTCATTATGATTTATTTTGAAATATTTTTGAATGGTATTTTTTCTTAAAAGAATATGGAAATACCTTTCAATCACTGGTCTAATTGTTCAGAATGATAAACTGGTTGAGAAGTTACAATGATTTTAATATATGGCAAATTTTCAATAATTTTTCTTTAAAAAATATGTTTTATTTCTATTTAAAAATGAAATATCTCGAAAAATTCGTATGAAAACCTTTAAAGTGATGTAAGGAGACTCATCAAATAATTATAATTATTGACAGAATTTGATTTAGGAAATTAGATAGAATTTATTACAACAAAATTATGCACAGAATTACATTTACAGAAAGTGATATCCAATATTTTCCGTTTCCAACCATATATTTTAAAATTATTGCAAAACAGTGAAACTTTAAATTATATAATTAAATCTTTTTTGTGTAATACAAAATTTTGTTTTCTATGTATTTTAAATGAATACATGCGGCAATATTATTATTTATTTTTTGCCATTTAAAAATTACACAAATATTATTCTATATATGTATATACATTAACATAAATAAACAAAAAGAGGATAATAATAATAATTTAAATGTTCAATACAAAATATAGAATCAGCATATATAAAGACTATATTTTGAAGGTATATATTTCATTCATTTTAACCATTTTTATTTATACATTCTATACTATATATTGTTAAAATATATATTTATATATATTTATTTATGATGATATACCAAAAAAAAACAACACACATTTACAATATATCTATATATATAGTTAAATACAAAAATGGAAATTTTCGAAAATTTATTTTCCTAAATAAACATGGGATACGACGAGGACGACGACGAGGAGTACGATAGGAAAAATTTATATTAAAAGAAATGTATATTCCTAAAATTACACACAAAGAAAAGAATATATATATATATATATATATAGTAAAATAATATTGATAAAGATAGAAATTTACAAAATGTATATTTTGGTATATAAGAGTAAAGTACATATAGCCAAAAGCGTAATAAATATACGTATTCATATAAATATATATATAAATATAGCATTTTAATGTTATATATACTATACATGTGCTTTATAGTCGATATTTTCCCTTGGAAACTACCATCTGTGGCTCGTTGTGATATCAAAATCCTTATGATGTATGTGCATTTGATTCAAATAATAAAATCCAAAACTAAATATATACTCTCATACATATAAGTATATATATATATTGACTGTTATTATAGCATGTTCTATATATATTTAATTCAAAATATTTATAAGCCCTCTAACCTACATCATATATATAGTGGCATGTATATATTTATATCTATCTAGCCATATATATATATATATATATATATATATATTTAAATAAACACCCGATCATTCGTTTCAATTCAATTTCTTCTATATCTATATATATATATATATGTATATACCACCCATTTCAGGATTCAAAGAAGTTTTTTTTTTTTACATATAGAGTCTAAATCATATACAAATATAGATAGTATATCAATAGATTGATAGATATTTGATGGAAAATAAAACAAATGTGTATATACCAGATATATATATATATAATATAAAGAAGTATGTAGAGGCACATTTAATGAAAACGATTAAGCAGTTTTGTACATTTTGATTTAAAAATAATTTATTCATATATACCTTTACATATTTCGGTCATATATACACAAATCTATATATTATATATATATACGAACATGGCCGGTATAAAACGATAAATATATATATGATTGGTTGTTAAATTCACTGTTAACATTTTATATTATTCTATATATATATATAATTTAAATATAGTTAAAAATTTTTCTTTTAATTAATAATTTATATTTAAAAAAAAAAAAAACACAACACAACACACCTTTTGACAAATGACAAATAAATATATAAAGCGGGGCATGAAGCATGATTTAAAAGCATTAGTATTCATTATAGAAATTCAAAATCGATCATTTATTTATGAAATATCTACACAATTACCATAAACGTTTATACAATTTCAACGACCAACAGGACACGAATTATATGTAAGGCGATTGGCGATAAAATTATATTAGTTTAATTTCTTATACACGCAGTATTAATACATCGCATTAATATTATATTAATATTTTTAATAAAATAAAATCACTTCTGCGAATGTGTGTATGTGGGAAAATATGCAATATGGAAAGTTTTTTTCCTATTATTATAATATTAAAAGCTTTCCCATTAAAACTATATGTTTTATTGTTATTTATTTAATTATATTAATAAAGTTTTGTTTACGAGAATTTATCCAAAATAAATAATATAACAAAATCGAATGTTTTGCATTAATATAAATAATTATATATATATTTTAAATATTCATTTTTTCTTTTCCATTCGATATACCTATATTATAAATTTTATTTTATGCGTGCCAATGATTTTATCGAATGTTTAATCACATATATATTTATTATTTTTTTCCTTTACAACGATATACATAAAACAAAGTTTATATATTGTTATTAAAATATATATATTGTGATATACAAATCATATCATGTATATATGTACATTAAAAATGTGTATGCATATAAAAAAATAAAAAAAAATAAAATACATTATTATAATATGAGAAAATTAACATATTTTTCTATTTTGGAAAACCTGCGGTTCATTTAATATTTAGTTAAATATTTCTTGTATTTTATTGTATATATATATGAATATTTTATATTTTGTATTTTCTAAAATTGATTAATTGTATATAATTTTTTTTTATGATATATATATTTATCTATATATAAAGTATATATAATAAAATGATTTTTATTTTTCACAGGGTATTACAATTATGATTTACACACACAATCAGATTTTATTTTATTTTATACAGATAGGGTAAGTTAAGGGTAATGTAAATAAATTAAAAAAAGAAGAAGATATTTTAAACAGGTGTGGATATATCTTAATGACCTACATGAGATATAAGATCATATCAAAGATTGATACTTTAAGGCGATATTTATATTTATAAAAAAGGATCACTATAAAGAAAAACACGATATCATGTGAACAAAATGAATATATATGAACATAACGCAATCAAATCATATATGATTGGATATTTCTAAAATAGTATTTTGAATTATTGTTCGATTATTGATATATTACTACTGACATTGCTTTTATATATGTTTTTCGTTACTATAAACATCATGGGTTTTTGTTTTGTTTTGTTTTCACATTAATATAATATAATTACTTTTATTTACCATAATTTAGGTGCAATTAAAACGAATGGCATTATCTAAAACTTCAATCAACAATTTAAATTAAAACAAAATCTGAATGAAAACTTCATTGGTTTGAAGTGTGATTTTGATCTTTGATAATGGTATAAACAAATCCCAAAGAGGGATTGAATCTGAATGCTAAATGAGTTTTCTTATCACTTTATGTATATAGATTTGAAATATTTACATAGAAATACAAATCGTG
Organism: Dilophus febrilis; assembly: GCA_958336335.1. Classification (NCBI taxonomy): domain Eukaryota; kingdom Metazoa; phylum Arthropoda; class Insecta; order Diptera; family Bibionidae; genus Dilophus; species Dilophus febrilis. Next base: position 5,908,294 of record OY284472.1, on the reverse strand, counting down.
ATTGACAAACCACAGACTTTATTCTAATGATGAATTTAATAACTATTTTTTTAAAATATTTTTTACGAAACTATTCGTATGGGGAAAAATCTATAACTTTGCGTAAAATTCAGATTAGAAAATAAAAGACAATAAAAGGAAATTTAAAAAGTTTTATGTCCATTGTAGCATTCCCATTTTTCTGTCATTTTTGAATCGGGATTACGCAGATAATTACTGCAACCCCAGAGAAAAAAGGCAATTCTAAATTATGAAACAAATAATGGAAGGCTATGTGTTGTTTCGGACGATAAAATTAATAGTCAATTGCAAGGCACGATTTTTTTTTTGTTTGTTTATTTATATCTATAATTTAATGTAACATTTGTGGTTAAATTCAAACTATTTACATTTATTTATATATCGATTATTGGTGGTATTATTATTATTATTATTATTATTATTATATGTTATTTATTTTTTTTTATTCTATCAGCCTGTGCATTATTGAATATATTTTGTATAAACAACATCCATATATACTATATGTAAATGTAAATACGATTATTAAATATTAAAAATACAAAACCAAACTTTCGATATAACACAAACAGTTTTTATATGATTATAGTTTTATAGTTAGATCAAATTATATACAATATATGCATATTTATAATTTATTAATTTTTTTCACGACTTTTTTTTTTTATATAAAACAAATAAAAATTTGTTCTGATTGTAGCGGCTAATCAATTTATATGTAGATTAAATTGTTTAAACTATGCGATTAGCGAAAGGACTGACAATTTTGAATACATTTCCATTGCCTTCGTACAAGCACAAAATGCGCATTTGGTACTTCGTAATGTTTTAAATTTTAAGGGTTTAGTTTACAATTTTTGTATTAATAAACACTTGAATGGTAAAAGAATTTTAATGATAATGTAATTTTTTTTATTCGTTATACTGACCATTGATAAATGAAACCTATTTCTATATATTTTGTTTTTTTTTTAATAGACACCACCGCGTGCATAATATTCGAATTTTATAACAATAAATATATATGCATAATAAATTTACATATTTTATCGATACATATATTGGTAATGTTTAATTAAAATATTTATATCAACGTGATGATAGTGTAAGATATAGGTATCAAAAACTAAATAAATAATATATTATTTAAAAAAAAAAATAATTAATACAAAAAAGATCACACTTTATATATGAAATGAACTATTTACAATTAAAATAAATGTAATATTTTTTTTTATTTGTTTTTTTTTTTATTTGTTGGTTGGTTGGCATATTATTTTGTGAATAAAATAGCCTATATTATTATTATTATTATTATAATTATTTATAATAATATAATTAACCAAAATAATTTGGTTTTCAAAAATGTGTATTTAATGTAAAATCAATATAAATATATGTTATATATTGTACTATATTATGATAATATTATAACAATAAGGATTTATCCATATAATATAATATACTAAAATAACAATATATTTATGTATGTAAACATATTTTGAAAGAGTGGTTTTTGGCATCCTTTTCCGATTTTCATTAAACATGAAAATTACACCAATTTTTGTACTCGTATATATAATGATATAGCATATGTGTAAAATTATTGTGTTTATGCGATGCACATGTCCTTTTTTTTTTTGGTTTTAATGTTAAATAAATATTTATTATTTGAACCCACACAACATTCTATTACATTATATTTTTATGATTATATACTTAAAATAGGTTTACAATCATTTGGTTTTTTGTATATACGTTATTAAAAAAAAACTTTATCAATATTATGCAATTAAAGTAATTTATATTAAGTAATTAAAAAAAAAATGCATTGCTAATCTTTTTATATCCTTTTCAAATTAACCTATAGAAAGAAAACCATTTGTTTGCATTTATAATTGAAGACATTTTGCATAATTTCCCTTATAGATTTTTTGCGTAAAGTTTTATATTTCGAATGACCATTATAAAAGATAGTAATTTATTCTGCAGATAAATAAATTGTATTCATTGAATTATGATTATTTAAAGTATAATCGCAAATACCTCCATTTTGTGTTTATCAATTCGTGGTATTTTTGTTCAGTGATTTTTATAAGACGTAGTCATGCAGCGGATTTTCTTTTAAAGAAAAATAAAAGAATCATCGTTAATATTAATCAAAAATAAATAATTTCTGTTGCATTCATTATACGGTTGAAATAATTACAATTTTTTAATGAATATAATAATATTCGTATATGTGCTGTTTATATATTAAACATTGAAACAAAATAAAATATAATTTTTGTATATAATATGAAAAAATATTTAATATAAAATATCCCTTTTTATATTTTTTGTCTTTATATATCATATAGATTGACATGGATATTTGTTCATACTCCATGTCTAAATATGTAATATATACAATAGTACAGCACAGAAAATATAAAAGTTAAACAATTTTTGTATGGAAAACGTGAGATAACGTTAAGACAGTAGATTGTTATGAAAACACGATTGCAATTAAAGCGAATTTTTTTTTACTTTTTCATATATAAACATAATAGCAATAATAATACGAGTAGTATATATAAACAATTTTATAAACGTTTTTGTCTTTTGTCGTTGATATTATATAGTCTCTATATAATTGATATTATATATATCGTAGATATAAAAATAAATTCTGATATATATTTTGAAATTATGTCCGAATTATCTTCATTGATTTAACATAATTTTTTTTATATTTTTAGTATAGTACAAAATATGATTGGGTTTTAATTTTTTCATATATTTTATTGAAGATAATTGTATTGTGTTTATGTAAAAAAAAAAACAAATTAATTCCATTTACAAGAATAATCCTAAATCAAGCAACGGGATTTACAGTGAAATAATCACAGATCTCTATTGAATAACTTAAAAGACGTTTTAATTAATTATTCACTTGATCTGATTATTATAAAACAAATTGCCATGAAAGAAATAAAACTAACTCTAAATTTGAAGGGATGCAGAGTTAAGGAAAAGGAAAAACGAAAGGATAATCTGTTGGAAAAATTAAAAATAGGTTGACATTCACTGTCATTTGTATGGCCCATTTGAAGCGATCCAAGGTATGAAATACTGATAAAAAAAGGTACAAAAAGCGAATGAAAACATACCTTCTATATAGTATACTTAAGTTTTCAATACATATGATGGATTTTCACCAAAAGTATAGACTGTATAATATAATATCTGGCAGACTGTTAATGCTTAATGAATATTGTACAAGAAAAATAAGTTTTTATTAATAAAATGGGGTTTAAGGACCTTTCATTTTTAAGCCGATAATTATTAAGTTTTCTTTTAAAATACTTTCTTCAACAAGGAAATGAGTAAAACAATATGGAGATATAGATCGTCAAATGCTTGCTGTGAAAGATTTCTTCCCTTTAATATTCTTTTTTTTTTGCTAATCTTCTATATAGTGCGTTTATATATTTCATAATAACAATTCGGCAAAGGATTATCATATAGATTTTGTTATACTATATGTTTTATAAAGACATAATTCAATTTGAAATATTTGAATTTTTGGAAATTATTTAAATTTATACAATAAAAATAAAATTGAATTTGTATGAAAAAATACATACATACATAGTAATATTTTTGTTCAATTCAAGTTAATCAAACCACATTGCACCACCGCATTTATATTCTGCATATATAAAAGTATATTCAAAAATAATTTACGATAAGGAAAAGAAAAACCATTAAAGAATATAGACAAGTTATATATATAAATATATTTATATGCCGTCAGTAAATAAACTTACTTAAATCACATATTAAACTAACAAATTATATCTATATATATATATATATATATACATACTTCTTTATATATAGTACCGCATATAGAAAAGAGTAACAACATTAATTCTTTCAAAAACAAACTTATACTAAAATTGAATTAGAGTTTATCATCAAACAATCCAATGCCAGCAACAGCAAAAATGTTTGTATTATATATAAAATATATATAGAGTAAAATCTACTTTTGTATATACGTGATGAATATACATTTTGGTATTGTAAATATATATAACATATATAACATTCAGTGTATTTACGTACAAATATTTGATATGATGGCAGGAAAAGTGCCTGTTTGTCCTCTTTTACAGATAAGACACGTCGCATTTGGATTATATATCCGTATATATATATATATATATCTGAATTATACAAATATTCTCACAACATATAGATTTTTTTTTCCTATATATGCATTCATTATCATATACGAAATGTATATATAATCGCAATATATAGAAATTGATATACGCAAAGCAAACGAATAAATTTTTTTCTATAAATGGAAATCTACAAAGTTATAATGGGAAAATGAAAGTAAATATATCTAAATATAATATATAGAAAAATCAATTTATGATGAGATCAGGAAGACAAAAGAAAGAAAAAAGAAAATTAAAATTATCTTAAACATAAAATTATATACCAATATTTATTCATATTGTTTCATTATTATTTTTAGGATTAATATTATTTATATACATATCAATTATATTTCGTTTTGTAAATAACAACCAATAAAAGGTAGTAATAATATTTCATATATGTATAAGGAAAACTCATCAAGGTGTATAAAATATAATATTTGAGTTATAAGCAACCGATTGTTAGTTATAGCGTTTGTGACAATGAAATTTTCCGTTGTTATCTCCATTATATAGATCATCGATTCAATTGAAATTTGAATCTGGAAATTTCAAGAAAAATAGGAAAAGTTTTGTATCGTTTCAATTCTGAATTGACCCATACTCTGATACAAGTCGATATCATGAGATGTTATCCGCTTTTAAATACGAAATCTTTTTAATACGCAACTATATCGATGTAAAAATTGGTTTCAAAATATGAAATGGAGAATTTGAAAACTAACAATTTGGAAACTATAATTATATTTAACAATTTGTAAACTAATTATAGGGGGGTTATTTTTTATTTATATGAAAATTGATACCCATCAAATGCGAATAAGAAAACTGTAAAGAACCCCGTTGGTAAAACTGCGTATATGGAAAACTCCTCTGTTGGTTACATATTTATATAGAAAATATGTTTTTCAATTAATTTATTTATATACATTTAAATAAACACATTTTGCATATGCATTTTTTTTATTTTTCGTGTAAATAACATATGAGGAAACATTTTTAAAATAAAATGTCTAAATAAACCTAAAAACATGTTTTCAAACAAAAAAAAAATGTGCACTTCTTACAATCAAACATATTGTTAATAATATTATTATATATTAATAAATAAAAAAATAAATACAATAAAATAAAATGAATAATAAAAAAAAAAACTTCAAGTGTTATATCACTATAATACTTCATCAATAACACACATGATGTGTGTGATTATAAAATATTATAAAAAATATGTATTCAATAATAGCTGGGAAAAGTTAGTCGTGTTTTATTAATTCATTCACAATATTGCATTTATGGTTTTAAGAAATGGTTAATCTTAAGAAAGAAATAAAAAACGAGAATTTTCCATACAAAATTGTTAGGAAAATGATGTAATTTTCCATTTTGCATATGCTAAAGTTTAGAATGTTCTAAAGATAATTTGAATAGATTTTCTAATAAAAAAAGGGGTATTTATTTTAAAATATATACAATTTTGTTCATTGAAATTAAAATCATAATTAGTTTGGGTTGGGAATGAAGTGAATATCTCACTAAACAGAGTCATTGGTGGAAATGTTATCGTTTGCCTGAAAAGAGGAAAACTGAATTTCTTTACGAATTCATATCGCTTTCTTTAAAAATTTATTTTTGATTTAGCTTTAACAGTCTATAAAACACAACAAATATTTTGAAAAATATGTAATGTATATGTGTTCTTTTAAACAAATTATTATATGTATATTGCGTATATACAAATAAAATATGTAATTTTTAAAAATATGGTTTTAATTTTAATTTTTCGTTTTTCATTATCACACACATGTATTTCTTAAACTTGTATTAACTTGTATATTTTTTAAAACACACACATTTCGATAGAGATATATAAACATATGTTTCGCATATGTTGTTATATGTATATTGTATGTAACATATATATAAGCATATATATTTAAAAGCATATAAATAAATACAGAAAACAATTGTTGGTGCGCGCGTTATTTGAATTTTTTCATACAGGAAAAATAAAGAATAAATTATTATGATAACAAAATGTATTATTATTATTATTATACAATCTATACGTTCTATCAGTTCTATATAGAATAAAATCGTATAATATCATAAATTATTATATAATAAAATATGTATAGATATTAGATAGATGTAATGTACTATTATATTATAAAGAAAGATGTGTTTTTTTTTCTATATATATTATTTATTTTTCATTTAAATGCAAATGTTCACGCAAATATAAAATATTAGATGAATCAATAAGGTTCAATTTATTTATGTATATATAATAAATTTGCATATAAATACTACTATATTTATATAGAATAAACGCGATTGTATATGCAATGAAAAGATCGGCAAAAAATATATAGAAGGAAGGAATTCAATGAAAATTTATTGAATATATACAAAAAAAATCTTTTTTTTATTATAACTAAAAGAAAACTCTTGATAATTTTGTAACGAAAAAAAAAGAAAAGCCATCACCTAAAACAGAATGCACGAACAGAAGGAAAACGGGGGAAAGGTTGCTTAACGTTACCTGTTTAAAATCCTCCTAGGAGTGGATGTAAACTGTGAGATCAGATAAAAAAAAATTCCCCGAAACAAAACGATTTACATTTTTCATGACATAATGTTTCATTCATTCAATTCAGTGTATATACGCTCTGTACTACTATAACCCCTTGAGTTTGAATAATTTTCTTTATTTATTATTGATTGTGTGAAAATTTGTTGATTTTAGACAGTCAATAAATGGTCTTCACAGAAATAATCAAAAATCTGTTCGTCCTTGCAAAAAAATTTAACGATTAATAGATTTCAAAACTGCTTTTAAATGTTATAATATAAAATTGTAATTCTTTGTAGATACTACAGTAAATCATATTTTAAGTTATATACTGACGGTCAAAAGATAAATTGATCAAACGCTATATAATTATTTTTAGTAAGACCTGTACAAACAGTGAAAACCCATATGTATTTTATATATATTTTGTTGATAAAATACCCTCAATTTATTTGGAATATTATGTTAAAAAAATCTATATCAAAAATATAAATACTATATATTAAAGTCCTTATATATGCATACATATATTCTATATTTTGTGTGTGCAAAGTTGATTATCGCATTTATAATATTCATATACATTCATATATTAAAACGATATGTAAATATACATTTTTTTAATTATGATTATTATCACAAAAAAGTTTTTTTTTTGTTGTTTAGAAAATTATATTGTATATATATGAAATGTTTTCCATATATAGATAGATATAGTATAGGATAGGTATATATATATGATAAATATATATTATTATGTTTTACGTGTGTAAGCATTTATATTTGAATTATATATTTAGTTTTTTTTTTTTGAGAGGGAATATTCATATGATAACAAAAAAATTTTATATATATATAATATATAAACCAAACATTACAAATATAATTTTTAGTCGTCCTTTTCTTTTATATATATATAATACCTTTTATGTTATTTTATTATTAGATATATATATATATAGGAAAATATTCATATATAACCTCATTCAAAAATAAATATATTTATTAAGAGATGCCATTTTAATATCGCAATCTACACGATGCAGCATATACACCCTTATTATTGAATATATATATATAGATAGATATATATGATGTACCCTCGAGAACGTGTTTTATAGATAACTCTTAACATAACCGCATATATATATATGTATATATAACAACGAACAATTTTTCTTATTTACAAGTAGATTTTCACATATATGAAAACATCTATATATATATATATATATAGATACGTGTATAGAACAACATCTATATGAATACATATGAATGGGTTTTCTACAAATATATATATGATATGATGGGTGGTAGGTAAACCGAGAAAATGTAGATAAAAATTGAATATATAAGTATCATATTGGTATTTTTTTTTTTAAATGTTACATAATTTAAATATATGTATATATAATAATATATAGAACGTGTATATACTAAATTTTAATCACATCTGTTAAAATAGTAAACGCGTAGATAGTTTCAAATGATGCGTATAGAGGAAAATTATATATATGATGATTATTTAAATGAAATCTCAAATCTATTTGATTGGGAGATAAATTCGAGGATATGCGGTGAGACAATTCTATATAAACTGCGTTCTATAAGATAATAATCTATAAAACAATCGCTTTACAGTGATATGCGGGGACATTTTTTATCGTGATAGAGAAGAAGGACTTATATAAGGATTTAATTTCTAAATACCCACAGCTTGAAATGGACTAGAAATTTATATTTTATTTAAATAAACTAAAAAAGAACATAAGTCATATCATATTTATTCGGAAATTCTTAATAGTTTTCTAAACGAAATTCTGTATAATTTTCTAAAGGAAATTCTGTATAATTTACGACCAGAAATTCTGTATATTGTTTTGAGAAAATGTCTGTACAATTTATTAAAAGAAATTGTGTTTAATTTCGTTACGGAATTTTTGTATGCTTTCCAAAAGACAATACTTTATAAATTTTATCGTTTTATTCTGAAATTCGGTATATGGTTTTCAAAAGAAAATCTGTATAATTTCCTTAAGGCTGTCTATGGCCAATGTTCTAAATTATGATAATGCTTCATTATTTCATAAAGTAAAATTCTGTATGATTTCCCAAAGAAAATGCTGAATGATTTATAATGGAAAATCTGTATCATTGCCTTAAGGATTTCTGTACAATTTCCTTACGAAAATTCTATATTAATTTCATTTATAATAAAATCATATGATATTTAATAATGAAAAATGGTTAAATACACCGATTCAAAAATACCTTGAACTTTCATTAGACGGCATTTATAGTATTTTTTTTCTTCAATTTGTATCAATTATTAAAAGTATTGACATTTACGGCTAAATATAAATTCGGTTCAAATACGAAGAAAAAAAAACAGAAACAATTAAATAAAATATATATCTGAAAGTATAATATCTTTATAATGACAATATATACATTTAATATATTTTATTTTCACTAATCTATATAATAAAATCATATCACAAATTTATTAATAAGTAAAAGTATGTCTATTTATTCATATGCAAAAGTATATATATTTTAATAAATTTGAATAAAGAATATTTACTACATATATATGAATGTTTTATATCAGAAAAATTTCAACCTTTATGTAAATTAATAATGCAAACTTTTCCAAAACATTAATTATATTAATTTTTATCGTTTTTTTTTGGTTTTTATATACGCAAAGAGCTGCGATTTGTAATATTGTTGATTTTTTTGTGTGTTTTATTGTGGTAATCACAAACGAAAAAAAAAAAAAAATAAATGATGAAATATATTTACTTAATATCATCATACATACATATATGATATATTTTGTATTTAAATGATATATTGGTATTTATTTATTTATATATACCTATATATGAATTGTATTTACATTATTATAATTGATATATGGAATTACAAGTGATTATTTTAGAAACCATATAAGCTCATATCTAATCATAGGGCTTATTATAAGTAATATTAATAAATCTGATAGATGTAGGTGTGTAAATATACTGCATATATGTTAGACGGAGTTCATTCATTCCTATGCAGTGAAATTCTATATGATTTTTTATGGATTGTTAAAATTATTCTAGAAATTCAATTACTGTTATTATTTATATATAAGATTTGTGATTTGTTAGAGAGCTGTCGTACAACTTTGTGAAAAAATTGAACTAAAAACTCCATACAGTTATGAGGTCGTGTATTTGAATTCAATACGCAGATGATAAGAAATATTTTTTGAAAAATCTAATGAAAAAGATATGAAACTTAGCGGCAAATTCATATTCGAAAACATAACAGAAAAAAGTATTTCCAATGTCTTTAGTATTTAGAAGTAATAAGATCACATTCGTGGAGACTTAATATGACTGATAAGACAATATCAACACATTTTTATAAAAACAACTGATTATACTTTTATTCAATTAAGAATACGATCATGAATAATATAATATAAAAAATGATATTGTATTGAATAGTAAAATAAATATATAATATAGATAAATCAAAAATTTACAAAACAAAAATTGTACTTACCCTTTAAACGACGTGCATTCGGTGATTCATATAATAGATCCTTGTCGGGAATTTCTTCTTTAATTGTTTTTGCATCTAATGCCAGCTGTAAATAATAGAAGTAGAAAAACACATTAATTAATATAATATAATTGCATTGATGTACAAAACTTAAAAAAAAACTAAAATATATACAAACAATATTTGACATAGTTTAAAATTATATTTTAATGTTTAAATTTATATATATATAGTAATTAAAGTAAAAATAATATTTAGTTTAAATAACTAAAATTGTGTGTTTTGTAAATAAAAATATATTATATGGGATTTTATGAGATTTTATTTATGTACTTTGTATGAATTTATGTGATGTATATATAAATAATTCACATCTGCTTCAATTCAACAAGAATTGCAAATGATTATTTCACGCAATTTTTGTATTTAGTTAAAAGAATTTAATATCACAGGGTATAATTACATAGTTGCTGTTTTTAAAACCTTATTCCTTGAACTATATATAGAAAAATCACTTCTATATTTGAGATTTTGTCACACACAAAACATAAGAAATATCAATTCACTTTTTGCCATTTTTAAGTAAAATACCTTTAAATTAAATAAATTTATGACTATTTTTTTTTAGCTTTAAAATTAAACTAAATAAATTACGCTGTTATAAATTAAATTAAATTTTTATTATTATACAGAAACAGTGATAATTTATAATACTATATATAATAAATCGAGTTTATTCACACATTTATATATATTTGAATAATAACATAATCTCTTTTTATTCTACTATTCATACATATAATGTGTGAGTTTGAGTTGCAATTTCAAAACAAGTTTATAAACTAAAAAATAAATACATATTGATATATTTTCCTGTTATATATATATATATCAATCAGTAGAACAGCCATGTGTAATCATTTATTTAAAATTTTATCACAAATATTTATATATAAATTCTCAAACACCCTTCCGTTATTTCTATATATTCTATATCTTATAACACGCAGCACGCATATAGAATGTATATATATATATTTCAAAAATGATTAAAATTTATTTGTTTTAATATATCGTTTAACTCTGCTATGTCATATATAGATATTGTTTAAGCAGATATTCGATCGTTATATTTGTTTGCACATTTATATTTGAAAGAAAATAAAGAAATTTTTTTGTTTATTATACAATATATAGGAAATCTCGATATATATTCAAAAATATTGTCTTTTTTTTGTCATATAAAAAATATATATGCACTAAAAAGAAAGGATATATTACATATATCTGTTTGTATATTTTATATGTACAATAATAAAACAAAACATTTTTAAAACGACAACAAAAAGATAAAAATAAAAGAAGTATTTTACTGGATTTACACCATCACATATTATATATATAGAGGTGGTACATGATATTTTTTATATATATAGAGATGGTGTGATGCTGATGCTGATATGGTGGTGGTTTGGTTTGGTTTGGTTTGGTTTGGTTGTGGCGCATATGTCCATAAAAGTTGAATACCACAAGTATACGTCAGGCAGAAATGAAAACATCTGTGATTCGTAAATAATGTTCATTTCATTTGGATTATTATTATTACATATTATATTATTATTATTATTATTATTATTATTATTGTTTTATATTTTCAATAGTATAATGTGTATTATAACAAAAAAAAAAGTTTATATTTATATAGATTCAATCACGTAACATATATATGTATATGTATATAAGAAAAACAAATTTAACATTTATAGCTATAGGTATATTATTATTTATTATTTCTATCAAACAGTTTGCAATACACTAAAATTTATTTATTGTTTATTTTATTTTTTATTTTTTTGATATATCAACATTAAAATTGTCTGCGATATGATTTTTGAATATGTACGGTCTTTTTTTTTTATATATATACAATACATGGTAGTGGGTTCGAATAATTATATCAATAAACGAAAAACAGATATTTATTTAAATTTTTTTTATATTCATTCCAGATAATATTAATGATTTTTTTAATCAATCACAATATTCTGAAATATTGTTATTGATTTATTTGATTTTATCATCATTTATATTGGTCATCAAATAAATTGAGGATTCATTAGTTATTATTAATCACAAATCAAATTCTCTGTATAATTTTCCACAGAAAATTTTGTACGATTTTTTATAGGAATTTTCTAAACCAAATTCTCTTGTATGATTTACCGAGTGTATATTTTGTACAATTTTCTAAAGAAAATTCTGATAAAATTCTTCATAATTTTCTGAGGAAATTCTTCATAATTTTCTGAGGAAATTCTTCATAATTTTCTGAGGAAATTCTTCATAATTTTCTGAGGAAATTCTTCATAATTTTCTGAGGAAATTCTTTATTATATTTTGAGGAAATTCTTTATTATATTTTGAGGAAATTCTTTATTATATTCTAGTTATACGAAAATCTTGTATAAATCTCTAACTAATTTTATAAATTCTTTATCATTCTCCCCAGGAAAATATGTACGATTTGCTAAAGGAGATTCTGTACGATTTGCCAAAGTAAATTTTGTACAATTTTTTGTAAATCAAATTCTCAACCATTTTCTAAGTGAAATCCTTTATTTTTAAATTCCTTACAAAGAAAATTTCACATAATTAGACGGGATAAACTCTCTTTATAATTTTCTACTAGCTTTATAATATTCTATGGAAATTGTATATAATTTTTGGGGGCGCAAATTTTGTTTAATTATCTTAAGGAAATACTATATGATAATTTCCCTTATATGGTATAAAGTAACGAAATAGAATTTTTTACAAAAAAAAAAACACTTATATATTCCATCCACATCCCCACATTGTGTCAGTGATTGAATTATAATTTGTTATGAATAAGATGTTTTTAATCTATTTTATTATTATCATAATAAACATACATAGAAAAATTTAATAAATAATCCAATTAAAACTTATTTATTTTATAGCAAAAAACATTCACAATGAAAATAAAATATTTAAATATATAGAACAATGGCATATGTCATTCTTCAACAAAAAAATTCATATTACAAACTTATGTGGATATAAAATCTCATAAAAATTCATAAAAATAAACCATTCAAAATATTATATATATAATAAATATTTGTTTATTATCGTCGTCCATATGTGAGAAAATACACGCATGATAAATATGTACATTGTACATATATAACACAGCACAAATTTTGCAAATTGTGTTAACGATATATATATATATGAAAAATTTTATATCTAAAATAAAACCAAATGTAAACAAATTTATGCAAATTATATACACATTGATTTTTGTAATATTTATTGATTTATATAAATATTAGAAATATTTTATAAAAAGATAACACACAGATCTCTCTCATCTATATTATTGTATATATATATATATATTCATTGAATAAAAACAAATATATTTCAATATATATATATATATATACAAAACAGATAATTAAATAGAACATTTGGTGTTTTATTTTATATCAGTATATATAAAATAATATAAAATTTAATTTTGATTTATATGAAATTATAACTCATCATATATTGCATATTATTTTATTATACGCAAATATATTTATTAAATCAAAAAATTCTTTTCAATTTCTTGTGTCCATATGAAAATAAAATAATTCAATGTATTATAATATCATTAAAATTGAAAATAATTTCGAAGCATGTGATGTGTCGTCGTCTTCATCGTCGTCGTAATGTATTGGTTTTTACTTTGTTTATGTTTTTGAATTAATAATAATAATAATAATAAATGAATGTGTGTATTTGTTGTTAATTAATTATCGTATAAAATTCATACATGTTTTGTGTATATAGTGGACGGAAACGCATATAAATATTGAAGTTTAGTTGAATTTTTTTTTCTTTTTATTTTTCTGGTGAAATTGAACTATGTGTTATCGAATCCTGTTGTAAATATAATCTCATTATTATATGTATACAAAATTTTTTTCTTTTACACATTAGATTTGAAATAGTATATAACATATAGAGAATTGAATATATTCAAATAGAAAATCGATTAAATTAACTTCATAAATTCTTCTGTTAAATATCAAAATATCGTTAAAATATATATATATATATATATATATGGTAAATGCCATATAGAATTGATTGATTAATTTTGGAAAATTTTCAAAAATACTTTTTTTTTGCGCTATAGGAGATTAATATATAAATATATTTATTTATATATGAATATCTGATTGGTGTGTATAGAAAATTAAATCAAATCTATTCGACTGATTTTAAAGTATATTATTATTTAAATATTTCTTCAATATATATATTTGTATATAGAATATATAAATATAGATAACCTTTTAAATGAAGTCCCCGTATATATATTTATTTATAATATATAATAATTATATGTATTATAATATATAGGACTGTATAATAACTAAAAGAAAAATAATAAATTGTATGTAGGTGTTATGTTAAAATAATTTATGAGGAAAATTTAATTAAATATATATAGATATATGAATATATAGTAAATTATTTAAGAACTTATAATATATAGTTATATTTTTTTAGAGTTGTAATGTAATAAATGACATTTTATTTTATAGTGTATATGTTTGCGATGGCTGTATTGCGCTATATATATATATAATTATACTTTGAAATTATTCATCTGTTTATCTATTATTTTTTTTGTATAATTCATTTATATATCTAAATACAGATGATTATTATTTTTATTTTCTTAATTTATATTCAATACGTATATGTATTAAACCAATTGCACAACTGAAAAATGTTAGAGTCATTATAGTATATATAGATAGACATGTAGAGTGTCGAGTATATGCCAAGAGCCAAGTGTATTATTATATATTGAATTTTCTTTATTATATACATATATTTATATATATTTACATACAAATCGCCGCGCATTATTTTACTTTTCTTACAGTTTTTTTTTTGTATATAGAAAACATCTGTTTAAATATTAAGTTATTTTTGTGTTTTATTGAAAAAACATCATAATAATTATAATAACAATAATAATAATAATAATAATAATAATGGGGAAAAACATATTGATATAAATTTTACAGAAATAATTAAATAATACAATTTTTCTTATTTTTAATGAATTTGAATCGATTTGATTCTTTTATTCGATATATATATTATTAATTCTATATTTGATTAAGATGTATGATTTTTAGATTAAAATATAAATGATTATTCATTTGATCTGATTTTATTGTATTATAGTTTTACAAGTAGTGTTATATTGCAATCGGTTTATTATAAAGCGAAAATTTTCCCGGAAAATTCATATGAAATTGATAAATAAAAGTGAAGTATCAAAGAGATTTGATAAATAGACTAAATTTTTATGGGATCTTTTAAAAATATATGTCATGAAATTTTGCATTTATATCAATTTTGCAATATATTCTTGTATGATTTTCTTTTGAAATCTTATCATTATTATTATATATTAGATTGTTAATTCAGATTCGTTTGAATATGCGGTTACCGATTAACAAATATTTTTACATTTTCTATAAACTATTTAATTTTTAACACTATATTGTAAATTTCATTGTTATCGGTTTTATATTTTTCATTAAAAAAAAGGGTATTTTCCCGGAAAATCTATATGAAAATAATAAAGGTGGATGCATAAAGAGAATTGTACTTAATTGTTACGATCAAACCAAATATTCAATGAAATGGGGATAGATGGAAAGGGATTTTGCTGGATTGGAACTCTATATGACAAACGATTTTCCTACCAAATTATGTTCAAATTCTTCTTTATATAATTTTGAAAAACTAATACAATTTTACGCTGTAATTTTCACCTGAAACACTATATATAAATTATTCTTACAATTAAAACATAAAAATACCGTGATCTACCGAAAAAAAATAAAAATATATTTGATCTGTTTGATGGGGAAAATTAAAATACATTTAATTTATGTTAAAAATACTTGTATATATAATTTCTATATAGATTATGAACAGAAAAATTGTAAATAATAATAATATATGCATTTAATTTTAAAGAAAATATATATAGTATATATAAACCACGGATCTTATATATATAGATAGATATATAATAACACAGAGATGCTGTTGATATTCTGTATAAATATTTTTTCAACAATTTTTCAGAATATATTAAAATACGGTGCGATGTTGTGTATCTTATGATGATCTGATCTATATTTATATATATTCAGTTCAGATAAATGATTCTATATACATATAGATTAATATACATATATTATTGTAAATGCGGTGTTAACACAAGTGTTTTCCAGATGTAACATTTATTTTTTCGTTAATTTTCTATTTATTATATATACAGCGATATACATATGATATGTGCATATATATATATATTTATTATAAGAAGAAAAAAAAACTATCAATAGAATTTAACAATTTTTTCGAAAGTAAAAAAAAAAACATCCTTTTCAATACGTCAAAACAGAACCTATATATATATAATGTATACATAAAACAAATGCAAACATACATAAATATATATTCTTATTATATAGATGTTTGTAATAAACAGAATGGTTTTGCTATATACATATAGTATATAATAATTAATCGATCGATTTTTTTTTTCAATTTATTCCAATAGCATATATAAATATAAGAAAAATATTCATTTGAATAAGAATAATTTTCGAAATAAAAAACAGATATATACTAAACAAATATTTTCCGCGTGTTTGAAATATTTTTTTTATAATTCTTTTTTTTTTCTATGCGGATGGTTATACAAATTAACATTTTTTAAAAAAAAATGCATTTATAATAAATATGAGCGTATATCAATAATATATAAAAATGTTTATACAATATATATATAAAAAAGTTTTATATTAATTTATAAAATATTAATAGTTAGATGCGGGGACGTTAAAGAATTAATGTTTTTACTTCCAATAAACCACATACCATCATGTCATAATGCATATATTTTTTAAATAATTGTAAATTATTCTCATGATTTTTGAATAAGGCAATGAATGCAGGAAAAGTCGTAATTTGACTTTTCTTTATTTTGTAATAATTCTGTAAAGATATTGACCATCGAACAATAGAATGTTGGAAAGACACAAAAAAACTAAAGGGATTGGGGAAATGTAAAAAAAATGTATATTTTTCAATAACCACTGTAGGAAGTAAAAATAAGAAGTTTTTATAAAAATATCCAATGCATTCAATGAACTCTGTTGAGAATGATAAAGATAGTAGGTATTTAATAAAATATATTTATAGTATATAGAAAAAAATAATATTTAATTTTATTAATGCGTTATGTTTTGATGAAATTTCACAACCCTTATTTTTGTTACTCTGTAAAGTTAAACAAAAAAAAACAATGAAAAACGATAACCCCCCTACCACATAAACATTTTGATAACAGATTATTGCATTTATAATTAAATTCAAATATAGAGTCACAGGTGCATTATTTTATGCTAAATAAATTTATTTATTTATTTTTATATTTATAACTTAATATAATATATGGTATATACAAATAGAAAACTTATATTCAGCACATTTATATTTCATCTCAAATATATTATGTATTAATATTATTATTATTATTATTCTATTATGTGATGAGTATAGCATTTGCATTGGGAATATACAAATAGAAATTATTGAACATATAGAATATATATATATATAGAGAGTAGAAACCAATGCAGCTTTTACATATACCAAAGAATACAGAAAAAAGTTTAGGTTAGCATATCGTTCCATATGCATTTAACGATGAATTCACATTTGGCTAAAATGTATATATTCATGTATGTATATTATTATATAAAGATTCCATAAATATATATATATATGTATAAAATAAATAATATATATATATATATAGAACTGCTGTTAAACAATATATATAAAATAAATATACAATTGTATTTAATGGTAAATTTATAAACATTTTTGTTTACTATTCTACTTGATTCTATACTCTATTCAAATATAGAGTTAAATATTATTAAATTTGCTTTATACATTTTGGTTATATATCATTTATATTTAAGTCTTATTTAGAACATTTTATCATATATATATACGGGTTAAAATGCAATGTTACAAAACAAAAAAAATGTACAAACTCAAATTTGGGCCGCTTTTTATACATTACTAATATTGAAAATTGTATAGTGAAAGAAATGGTTTTATAAAGTCTAATTTATGTTAGATTAAAGGTGGATATGGATAGATATAGTTACAGAATAGATAAAAAATTATTCAGAATAGATAACATTATACAAAATTTTACAATATTTGGTTTCAAAAATCAGTTGAAAATTTCCTCAGATTAACAGTTGCTTCTAGTAAAAGAACCAGAATTTGTTAGAAAATTATTAGTTAGTACAAAGTATAATATATTTATCATAATTTTGTGAATAAAAAAATAAACCATATAGCTTATCGCGGTTAATGAACAGCAGATAAGGATAATCCCTATATATATTTACCCGAAAAAATATAATTTTGCTTATCAAATAAAATACTATAAATTATATCTCATCATATATCATATATATATGAGTTATAGTGTATTTTTACTGTAAATATATCACATATATTTAAGTTGTATTTTACATAAATAAAATTAATTTATTTATAACCTTGTCCAATTATATATTAAACAGACATTATTATTTTACACACATGTGTTTCTCTCACTATCTCACTATATATATATACAGTATTTGTTTGCCTCTGCGTTTATTTTATTATATATATCTTATATATATATCAATTGTTATATATTTAGTATTATATATAAAACAAATATAAGGGTGCTAAAATGAAAAAAAAAACAACAAAATCGTAATAAATAAACAAAAAAAGGGTTGTTAAATAATCTGAAAAACCATCAAACAAATGTAAATATATATAAATACATATATCATATAATATATTGTTATATATTCTATCTATAGGATTACATATTGATTTTTTATTGATATTACAACATATATAATAGATATGTACGTAAATATTCCATGTTATATGATAATTCAACAACTATATACATATAGTTATATATAATATTAATGTTTGTTATACGATAATTATATAACTGGAAAAAATAAAGTTTTACTATTTTATATATATTAAGTTTCGTTCTTATTTAATTATTTATAAATGTCTATATATATATATACATATAAATGATGTATTTATTATGAATATATAGAGGTGTTATAGAGAATGTCCTTTTTCTAAAAACATAAAGATAAACAAATGCAATCTATTTATATACATATATATAGCATTTTCAGATCAACTTCGGATAATTTCAGTTCAAATGCAGATTCTATCACTTCAAGCACAGACTTTTTCAATTCACACACAAAATTTTACATTCATTTTTTCATATAGATATAATATATAACAAAGCCCTAGATTTGATTTAATCCATTTCATATATGCGATTCAATATTAAAAACTAAATGCTGGTAAAAATTAGATTATTTAAAAAGAAAGGCAAAACATTTTTCGATAATTTTTGTAATTCCTCATCCCTGACATAATGCAGTAGGTTGTTTGAATAATATAACATGTTTTTTGTTTGTATCATTGTTTATAAATGCAAAGAGAGGTTAATCTAATAAATGATAAAAATAGGTATAAAGTTATGATCCTGTAAGGTGATCCCTCACCGATTACGATTAGGTGTTCATCAATTTTTGTTTGTGATAATTGAATAATGGTAATGAAATGATATTTTAACAATGAATAATTTATATAATTTATTTTTTTGATTTAAAAAACGAAATGTTCATTTAAAAGGAAAGAATTTCTTTCATCCATAAATTCAATATTATTTTATTTTATTTTCAAATTTAAATATTATTATTTAAATTTTGAATGAATTGAGAAAATATTGAACGGTTATTAATAATAATAATAATATTACAAGTTTATCGTCGTACATATGCCATATAAATATTTGTTACATAATTCAAAATTTAAAATATCTAATAATAAAAGAAATCATTAATAATTTTTTTTTGTAATTATCCTATAACTCAAACGTAATATAAAGTAATAAATAAATAAAAAAAAAAATAATGTTATGAATATAATAATATAGAGAAATTTTATTTGTGCGATATGTGTATGATTTGTTTTTATAATTCATATATTATATATATATATTAAACTCATCCATAAACACATTTTCATTTTATTGAATAATTAATAAAAATAATAATAATAAAAAGTAATTGAATAATATCAGATGGTTATAATTTTTTTTTGTTATTATATTTTTCGATTTTCAATAACTTATAAACACACATATATGTTATAACCGTGAAATTAAACAGAATATTTGAATTGAAATTAAATTTTTTTTTGTTGTAATTCTATAAATATAAAAAAAAAAAAAATTTATAGCAAATTCATTCATTAATTAAATTGTTTTAATTTTAATTTAGATATATAATATATTATTGTTGGGAAAATCCAAAAGAAGAATGGGCGAATAAAATTGTTTATTATTTTCTGTTGAGCTATTTTATAAAGAAAATCAATTTTTTTTTAAATTTACAACAAAAAGCATGTATGCATTATATCAAAATTAGAGGAAAAAAAAATATTAAATAGTTTAACTGACACATATTCAGAATCAGAAATTATTATGAATGTATGTAATCAAATGTTAAATAATTTTTTGCTTAAATGAAATGTATCATTAAATCAAAATCATTAAAAATCATCGTGATATATATATATAGAGATGTTAAACGGATGCTGTTGAAATGTGTATTCGATGATAGCAATATTCTTTTTTGTTTTATATATAAATAAAGTATAGTTTGTTTTGAATCGTATAGAAATAATACAGTATAGAAAAATATATCAGTCAAATATATGTATGCATATTAAAATTTAAAAAAAATTGTTATACTTTCAATTTCCCTTAGCAATTTTCAATTGTATTGTGTGGTATCGTATTTTTTATCATGTATATTTTACTATTTTACCGATGTATTTTTAATTTTAATTGTAAATTTTATTTCCCATTATTGTATAAACATTTTTTTCTCAAAATTATTCCTTATTATATACATATTTATAATATATTTCTATAACATTTATCTTATTAAAAATTTCTAAATAAACATTCAAAAAATTGATAGGGTTTGTAAATTTTCAATGTATAGGGATTTTTATTTATTGTTAAAAAATTATTTTTCTCGGAAAATTCGTATATGAAATTTATAAAAAAAGGGATGTATTCTAGTCTATTTGATATTTTCAAATATATACCATGAAAATTTGACGGATATTTTTAGGACTAATTTGAGAATTTTCCAATAACATTTGTCCGTATATATGATTTTAAAACATTATACATTATAGCCTTCTGATATAAATAAACATTTTGTTCGATCCTATTTTTGTTATCATATATTAATTTAATATGAACCCATTCATACAAGGTATACTTATTTAACGGTTTTTGTTTTGAATACTTAAAGGATAGTTTTCCATATCCTTAAATAATATTAATTACATTGTTCAAAGGCGTATTTTCTTCAATATAGATAAAATATAGGAGAAGTATTTTTCTATAAGAATTTCTACAATAATTTAATATCATTGTCCATAGATATTTTTTATTAGATTTTCATTTGTTTTATATTATATATCTATATAAATAATTCTATTATAACATTCAAAATCTCTTAATCAGATGATGTTATACACATTTTTTTAAGACAATTGCTGTTGGCAATTTGGTACTTTTGATATCTGATATTTTTTCAGAAAATAGAAACATATTTATAATTAGAAATTCCAAAACCATTATATTTGCGTACATAGATTTACAATTGAAAAGAATTATTGAAGGTATATGGTGCGGCGATGATTACTTAAAATTATTTTAGAGAAAATACTTTTGGGTGCACCACCGCACAGCAACAGATTTTTTCTTTTATGAAACTGTTTTGGTTACATGTGCATATAGATAGATATGAGATGTTTGTCTATCTTTAGAATCTCTATATACCATATATAAATGTATTTTTTTTAAAGAAATGCGAAACCATCACATTAAAAATTATCTATCTATATATATAGATATATAAACAGTATTTATGGGGCCGTTATTGGATAATAGCAGCCTCATCAGTATTATAGAATAATAATTGTACATATGCACAAATATTTTCTTCTATATATCTACATAATTTCCATATGTTCAATGAAACAAGAAAAATAAAAGTTTTTCTTCAGCATCATATATATAGAAAATGAAGATGAAAAAAAAAAAAACATTTACCTTTCTTCAATCGTACATAATATTATTGTATTATATATATAGAAAATAATTTCTATTATTGTACTTATATATTTTATTACTTATAATGTTTTTCATTATAAGCAAACACTATATTTTGAATATATAAAAAATGAACAACAGTTGGTATAAATAACACACTCGCACATAAATGCACACACATTCAACTATATATATATATATTTGGTTGGAGTGGAGTACATTATGAAAATCTGGTACAGTTTAATTTAAAATAGATTGGATATTTTAGTCGGAAAACGAATACATTATAATATTATTATATATATATATATATATATATTAAAGGTTATATAGATTTCCATATACCATACCATACATATTTAATCTTATAGATATATTACATGGTACCACCAATCGTACATATCCAACGTATTTATTATTATTATTATTATTATTATTATTGTATATAATAATGGAAATAGAAAATAACATGTGGTTGCAATATGGTACCATATTTTGCTTCGTCATATCGCTATGTTTTTTGTATTTCAATTTCAATTTTTTTTTTTATTTTTCGTCTATTTAGACAATGCGATAGAGAGACGGCTGTGTGTGCAATCGACACATGTCGACAATTTTTTTTTTTTTGGGGAAAATTCATCAAACATCTATACAAAAACAATATATATATCAAAAAAATAAAATAAAAAATAGTATAAAAATAAATGAAAGAATTGTTTATAATAATATATTTGAATTATTAATATATATAAAATATGTATGGATGCATGCATCATATAAATATTGATAACGCATATATAGTTATATATAGTTATCGGGATGACGAAAACAATTATATAATACTATAGATATAGATGTGTATAAATGAATATATTATTATATGTATATATAGCGACGAGTGGAAAATCATTTGGAAAATTTTGGTTTAATTTTATATTTTTGGAAAATTTCTATATATTTATTTATTTATTCACATTTATTATAAATTTATTTTATTCTATATAACATATCTCTTATTGGTTTGTTTTTTAAATTTTTATTTTGATTTGGTTTTCATTCATTTTTTTCTGAATTCTATATTTATGATATACTGAACAGTATTTATAAATGCATGAAAACGGACATATAGACTTTATATTTAATATATCCATCATTTTATTTATATTACTATTATTAATAATAATTTAATGTTTATATATACATATTTACGATTTATAATTGAAAAAATTGGGATTGAAAAACTTCAAAAACTAAATAGAAAATGTAATATTTTCTCAAACATTTTCACCAAATACACAAATGTATAATTTTCAAATATTCATGTAAAATAGGAAAAAAAAACCACCACAAGAAAATTGTCATTGTCATTTATTTATACAAAAATAATAAAATAAACATACCGAAAAAAAAAAATAAAAAATCAAATTAAAATTTATACAAAAAAAAAAACAACAAACTCACTCACACACAATTTTTGTTTTTTTTTTGTAATTTATATTTTATTTTTTGAATATGCCAAACAATTCAAAAACATATTTTTAATGTAATTTTACTTTTTTGTTTTGTTTTTTTTTTTCATTTTACTTTAAATTTTTCATATTTTTCTCATATATATATATGAAAAATAAAATAAAATATACACAACAAAATATATAATAAAAACATGTCACATACAGAAAGCACAACAACGTATATTAAATATATATATATATATATATTTAGTAACAGTTGTTTTCAATCTAATTTGAGCACCTTGCTTTTTCTTTTTTTTTTTGCATCACATATATCATATATGTATATATATATTAAATAGATTTATATAAAATATATATGATATATTTATGGAAAATATTGTATTAAAAGCAGTAATATGAATTCAAATATATAATCGCAAAGGTTGTGTGTATGAGGTATTTACAAACAAAAATATTATTTCATATATATATCATATATATAATAAATACTAAATGTATTTGAATGATATTTAATGTTTGTTTCATTTCCATATAGAAAAAATATAGAAAATATAGATTTATAAAAACAGTGATGCTCAAGAATAATATAGAAATATTATTTAAAACAAAAAAATAAAATAAAAATTGTTATAATTGCAAATTGGAGAATATTTTAATTGAATTTAAACTGCATTATAATTTAAAACAAATATATCAAAGCCCTTTCTATCAAAAAAATTTAAATTCAATAAATATTGTAATTGAAATGGTCAAAATAAATCAATCGGAAAACCTTATTATTGCTGATAAATCCGCAATCACTGTGCAATATTATAATTTTATTTACTGTAAATATTTATATCTGGCTGTATTATTATATTCAACACCACACCAATATGGATACAAACAAACAAATGATTTGCAATCACAGGTAAATGTGAATAGTTATTTTTCATTATTGCGGTGGTGACACCTTTTACAAATCTCTTTGTAAAAACAACAACTCGAAAAACAAAAAAAAAAAAAAACAACCCCAAACAATATTTTTGTTTTTTGTAATGTAACTTTTTTAGTCCTTGTTTTGGGTGCGTTTTTATGATAACATTTGTATTTGATTGTTATTTAATTTCATATATATATGCATTTTAAGTTTTAACGTATACGTGCATAAATTATTGTATATAGCTATAATAGTTAAAACAATAGATTTGATGTATTGATGATTTAAATTTTTTTTTTTTATATAATTAATAATGTAATTTATAAATTTCTATAAAATGTTTATAGTTTTTCATACCAAAATTTACGATTGAATTCAAACACAGAGGTGTTTTAGAGGGAGGTGATGCGTAATACAAAAAATTGATTGTATTTCCAATGAATTTGGACCATAATATACTATATTTTTTTTTGACAATTCCTCTAACAATTTAATATTATATATTATTGAATTGTTTCGTTGTATATAATATATCTATTATTCTATTATTTATGGAAATTTGTTACTTTTTATCAATATTTTTTTTTTATATCTATCAATTATATATACAAATAAAATAAACATATATACGTCATCATATAACTTATATATGAATATATATTTACATATATGATGCTAAAACAATTTTTCATATATGTATACATAAATATATTAATGATATATTTTCTCAGTTGCTATTTCATAATTAGCATATTTAATTATTTTCTTTTTTATTCACCATATAGGCTTCGCTATATATATATATATTTACTTTACCTCTAGTTCTATACAACCTCTACATGTGTTTAACACATAATTATCATTTAGCACTCACGCAGATTCATATACATATACATGCATATGCGAAGTGTTTGTTATATGATTTTAAATTTATTAAAATAACGCAAAATTGAAAATTTTCCAACATAATAATATATTTATTTCCAAATGAAATGAATTTATTTTATTTAGGAAAAAAAAAAAAATAAAACACACACACAAAATATATTATAATCTTCTTCGACATGTATAAATAATAATAACCATACAGAATTTTTTTGTTTTTTTTTTTTTTTTTTGAAAAAATAACAAATTAAAAGAAAATATTTTCAATTCAATTTGAATGTTATCTGTTATCGAAATGTCAATTAACTGCGCTCTAGTAGGTATAGTCTTTATATAATATATATATTATATACACGGACGTTCGATATTGATTATCGATATATAGAGAAGAAAAAAAATTAAACAAAAATAAGATTTTCCTTAAATATTTTCATTGTAATATTGTTTAAATAAATTATTTATATATAAGTATATATAGAGATGAAAAAAAATGTGTTAAATTAAGAGAAAAATATACAATCTGGTTTTTATCAAACATTCATATCTATCTGTATATATTGTGTGTATTGCATATAGATATATATACACAGTTGTATATATATTCTAAATTACTAATAGTCTTACGTCATCTCACATGTTGAGTCTGTTTTTTCTCTTCATATATATAATACTATTTAGTGTTAGTTTATTTCATATGAAAAACATATGAATTTTTATACATCTATTGAAATGTACACGATTTATATATATATATATATGCACATATGTGCTATATATATATAAATTTCCATATAGAAAATGTGTTATATATTACATACTTTAAATATTGCATACATACGTCCATATATAAATATATATAAATTATAAAAAAAAAAATATAAGTGCATATTATTTAAGCGATTCAATGGAAAATGTTTGTGTAAAAGGATTTTTTTTTGTACACGCATCTGGGAAACATCTTTATCGATATATATACAATATTAAAATTCTTCCAAATTACATATACGTGAAAAAAAAAAGTATAAAAAAAAATATATAATATGAAAAACAGCAAAAAAAAAAAAAAGAAAAACAATTTCCATTTTTACATATAATCCTATGTATATATCTACAAAATATCATCCATCTATTGCTCTTTCTGAATGTAAAATGTTTGGCGGCTCTAATATATAGACGCATGTACACACGTATACATACCGCATAATATATATATTTAATTTATAATTGATAAATATTAAAAAAAAAAAAAACTGAACTGATTCAAATATATACACACAAATAACGTTTCATGTTATCTTTTCTGGTTAATATCAAAATTATATATGTACTCAAGTAGTAAAAATATAAAGTTGATTACTGCGTTGCTTTTTATTTTCATATATACACAGATATTTTTATATATATATAAAATTGATGCTGCGGGATATTTAACATCTTTTATGGATTTTCTAATCAAACATTTTGAGATAAATTGATGTGATGTATATAATTTAAATGTATATATATATGCATATAATATTATTTTAATTTTATATAAAAAAAAGAAATACCCAAAATTTTCACATATTCCATCCATCCATCCATCCATCCAAACGCGCATAATATGCCATTCATTAAATTATTTTATAAGTGAGTGAACATATATATATATATAATAAACAAATAATATCATTGCCACAAAAATCATGTGTACAATTTAATATATATTTAAATATAAATATGTGGGCGTAAAAAATGTATACATTTCTTTTTTAAACCAATGTGTATATATTATAAATACAAATATAATATAATAATAATAATAATAAGGATGTTGTACGAAATATATGTATGAAATGTTTAATATATGGATTTTCTCACGTTAATCATTTATATACTATATATTCATTATATAAATATATTTTATAAATATTATACCAGATATATTTGTTAAGGTGTTTATGGAAAATTATATGTTCAAATAAAAAGTATATTTAATTTATAATTTCTTATTAGATAGACACAACCGATTTTATTTGTAAAAGAAAAAGCATTGCCCAATATAGATAGACCAATATACGCTATTATTTACTGAATGGGAAAACACTTACTTAGGCTGTGAAGATGCGGGAACAATTTATGAGCAATAGAAGCATAACAAGATATTTTTAATATTCCTTTGAATTTGTATATAAGTTGGGAAAGAAGGAGGTATGATCCGTAAATTTTCCACATTTGGAAACATTTGGATATACCTTGAAAATTGGTGAATCCGTGAGAAAACTAAATATTTGCTGCCGTTTTTTTTGAATCCACCTAATCCGATATACAAATTTTGCTTTGATTTTTTTTATATACATACACAATATAATAAATTTATATGTTTAACATATCAACAATTATTATAATAAGATTAAAAAAAAATTTCCCTAAAAAAAGAAAAACCGAAAATTTTCACTTGAATAATTTTTATAACCGTAAAACCTATTACAAAATAAATGTATATGTAAATTGTGCGAACTAGAATACGTATATATACCGTTTTTGATATAAACATATATATCTACATTTTTTCAAAGATCAGAAAAATATGAACCGCATTCATTCGTACATAAATAATTTTTGGAATCGTATAATTAATTTACATGTATACAATAACTTTTAAATTGATCATTCATCATAGATTTCCTTCTTGTTTTTAAAATTTAATCATCACAACTTCGTATCGTTGCGGTACACATTTAATATCGTCAGCATTGTAATTGCCAATCCCCCATGCATGCATCAAGATTTTATGTTTAAAAATACAAAAAAAGGATTTAATTCTTATAGTATATTATTACCTTTAAGGTGGTTTAGGTTACCTTACAGAATTTTTTGAAGAATGGCTTAATATGTTTTAATAGGACTTATGAACTTCAATGAAAAATGATTTGACAAAAAATTAAGGGTAAACGGAAAACTATCTAAAAGCAAGCAAACACATTTAATTTCTTTATCTATATATATATATATTGTACTAATTATTGGTATATACATAAAAATATATAATAATCAATGATTCCATTGTTCTATTTGTATAGTTATTTATTTATGGAATAATTTGATGGGACAGCTGCAATTTTATAAATGTATAACAATTAAGTTATGCAGCATTTGATTATATATTTTAATTTTTTTATTATTATTTGTTATCAGTATGTAATTATAATATATATTATAAAGTCTATTATTGTATTTTTATACGAGTATATAAAAATATGCGTTTTATAATCGACGATGGGTAAAAAAACAGTTTTCTGTTGTTGGATTCATAATTCACTTGGATGCGGTGTCAGTAATTAGCCACCGTACGACCAACATCACAGGAAAAAATATGTAATTCTGTGTGATATTCATTTACTAAATATATTATAAATGAAATAGTTTTCCATTTGGAACCGAATTAACTGAAAATTTTGTTAGAATTTTAAAATTGAGTGTTTTATAAACAACAAAGTATCAGCTAATATATAGAATATAATTTTAAAAAAGAAAAACAAACTTTTTTAATTTGTAAAATTCAATGTCGTATATTTTTTTATATTTGCTATTATTATTTTTATATGTATTTTTCGCATATATATGGATATAGTAACTTACATCTGGCAAATGTTTTATCATTTTATTGTCATTAACTAACTTTTTTGTTGTTATTATTTAGATCTACTTAGAAGTTTGAAGGTTCAAATACAATATCGTTGATTACATATAAAAAAGCAATAATGTTTATAAATTAATCAGATTGTGGAATGGCAATAGATTTAAGATAACATTTTGAATATACTGATAAATGATTTCAAGGTTTTATGAACTAGAGTATCAAATATTGAAAAGAATATCCATTAAAAATCCATTAAAAAGAGTCAAACATCTTTTTGTTTTATATAGAAATGAAATCTATAGTCAAAAAGCGTATCACGGTATAGTGTTCTAAATGTTTATCATATCACAAAGATCGTGCTGGGTGAGTCAATTTTCCAATTTATAGAATTTTACAATTTATTATTAAATATATTACAATTAAATGATAATTAAATGAAAAATTAAATATAATAATTAAGAATCATATTAATAAATAAAAAAATTATTTAACTTGTATACCAATCCAATTTTTATGATATTTTAATATATATTTCTGCTAAATGTACATTTACACAACATTTCATTATTTTTATATATACATATATATAGAAAATATAATCATTTCCCATACATAAATATAAGATAAATTTTTGTTTTGGTAAAAACAATAAAAGGGGCCCGCATAAATTACAATTACTTTTTGTAATTACATATATATATTGTGATAAAATATATATAATTTCTATATATATATAATATATATACGTTTATATATGAATGTAATATTTATTTTAGAGGCTGATATATATACAAATATTTTGTTTGATTTCATTGAAGAGCAAAATTGTGTAAAACAAGTAAAAAATAAAATTATATCTAAATATATATAATTTTATATATAAATGAAATGCGGGCATTTGTTAATTCTCATCATCAATCCTCCTCTATATAACATATATATACCATATAGCATCTTATCCATCCGTGGATTAAAAACAATATTTAAAATAAAAAAAAAATGTGAATTTCTTCATATACATGTATAAAAATACTGCTATATTATTATTATTATCATCAGTATATTTGAATTGAAAGCAAGAATGTTATATAATTTTATAAGAACACCCACACAATGTACGGGCCGGATTGAACTTTATTGATAGCAAAAAAAAAAGCGGACAAGATGTTTCAATATGTTTAAAAATTTAAATATGATATGATTTATATGTGGATACATAACATTTTGACTTCGCGTATATACGTTTAGAGAGTATATATTTTAATTGAAAATCATTTAATCATCTCTATACATTTTACGAATCGATTTTTATATATAAAACACAATTTGGTTTGTTTTGATTATAGCAATTAGCATATATAGTAACAGCACTCAATTATATATAATTACGTACTATCGAGGTAATTTACATCGATATTTCATATAACAATTTGAAATACATTCTTATTTGACAATGTTTTTTATTAATATATTCTTCAATTTTATATACAAGTGGGAGATTTCTAATGGAGTGATGCTGTGTATTTTAGAATTTTGACCATTTTAGAGATTAGAATTAAGATTGTGTGTCTGGGGGATGGAATATTCAATAAATAAACAGGTAAATGTTTTCTATAGTAAACCCTTATGAGATGTTTTTATTAATTAAAATATATACTGATACAGAAAGAAAATTATTAACTGAGTGTAATGAAAAATGAAAAGTTGTTGAAATTGGAAAAGGTGCTATTCGTTCATATGCATCAATTATATATAATGGGATAGATCCGATCATCAAATTATATTGAAGAATATGCAAGTACGTATATATATATATAACATAAATTGTATTCATTTTTTTTATACATTTCTCTATATATCAATATCTCACATGCCATGTGTTTTTTGTTTATAAGTTAATATACATAAAACCAACATAATTTTTAATTTTATTTTTTCAATAATAAATACACCATATATGTATACATAATTGTAAATAATATATGTGTGTATATTATGTATGCGGTGATTGTGATGATGATAGGGGGCATTTGCCCACACATTAACAACAATGTATAAAAATTATGTACATATGGATATGATATGATTTAACAAAATACTGTATATAAAAAAAGGAATTTATTCAATGAATAAAATTTATAGAATTTTAAATGGATATATGATAATATACAATAAATTATATAAAGGGTTTTTCAATACGGATGGTAGGGTAGTAGGATGAATTTTAAAAATAAATTCTTTTATTTAAATATCAATTGATTTTTAAATATATTCAATTAAATTAAATGGTGTGAAAAAAAATATCACTCAAATGTCCAACACAATCGCAATCAAATTAGTTTTTTTTAATTTTACCTTCTTCTATATCAATATAAAATTATTCTCATACAGAAAATGTTAATGTCTTTAGTTCGAATTTCTTATCTCGTACGCATAGTCCTGCCAATATTTTATAAAGCCTTTGTATATAGTCAAAAATTGCGTTAAATTTTCTATATAAAATTATAATATTATATTCTGCAGATAAATTAATATATAGAGAATGTTTTGAATATCATTTGAAAAAAAAAATCAAATTGGCATACGGGTAGGTATGTAAAAGTGTTTTTGAATAAATTTTATTATTTATACATATAATAAGTAAAAAATTTATGTATTATACAATATATAAATATATATATATATAGAAAGACAACAGGTATATATAGATATATGACTATATATTGCTATATAACATTATATATTTTGATTCATTTTTGTTAGCACGAATAGAATTTTCCCATCAATTCTATATATAATACGGGTTTTTACTCCTAGAGTACTATATGATTGTGTTAAAAATTAATATATAATTGCATATATATTATATATTTATAATATATATTGTATAATAAAATACCACACATTTTTTTAATTCACACCAAACACAAAAAATTGACCTATTTCAAGTATGTATGTATATATAGAGAAAAAAAAAGCAAAATACGGGTGTAAATATTTATAAATGTATGATATATAATAAATTGTTTGTGTTATTAATTATATATATATGTTTATAAATGTTTATCATTTAACACTTAATTTGTCTTATACAGTAATTTAGAATACATATTATATGCATATATGTATAAGGTTTTATCAAATAGGGTTGTATTGTTTATATGTATAAATATTAAATAAGTATCATGATAATATGTAAAATTATGTAAATAAATATGTATATATATTATATTGTATACAATTATTATTATGTATGTTACAAACAAAGAATCGTATATATGAATATTTTACAACTAATAATAATCAGCATAGATGTAAACAATACCAATTGCGGAGGAACAACAACATTTTTGTCAAGGGTATTTTTTTTTTCATTTCCATGGAATATTTCTTAATTGATTTTTTTAGAAAATTAGGTTTTTCTTTATCATCTATTTTATCTTTTAAGTATCTATATTAGAATAAAGTAGTTATGTGAATTCAAATTAAAATTCCAAATGACAATCAATCATTAATATTTTTTTAACCTATTGATTATTTCATTTAATTTTTAAGTAAATTTTCATTGTAATTTTGTATTTCATTAACTAAAAAAGATTTGACCAAGCATAAACTAAAAGTGTATAGAAGTTGATTAAGAAAATGTATTTTAAAATTATTTAGAATTAAAGATTCAATGATATTATAAATTATTTATATAGTTTGATATAAGCTAAACTAAAATTTCCTTCGATTTCAATAAACATAAATAAAAACAATATAAATTGTTTGTTTAAAAAATACACACAAACAAACACAACTTATTTATTTATTGGTAAAATATATTATTTTTCAATTAATTTTTGTCAATTTAAAAATTCAGAAAAAGAAAATTCATTTCAATATACCATGCATAATGCATATACTATATAGTTATTGTGTAACATTCTTTTTATACATATATATATAGTAAATATATATACGCAGAGCATTTGAAAACAGAAAAGTAAATAAAATCTTTAAAACAAATTTTCGTCGTTTATATATTTCCCATTCAAATATTGTAAAAAAAGAAAAAATAGATGTATATATCCAAATTGTATAAAAAGTAAAGTAAAATATTAAAAAAAAAAGAAAAAAAGAGGAATATTCAACGAAGAAAGTAGAAAATAGAAAAATAATAAAGTCTGCAATTGAAATAAATTCCATTTGTTCTCGTCTGTCAGAACAAGGTGTCGCGGTCATTGGGTATGAAATAAAACAATAACATCATTAGTTAAAAAAAATATAGATGAAAATGGAAAGCCAAACAAAAAACAATCGGGGGAAAAATGCAAAACAAAAAAAACCCTTCGTCGCATTTATTATACTAATAATATTATAGTATATATATTTGTAAATGTTAGTATAGTAGTTAAATAATCATTAATTTTCTTTTACATATATATATATTTGTGAATAAATTTTGCAAAATTCTTTTCTTTCCTTATATGTATTCACAAAAGTCATTTTAAGGATATTCTTTATTGAAATAATTTTAAATTTTGTTTAATAATGTTAATGTTTTCAATTGATTTGTAATTAAAAACATCCGGTTTTTTTTCGATTATCGGATATGTTATTTTTTTTAATAAACATAATACAAATTAGAAAAATTTGTTTTGAATTTATTCGATTATTGTTAAAACTATATAAGTTTTATGATTGGGAGATTTAGTATGTTTTATATAGACTAATTTACAAAAATACTTTCGCAACAAACTACGATAAATAAGAATTTTAATCTTAATTAGATCGAATTTTATTGATAGATAAAAGAATTACATTTTAATTATATCCTTTTCAGAAAGTATCTGTATTTTTCTTATACTATTTGTAAGTTTAGAATAGTAATGATATTCTAAAACTAAAGTTATTGAAAGATTTTCAGGTAAAATTAAAAACAATTTATAGATTGATTGTTTGAGTTTCGAATATATGTGAAATAAAATAGATAGATGACCAAACTAAAGAACAACTAAAAGATACAATTTAATAAAATGTCTGTGCCGCAATTATCGGTATGTTTTATTATAAATCATAAATAAATATCCTTAAAAAGGAATTGATTGCATTTTCAAAAAATCCCATAAACATTCTTCATTTTCTAACAATTTTGTAAATTTCAAAGTATTTTTTATTATTTTTAATTATCATTATCAAGAAGATGAGTTCATTTTATCTTATTTATGGCAAATATGTAATATATAAATAACATTAACGTTTGAATGTCCCAAAAACGAATAGGCTCAAAAGGAATAAGTTAAATTTAGAACAAATAATATGTTATTTGCATTCTATATTATCGCACCTTTATCAACTATTATACATTTTCAAATTTAAATTTATGATATTTAAATTAAAATATATGTTCAACCTAATCGATTAAATTAAATATTATTAACTGTACATGTTCAAATATTACGCAGATATTTAGTTAATTTTCTAAATACATTTATATATACTAAATATATTGTATATATATTTCAACAGGTAAATTTAAATGCGCTTATATAAAAGTACTTATATATTTGTGTTTAATATTCTTTATGATGTGTATATATAATAAAATATATTACAGATTATTAACAATACGTTAAATTTTCACAAGGAAAAAAAAACCAATTGCTTGGTTCACATATTTATATATTATTATTATTATTCATAAATTAAAAAAAGATGAAACACATTCTTTGATGTTATTTTGTTATTGTACATTATTATATTATATTATATTAAAATGTTGTTCAGATTATAATCTATACATATAATATTTTATTAAACATTAAATAACATAAACATATTTTAGAGAGATGAAAATTTTAATCCATCTTAAAACAGATTTTAAATATAGTATATCGCTTTAAGAAAATATATACGCCCGCATAACCAAAATTTATTTGATTCTATATAGATATATGTTTTATTTGTGTACCTTCTTAAAAAAAAAAAAAACTTAAATAAAAAGGTATTATTATGAAGGTTTTATTTTTATATATATACCTATATCTCCATAGAGCTACTATATATTTTATCTATTTATAAATACAAATCACTAATCATATTATCGCATATACAATAAAAAAATGATTATAAAAATAGAATATACTTTCTCTAAATATATATATAAGTATATTGACTTTAAAGCAATACATTTAACATTCGTATATACCATGTTTTGTTAGAATATTTTAGAAAGATAATCATCGTTAGATCTATCAGGTTTTGGGATTATGGGGTCGGGTATTTATTTGATTTTTTCTTAGTGAAATTCGCAATAACATAATTCAGCTAAATGGTTTAGACATTAAGTGATTCCGTTTCATAGTTGATTGTTCTTTATTGATTTTTAATGTTTAAAGAATGTAATTTTGTTATAAAATTCTATTGCCACCTTCGATACGGATCTATACAGATTTTGTAAATTTTTTCCAACAAATTATTGAAAAGAAATGTAAGCTGAAATGTTTTTCGATCCAATTACCGTTCTAAAAGATAAAGAACTAAATCCCCTAAAATATGCGATTGTGATAAAGAATTAACATTGGCATAAATATTTCAGATTGTTACAATAATAACTTTAAATAATTACGATTGAAATTCAATTAATAATAATGGTTAGAGAAAATTCACCACAAATTAAACATGTTTCAATCATAATTAAAAACACTTTATCACAATCAGATAAAAATTATTACGGATATTTCAATTAATTTTGGAATAATTATTTTTATGTTATAAAACCTAAGGCAGAATTAGAACCATTAGAACATTACAGTTTAAATACAATTTATCCCTATGAAATATATGAAATATAATAGCTAAAAATATACATATATAATATGAGAATTTCATCTATTTTTAATGTTTTCCTTTAAGTGTATAAATATATAGAAAAAAAACTTTAAACAGTTCACATTTTATACTAAAAATAAAATGATATAGTTTTAGTTTTTTTGTAAAATTATACAACAATTTTTATAAATAGGAACTTTTCCAAAAAAATGGAAATAAAAAACGCCGTTGTTTTACATTTAAAATAAAAAAAAAAAGGTGGAAAAATAAATGCAACAAATAACGAAAAATTATTTATATTTGGATTTATAATATATATGTACGCACTCAATTTCTAAAAATATCATAAATTTCTATATGATTTTAAAATGTTAACTTAGCACGTAGTGTTTTTGATGGATCATATAATTACATTGAAATTCGTGTTTTCTATATATAAAAAATACAATTATACAGCGGAAGATTTGAACAACAATTAGAACAATTTAAAGGGATGAAAAGAAAATCAAATCGAAAGCGCCGGTTTTAGAACCAAATTTTAATAATTTGTTTATAAATTTATAAAGTTTGTTCGTATTTTATTCGTAAATACTTTTGAAAGGAAAGGATGAAACAAAAAGTATATGCATATAATAAATAATATTTAAATATATTTCCAAATAAAAAAAAATAAAGGAAAAATAAAAGGAAAATCAAAAAATAATATCAATTCACATAAGGTGCATTTTATATTATATTATATAAATGTATAAGTTCAATTACAGAATACATTTTATATATAAATATTTTTTTTATATAGGTACAATTTCAATTTTATATATTTCTATAAATCTTCTATTACATATTATATATTTATATAGGATAGAGATTGTATATGTGTGTATATTACCATTTTTACAGTATTTAGCCTTTCGTTGAACCTTTAACAATTTCAATACACAGTTTATATATATATATATATATATATATATATGGTGGTCACAGGTGTCTGTAACATGTTCCATCTGTTTCAAAAGAGCTTTTATATATGTTTATATTTATATACATTCATACATAGAGAGATGTATTATAACATGTATGTATTATAATACCACCATCACCAACCACCACCCCTTTCCATCTCCATTATTCTATAAAATCCAACTTTTCTTTGCAAATACAACATATATATATATATTATTTTAGGGAAAATTTTATACCCGTTCAAACCGACTAACCCTCACACACCCAATCTCAATACCATCCCCATCAACAACAAACACCACATGTATAATATCTATAACCATATATATATATACTGCATTTAATTTCCTATATATTTTATAATATCGTATATATATTTAGAGAAGAATTTAATCGCATTTATACACATATTGATATATATACCATATATTTTATAGAAAAATATATAAACGATATGGTGATAAATAAAGATTAAATATATATGTATATACAGAATAAGAAAAATAAATATATTTCTTTTGATCCATTTAAATTTATAGATATATATTATATATATGGATTTTTTTTTACTATATTGATCAGAAATTTTAGATATTTTTTTTTGAGGCAATACATCCTTAAACTTAACCTGAATTTGATACCAAAAAAGATCGAAATTTAATTGTTTGTTTCAAACAATTGTATAAATGAAAACTCTTTAAATTTAATGTTTATAAGGGTTTTTTTTTGGGGAAATTTTCCTTATTATATTCGATGGGTCATAACTTGAGAAGTCCATATGATGAATTATATTCAAATTAAACTGTAACTTGTTTGGATCTGATATCGATCCAAACAAGTAACTATATTTTTCCGCTAGTTCTGAATTGAATTCAAATGTGAAAATAATGAATGCAGTATGACCTTTATGTATTTCAAATGGAAAGACGGGAAAGTTTAAATAAATACCTTTATAAATAAGTTGAATGCAGAAATTCTATAAATAGAATCACGTATGTCATATAGAACAACATTTTATAATTAATAATTTAAACAATTATTTAAAATATATTTCATCGAATAATAAATGTATAATTGTATATATAGTATATAGTTATAGGTTAGATATATATAGACAATAGAATAATAATTGCGGATATATAGAGTTCATATACCGGAATATATAAAATATTATTATAATATTCTTTGTATTTTAATAAAAATTGTACACTTGCATATTTCCCATTGCACTAAATATTTATATATATATATATATATATATATATATATATATATTTATTATATGTCATTCATATTCTTTATATATATATGTTAAAATTCATTTGATATATCACGTAATGTACAAACCTATATATATATATATATATATAGATCATTATTATATATTATAATAAAATATAATAACCCATCCATCCATTTAAAATATGATATTTTGTAAAATCAGTACAATCAGTAAATTTTTACAAAAAAAGAATTTTACATGCAAGCAATACATTTCCTTCAAATCAACAACAACAACCCACAAACATACATACACAACTACCGAAACGCAGAACGATTAAAATATATATATATGATTTTAAATCTATATTTAACTTTTAAAATTTTAATAAAGTTGTCAAATTCAAATGTAATTTAATTTCAGTATATATATATATATATGTATAACAACAATCAAATCACTGAAAAGTTATAAATTATGTATATGAATGAATATAATAATAAAAAATAAATAGATATATATACGTATATGTATGAGTAAAAAGTAATATTATATCTATATAGATATATGTATATATTTTTAATGTATACATAATAAAAGGAAGAATATACATAATGGGAAAATTCATGTCTGGCATTCCGTTTTTTTTTTTCTATTTATTTCTATTCTATATTATACATATATACATATAGGTTTTGTATATATCAAAAATACATGGTATATATCATTTCAATTTTTCCATTTTCTTGAATTTTAATCAAACTTTGTAGCACGCAATCTTTATATCCATATAATACAAATGGAATATTATTATTATTTTTTGTTTAACGAAAAAAAGAAAATAATTTTTTCGTATTCATTCTTCATATCTATATTTCTATATATATATATAGATATATACAATAATTTTGTACAAATATATGGTGTAATAGAGTAGATGTATTTTTTTTTAATTTTCATCAAACAATATTGTATAATTTTCGTTTATAACAATGTCTTATATGTATATATATTTTGTAAATATAAAGAAGGATTCATAAAATATTTTAATATATATGGATAAAGGTAAATAATTTTGCTTAAATATATAAATTAAAAAAATCATTGGGTTATTCTATCTATATATTTAGAATAGTTTTTTTTAATACTCTTTCATATCATATAGTAATTATGCAACTCTCTGTAACAATAGAGATAAGGAAAATGAATATTTTAATATATTAATAGAAAAATATTATTGAATTCAAAGTTATAAAAATGTTATGAATCCTTGACGATTGATTATAGAATACGATTATACACTTTCTTCCTTCTACATTCTTCTATTAAACACTTAAAATGAGAAAATCATTAAGTTGAATGTCCTTAAATTAAATTCAGCCAATTAATAGAATTAAAAATGTTTAAGCATGCTTTGATCACAAATTATTGAAGAATACGATAATGAAATTTTTTTTTTGAATGAAATTAAGTGGATTATTGATTTAAGTGGACAGTTTAAACAAACAAAACTATGATATTTAAAAAGAAAGAATTTTAAAGAAACTTGATTGATTGATTGACCCTTTTGTTATAATGTTTCGGTACTAAATATAGTCGATTCGATTTGTTATGATTCTAAAGCATTCTGACACATTCCCATTCAAATCCAAAGTTTTATTAGAGAAAAAAACTCGTTCTCTTTCAAAACCAATTCATGTTTGAAATTGTTCACGTAAAGCGTTTTGATGAAGAAATTTTTTTATCGGGGAAGTTTTTTTTATGAGTCCACTGATGAGTCCCAAAAACATCTGTGGCAAATTGATGGGAGTGAATTAAGTTAAATACATTAATCATTGAAATATATAGTGCAAAAATATAGAACATTCAAATGTTATTATTCAATAAATTATTTAAAAAATAGGTAAAGTATCGTAATTGTTTACGTAAAAAGGTGATCTATTTATTATTTCATCAACATCAATTATTTTAGATTGATTTTGAATGAAAATGAAATAGTGTTTTTTTTTTATATTTTTGTATTTTTTATATTTCTATATACCATTAACTTTCTATATCATAAATTAGAATTAATTTCTATACTATATTTTTTTTTTTTAATCCCTCTCCGATGGTATATCAATGTTTTTTTTTTTTTATTTTGTTAATATATCACCTCCTCCTCTATATATATTTATTATAATTTGCGATAATGCACATATGTTTCATTTATTTTTATTTATTTATTTTGTATAAATTATAATACCATATTGTACTCTATATGTGTATATATTGTCATATAATCCAGAATGTTAAAGGCATTTATATATATATATATATATATATCATATATATGTATATATGATACGATTAAGCAAGTGCCCATATTATTCATTATACTATATATTATACGAATATATAGAGTAAAATTAATGTATTATATAAATATGGGTATCATTTTTTTTGTAGTTTTTTTTTTTTTGTAGAATGACGAAGGCATCGATGTGATGAGTGTAAAATGCACCTGTGCAAAATATAAATATATACGGTATATAAACACATTGCTATATAGGTAAAATAAAAAATATATATATACGGTTTGTGTATATTCAGTTGTTTTTGCAGAGTCTTGTATAATTATTTATAGTATTATTATTATTATTATTATTATTAATATTATAACATGGATTGTAAACATTGTAAATATATATATATATATATATATATATATATATATATATTTAGTATTTCGTATGTATATATGAGGTTAATGTAACTATAAAAAATGTATTTCCTATATATATTTTAAAATACCTGTATTAGAAACATTATTTTATATATAAATTGGTTGTACGGTATATTCTATAGTTTTTTTTAAATTAATTGTGGTATATATAGCTTGAAGGTATTTATATTTACAATGATTATGGATAGGTAAATATTAAATATTTTTTATTAAAAATGTTATTATTTTGTATAACATTGATTTGTATCTATAGAAAAAGTATAATAAGTGTTTATAATAAATAATTGGTATATTCAAAAATCAATACAAAAAATTAGAATTTTATTTCATTAAAAAATAGAACAGTATAACATAATATAATTAATAATTATATAGATCTTATCATACCGATTGTGAACTAATATATATACAATAAAAATAAAGGAATACCTTAAAACAATCTAAACATTTTATAACAAATCAATCTATAATAAATTATACACCAATATAAAATCAAAGCGAATTTGTCTATAAAAATTAAATCAATAAATATTTACCATTGTGAGGATGTGTTTTTTTTATTTATTTTATTTTAAATTTTACACACATATGCAATAAATTATTATTTTATATTGTACCCAAATAAAATTTCAATAGAATTCAATAGAATTTTTTTGGTTAATATGATTTAAAGAAAATTTCACACACAAAACAAAATAATCGCCCGCTTAATTTTACCAAAAATTACTTTTATATTCAACCAAAACAACGATCAATAATTTGTCTCAATATTAAACAATATAAGACAATTTAAAAAACGAAAAATATTATCTTCATTATATGATAATAAATCGCAATCCGAATTCCATAAAATAGAAAATTTATAATGAAATTGTTTAATCAACAAATAAATAAAACTTTAACCCACAATTTTAAAGAAAACAATTTGTGAGAATAACCCGCAATGAATTCGAATTAAAAACAAAAATATGATTAAAAAAAACTAATATATTAATTGTTTATAAAATAAATTAATTTTTTTTTTGGAATAAATTTTAATAAAATCCCAAATCACATTTCCACACAAACATCATTGTTTTTCACGTATCTTGACTAAATTATTTGGATTTTTGGTTTTAACCAAATGATACAAAAAAAAAAACACAGAAAAGAAAAACTATAAATAACAACCATTCAATTCTATGCTCAACACCGTACTGATTACTTTTTACGTATGCAGTGAACTGTCTGTACTGCAAACAAATTCGAAATAATACTAAAGAAATGAAATTCAATTTTGAAAATATACTATATATATAATGAGTATCGTCGCATATGATGTATATAAAAAATAAAATGTATATAAGTATATTCAACGCCGGCATATGCAATATAAAATATATTATATAGTATTTGCTGTATATATATTGTACATACATATTGCATGATATTATGATGGTACATCAGAAATAATATTCATAATACATATGTTTATAAATTTTTGAGTTTCATAGAGTTTTCTATATACAAAGTGAATCGACGTAAAAATTCGGATGTTTTATTCCAAATAGAAATTCCATTTCGATTAAGATTCTAAATTGGATATCGCTTTAGATACAAAAGTATCTAAGTATTTTAATAAATTTGCCTTATCAAAACAACCAAAGCCTCTATAACTCTCACAGTATAATTAATTGGAGACTTATGGGTATTTGTAGGCGTTGAAATCATTAGTCAAGGAAATTTGTAAATCGATTACAAGCACCACAAAGGTTACGAGGGTTTACTGTATTACTAATATCATTTCGTTAATCATCAAAACAATATATGTTTTACTTATTATCAAATTCCAATATTTCATTGTGTAAAAAAGAAAAATAAATATGATATTTTATTAAGGATATCACCAAAAAAAATTGTCATCTCTAAATTCGTTGTTTATCAGTTGAACATAATAGAGATGGATAAAAAAAATGAATTATTGAATTATAAAGATTATATTTCAAATTGACAATCATAAAACGAAAAGGAAAAAAACTAAATAATATTAAAGAGCATTTCTTTTTAATTGTATGATATCAATTTTATATATATATATATATATATAATATATTGATCTACACAAAACATGTGGTTTCCTTATTTCAATTTTTGTTTTCTATGAGATATATGTATTTTAAAGTATCATATTAAATATTGACACATATCGCAATTGTATTCGATTACAAATCGAAATAAAACAAAAACAAAAAAATTGTACCTACATTAACATATAATAAAATAATAATCCCTAATAGGGATTAGGGATCGATTTCTCTATATCTTTATTATACAATTCAAAAGTCATTCAGCCATATTTGCAATGTGTTCACCATATTTATATTTCCAATGAGAAATAATAATGGGCCTTAAAAGTGATAATTTTAAAGAAAATTAATTTTATTTCAATAGTTTAATTCAAATAATACACTGTGTAATATATACATTGATATGATATGAATCATTACAAAAGAGTTATGGTTGTTTATTATATACATATATAAAAAATTTGTCTATCATACACAAAATGTGTAGAATTCGAATTGGCCTGTATATATATATAGGATATCAAATCAAACAAAAAGATAACGATTGTTATATGTATACTATCATTATATATATATATGTACTGTTGCTGTTTTATGTGGATGCTGCGCTTATTTTTGAGAGATCTGTTTTTGAGAGTTCCACATATATTTATATACCATATATATTGCATATAGAAATACCCCGGCCCCATCATATACAGATATAACTTCATCATTGATATAATTCCATATATATTTGTATGGGGGTCCACAACACATTTTTTTTTCAAATTGTTAAAATATATACAGATTGCAGATGCACTTTAAAGTGTATATATATGAGAAGAAATAGTATGCGGTGCAAAGAGAAGATTGCATATAAATATATACATTTTGTTGGTGTTTTTT
This sequence comes from Dilophus febrilis, assembly GCA_958336335.1. Taxonomy (NCBI): domain Eukaryota; kingdom Metazoa; phylum Arthropoda; class Insecta; order Diptera; family Bibionidae; genus Dilophus; species Dilophus febrilis. The sequence continues at coordinate 5,863,972 of OY284472.1, read as the reverse complement.
TTTCCCAAGGATTTTTCTATTGATAATGTAAAACATTTTCACACACACACACACACACCCTGACTTACGAAGGATGTATTTTATATTTTTTTTTTTTGTGAAAACGAAATATTTTTATACTATATAGATAGAAATGAAATTGAAATTAACACAAGGATATGATACAAATAAATAAGCATGTGTATTTTTAAGCAAATAAATAATATAATAAAAGAATTTCTCAAAGGGATACTTTTTTTTTGAAGAAATAAGGGTATTTATTTTTTCCCCTTTCATTACAACGATATTTCTCTGTTGTTTTTTTATTTTTTTTTTTGTGTCTACATTTAACATTTTATACCTAATTATATACATATATATATGCTGCTTGAATTCTGAAGGATTCAATAGTATGCGGCTTCGTGGCGATGATGATGATGATGATCGTGTGAAATAATCGTTTATACACAAAAGAAAATTAATTTTAATATTTAAAATATCTGTTACAGTGGCGTATAGTGTTCTTATAAAGCATAAGGATAAGGAAATCAATAAAAAAAGATGATAATTTTCCTATTATAATAAAATCTTGAGAATATTCTAAACAATAATGAATATATGTTCTAAATTACGAAAAAATCAATGTTTAGAATATTCTTTTTCAATCTTGTGAAACCGCTTTGTTTTATTAAATCATTGCCCAATGATATAAACAAATGAACGCCGATTGTATTCTGAAAATTACTGTTTAAGAAAATATTTTGCGATATAATGAAAGAAAATCGATCGTAAGGATATTCGGCGAACATTTTTGGTTAATTGCAATATTTATAGTATAAGAAAATCGGCTAAATCTCTTGAATCATTCAATACCGATTTCATAATATTTATTTTAGGAAAAACTATAGTCTTTTGATTCAATCAAATTTTAAATTTAGAAAAAAGAAAATTTTCGGCTAAATAGCCTATTGTTTTGGAAAAGTCATCAACAATTTTTCAATCTACTTCACTGCCATTCGATATATAAATCTAAATATGCAAATATATAAGATACCTTCCTGTTTTGCATATAATTTATGATGTATAGATATATATATATAAATATTACATGACAATTTATAAATGTAATGTATATATAATAATAAAATATGTGTGGAAAACGATGTTATATATGTATATATTTATAATAGCGTGTAATTGTGAACTGATGGGAAATATATATTATATGTATATAAGTATATAATTTTTTTTTTATAAATACAGATGATAAATTTAATTACATATACACGTACTTATAAAAATACCGAAACAAACAAAAATCCATTGATATAAGTTTTTTTTTTAAAAACAGCTGAGCAACGCATCATATTATTATATTAAGGCACATACACACAAAAAATAATAAAAAATAATGTATATATTATATTATTATATAATTTAAATTGTTAACATAATTTCATTATAGCTAATTTACATATTATACATTATCGTATCGCAACGTTTCATCATCTACATCTTCTTCATGATATTCATTAATAAAAAAAATGAAGTTATATACTCGCAAAATGGAATGACATAATTTAATGATGTATATACAAAAAATTTTTTTTTTCATAAATTGATTGAATGTTATTTGAAAATGTATACATATGTTTTTGTTTGTATATATATTGTCATTAATATTCTATTGATAATTATTTAGTTGTATCATATATATAGGGTGATGAATATCCATTCGGTTATAAGAATTCAATTGGAGAACTATTATTAAAGGACTTGAAAATATTATTACGATTATTAAATCGCTTTTTACGCCTTTTTTGAATAATCTTAAAGACTATATAGAACTTTTAGAGTATTCTATGTAACATAAACCTTCAAAAATCCATATGTCTAACATTTGGAATGCATTTCCATAATCATATATTGTAAACATTCTAAAGCAAATGTCTATAAATAAACTTAAACTGGGTAAAATTTGAATATAAGAAATATTTTCAAAGAGAATTTATAAATGATATATGCTTTGATTAAAAACATATATTTATTTTTATATTTTATAATAATAATTAAAAAATAATAATGTGTTTCTTTTTATTTTTAAACATAAAATTTATATTGTTTTATGTGGTTTCACCGTATGTATATAACTATATATATTCCATAGCATAGCATCGCATATACATAATACAAAATTTATAAATATATATACATATGTATATATTTAGTTATATGCTTTTCCTTTTTTTTCGTTTTTTTTTTTTTTTTTTTTGAATAATTCATATGCCAGAAACAGCACGTGCTGCAAGAACACATATGTTTTTGTTGTTGTTGTTGTTTATGTTTAATGTTAAAATTGAATTGAAATACAGGTGCAGTTGAGTTATGCTTCTTTTTTTTTTTAATACCAAAACCATTATATATATATTAATGTTGTATATATAAATTTGTATATATTATTATTATTATTATTATTGTTGTTGTATAGGTGAACAAATGAAATTTACGTGCATATGAAAGAAGGTATTTTACCTATATCACAAATACAGTGTAGCTCAATGAAAGTTATGCAAACTAAATTAAGAAATAAAATCAATCGACATACGATAAATTGTATATTAAGAATTTATTTGTTCGGGGAAAAATTTTTCAATAATAGAGAGTTTGCATGAAATAAAAAACATCTTCGAGAAACACCTTTCAATTATTTACGTTATTTATGCTATTCTACATTCATATTAATATCATTGATTAAACCGCATGCAGCCACGAGTTTTATATATTTTAAAAAGTAACTCCTATTAATATAATTGAAGAAATTCCCGCAGTGGGATTTTAAATATTTAAATGTAGTTCGACATGATTTTCTTTGAGATTCACATTGTATATATAAAGGAAAAATAATAATCTATACGAATGGAAATGAAATGCATTTGAACAAGAATATTTTGTGTTTCTGTATATATAACTATATAGTCGTATGTATATTTGTATACATAATATATACGGATTTGTATATATATGAAATATATTTAAAAAAAAAACAATACACAGTCAAATTATAGGTAGAACTATTCATTCTTTCTGTATATTTGTACTGAAAATAGCATAAGGAGAATAAGCAGATGAATGAAAAAACAGAAGAAGCGACATATAAAAACAGATGCCCAGGTGACGCAGCTGATAATTTCTTTTTTTTTTGAAGAACTACCCTAACCTAAATATGCTCGTTTATTTATTTATTATTGTTATTATATTATATGGTTTTATTTTTGTTCTTCACATTTAATATTATTATTTTATAACCGTTAGCTGATATTGCAGAAGTATATACAATTTTTAAATACATTTTCTTTTTCAAATATATATCATACTCATACATATACATACATACATAACGACCCATATAAACAATTATGGGAATAAGATGAGATATATACATAATATATAGAATAGATCTAAAAAATATATAATAAGAAAAGTTTTACTTTATATGGGAAAATTGTAATATAAAGATATATATGTGTATATAAATAATGCTATTGAAAATCGATTTATCATTTTGCGAAAAATACTTTTAAATTGATATGGCGATTATATTATACATATATATATAAATGTATAAAGAAAAAAGTATATATATCGGTACAAATATAATAAAAAAGGACATTTAACATATATATTATATATATATTTATAGATATACTGATATAGGTATATTAAAAATGTAAGTATTAGTATGTAACTTATTAGATTATAATTATATAAAATTTAACATTTTCAAAACGAGTTTCACTTCAATTTTATAGAATTTTTATTCATCAAAATGCAAAAATAAAATGGTGACGTTTTCCATTTGCGAATTGTACGAATTAGGATCAATAGAGTGAAAATGTATAATGTCAAGTTTGTTTAAGAATCTGTATTACAAATAACTGTGATCAAAATCATATATACAAGTTTCTGTTGTATAGGAAATCATTAAAATATCTATAAAATTTGGAATATTTTATAATAGTCTATGAATTAACTCCCCCGGTGATCTTATGTAAATGCTTTCTGTCTTATAATAGAGAGTTTTTTTTATATATTTATTTATACAAATTTTTGCAATACATTTACTTTTATATATCCGATATATTATAAAGAATATGAATATAGTATTTTCAAGCTATTTTTTTATACAGTTTTCTTTTAGTATGGGAAAATTATTTTGGGAAAATTACAAAATAAAACATATGAGACCAGAAAATTACTGCAAATATAGACATATTTTATATTAGTTTTATTTACCTTAATGGTAAATTTGTCTAATATTTATATATGTGTAGGATTGGAAGGCGCTACAATTTTATAATTATATAGTCCATAAAGATTTTGCTATATTATTTTTAAAGCGAATGAATTATAATGGAATTAGATGTATTTTTAACGATCGAACGAAATTTTTCAAATTGAATTTCTTTTATTATGATCAAATTGAAGATTTAAGGTGAAGTGGAGTGGACGAAAATACCTTTCATTGGCTGGTCTAATTGTTCAGAATGATAAACTGGTTGGGAAGTTACAATGTTTTTAATATGTGGTATATTTTCAATAATTCATCATTAAAAAATATGTTTTATTTTTATTTAAAATTGAAAAATCTCGGAAAATTCGTATGAAAACCTTTAAAGTGATGTAAGGAGACTTTTAGTATTTTTGTATGATCTTTTTAAATATGCAATAAAATATATTGGTTCACTAGGAAAATGTTTAAGTATTTACAATTTTTATCAAATAATTGCATTTTTCAATGTGATTTATTTTGAAATATTTTTGAATGTTATTTTTTCATTAAAGAGCATGGAAATACATTTCAATCGCTGGTCTAATTGTTCAGAATGATAAACTGGTTGGGAAGTTACAATGTTTTTAATATGTGGTATTTTTCAATAATTTATCATTAAAAAATATGTTTTATTTTTAATTAAAATTGAAAAATCTCGGAAAATTCGTATGAAAACCTTTAAAGTGATGTAAGGAGACTTTTAGTATTTTTGTATGATCTTTTTAAATATGCAATAAAATATATTGGTTCACTTGGAAAATGTTTAAGCATTTACAATTTTTATCAAATAGTTGCATTTTTCAATGTGATTTATTTTGAAATATTTTTGAATGTTATTTTTTCATTAAAGAGCATGGAAATACCTTTCAATCGCTGGTCTAATTGTTCAGAATGATAAACTGGTTGGGAAGTTACAATGTTTTTAATATGTGGTATATTTTCAATAATTTATCATTAAAAAATACGTTTTATTTTTAATTAAAATTGAAAAATCTCGGAAAATTCGTATGAAAACCTTTAACGTGATATAAGGAGACTTTTAGTATTTTTGTATGATCTTTTTAAATATGCAATAAAATATATTGGTTCACTTGGAAAATGTTTAAGTATTTACAATTTTTATCAAATAATTGCATTTTTCAATATGATTTATTTTGAAATATTTTTGAATGTTATTTTTTCATTAAAGAGCATGGAAATACCTTTCAATCGCTGGTCTAATTGTTCAGAATGATAAACTGGTTGGGAAGTTACAATGTTTTTATTATGTGGTATATTTTCAATAATTTATCATTAAAAAATATGTTTTATTTTTAATTAAAATTGAAAAATCTCGGAAAATTCGTATGAAAACCTTAAAAGTGATATAAGGAGACTTTTAGTATTTTTGTATGATCTTTTTAAATATGCAATAAAATATATTGGTTCACTTGGAAAATGTTTAAGTATTTACAATTTTTATCAAATAATTGCATTTTTCAATATGATTTATTTTGAAATATTTTTGAATGTTATTTTTTCATTAAAGAGCATGGAAATACCTTTCAATCGCTGGTCTAATTTTTCAGAATGATAAACTGGTTGGGAAGTTACAACGTTTTTAATATGTGGTATATTTTCAATAATTTATCGTTAAAAAATATGTTTTATTTTTAATTAAAATTGAAAAATCTCGGAAAATTCGTATGAAAACCTTTAAAGTGATATAAGGAGACTTTTAGTATTTTTGTATGATCTTTTTAAATATGCAATAAAATATATTGGTTCACTTGGAAAATGTTTAAGTATTTACAATTTTTATCAAATAATTGCATTTTTCAATATGATTTATTTTGAAATATTTTTGAATGTTATTTTTTCCTTAAAGAGCACGGAAATACCTTTCAATCGCTGGTCTAATTGTTCAGAATGATAAACTGGTTGGGAAGTTACAATGTTTTTAATATGTGGTATATTTTCAATAATTCATCATTAAAAAATATGTTTTATTTTTAGTTAAAATTGAAAAATCTCGGAAAATTCGTATGAAAACCTTTAAAGTGATGTAAGGAGACTTTTAGTATTTTTGTATGATCTTTTTAAATATGCAATAAAATATATTGGTTCACTTGGAAAATGTTTAAGTATTTACAATTTTTATCAAATAATTGCATTTTTCAATATGATTTATTTTGAAATATTTTTGAATGTTATTTTTTCATTAAAGAGCATGGAAATACCTTTCAATCGCTGGTCTAATTTTTCAGAATGATAAACTGGTTGGGAAGTTACAACGTTTTTAATATGTGGTATATTTTCAATAATTTATCGTTAAAAAATATGTTTTATTTTTAATTAAAATTGAAAAATCTCGGAAAATTCGTATGAAAACCTTTAAAGTGATATAAGGAGACTTTTAGTATTTTTGTATGATCTTTTTAAATATGCAATAAAATATATTGGTTCACTTGGAAAATGTTTAAGTATTTACAATTTTTATCAAATAATTGCATTTTTCAATATGATTTATTTTGAAATATTTTCGAATGTTATTTTTTCATTAAAGAGCATGGAAATACCTTTCAATCGCTGGTCCAATTGTTCAGAATGATAAACTGGTTGGGAAGTTACAATGTTTTTAATATGTGGTATATTTTCAATAATTTATCATTAAAAAATATGTTTGATTTTTAATTAAAATTGAAAAATCTCGGAAAATTCGTATGAAAACCTTTAAAGTGATGTAAGGAGACTTTTAGTATTTTTGTATGATCTTTTTAAATATGCAATAAAATATATTGGTTCACTTGGAAAATGTTTAAGTATTTACAATTTTTATCAAATAATTGCATTTTTCAATGTGATTTATTTTGAAATATTTTTGAATGTTATTTTTTCATTAAAGAGCATGGAAATACCTTTCAATCGCTGGTCTAATTGTTCAGAATGATAAACTGGTTGGGAAGTTACAATGTTTTTAATATGTGGTATTTTTCAATAATTTATCATTAAAAAATATGTTTTATTTTTAATTAAAATTGAAAAATCTCGGAAAATTCGTATGAAAACCTTTAAAGTGATGTAAGGAGACTTTTAGTATTTTTGTATGATCTTTTTAAATATGCAATAAAATATATTGGTTCACTTGGAAAATGTTTAAGTATTTACAATTTTTATCAAATAATTGCATTTTTCAATATGATTTATTTTGAAATATTTTCGAATGTTATTTTTTTATTAAAGAGCATGGAAATACCTTTCAATCGCTGGTCCAATTGTTCAGAATGATAAACTGGTTGGGAAGTTACAATGTTTTTAATATGTGGTATATTTTCAATAATTTATCATTAAAAAATATGTTTGATTTTTAATTAAAATTGAAAAATCTCGGAAAATTCGTATGAAAACCTTTAAAGTGATGTAAGGAGACTTTTAGTATTTTTGTATGATCTTTTTAAATATGCAATAAAATATATTGGTTCACTTGGAAAATGTTTAAGTATTTACAATTTTTATCAAATAATTGCATTTTTCAATGTGATTTATTTTGAAATATTTTTGAATGTTATTTTTTCATTAAAGAGCATGGAAATACCTTTCAATCGCTGGTCTAATTGTTCAGAATGATAAACTGGTTGGGAAGTTACAATGTTTTTAATATGTGGTATATTTTCAATAATTTATCATTAAAAAATATGTTTTATTTTTAATTAAAATTGAAAAATCTCGGAAAATTCGTATGAAAACCTTTAAAGTGATGTAAGGAGACTTTTAATATTTTTGTATGATCTTTTTAAATATGCAATAAAATATATTGGTTCACTTGGAAAATGTTTAAGTATTTACAATTTTTATCAAATAATTGCATTTTTCAATGTGATTTATTTTGAAATATTTTTGAATGTTATTTTTTCATTAAAGAGCATGGAAATACCTTACAATCGCTGGTCTAATTGTTCAGAATGATAAACTAGTTGGGAAGTTACAACGTTTTTAATATGTGGTATATTTTCAATAATTTATCATTAAAAAATATGTTTTATTTTTAGTTAAAATTGAAAAATCTCGGAAAATTCGTATGAAAACCTTTAAAGTGCAGTAAGGAGACTTTTAGTATTTTTGTATGATCTTTTTAAATATGCAATAAAATATATTGGTTCACTTGGAAAATGTTTAAGTATTTACAATTTTTATTAAATAATTGCATTTTTCAATGTGATTTATTTTGAAATATTTTTGAATGTTATTTTTTCATTAAAGAGCATGGAAATACCTTTCAATCGCTGGTCTAATTGTTCAGAATGATAAACTGGTTGGGAAGTTACAACGTTTTTAATATGTGGTATATTTTCAATAATTTATCATTAAAAAATATGTTTTATTTTTAGTTAAAATTGAAAAATCTCGGAAAATTCGTATGAAAACCTTTAAAGTGCAGTAAGGAGACTTTTAGTATTTTTGTATGATCTTTTTAAATATGCAATAAAATATATTGGTTCACTTGGAAAATGTTTAAGTATTTACAATTTTTATCAAATAATTGCATTTTTCAATATGATTTATTTTGAAATATTTTTGAATGTTATTTTTTCATTAAAGAGCATGGAAATACCTTTCAATCGCTGGTCTAATTTTTCAGAATGATAAACTGGTTGGGAAGTTACAACGTTTTTAATATGTGGTATATTTTCAATAATTTATCATTAAAAAATATGTTTTATTTTTAGTTAAAATTGAAAAATCTCGGAAAATTCGTATGAAAACCTTTAAAGTGCAGTAAGGAGACTTTTAGTATTTTTGTATGATCTTTTTAAATATGCAATAAAATATATTGGTTCACTTGGAAAATGTTTAAGTATTTACAATTTTTATCAAATAATTGCATTTTTCAATGTGATTTATTTTGAAATATTTTTGAATGTTATTTTTTCATTAAAGAGCATGGAAATACCTTACAATCGCTGGTCTAATTGTTCAGAATGATAAACTGGTTGGGAAGTTACAACGTTTTTAATATGTGGTATATTTTCAATAATTTATCATTAAAAAATATGTTTTATTTTTAGTTAAAATTGAAAAATCTCGGAAAATTCGTATGAAAACCTTTAAAGTGCAGTAAGGAGACTTTTAGTATTTTAGTATGATCTTTTTAAATATGCAATAAAATATATTGGTTCACTTGGAAAATGTTTAAGTATTTACAATTTTTATCAAATAATTGCATTTTTCAATATGATTTATTTTGAAATATTTTTGAATGTTATTTTTTCATTAAACAGCATGGAAATACCTTTCAATCGCTGGTCTAATTGTTCAGAATGATAAACTGGTTGGGAAGTTACAATGTTTTTAATATGTGGTATATTTTCAATAATTTATCATTAAAAAATATGTTTTATTTTTAGTTAAAATTGAAAAATCTCGGAAAATTCGTATGAAAACCTTTAAAGTGATGTAAGGAGACTTTTAGTATTTTTGTATGATCTTTTTAAATATGCAATAAAATATATTGGTTCACTTGGAAAATGTTTAAGTATTTACAATTTTTATCAAATAATTGCATTTTTCAATGTGATTTATTTTGAAATATTTTTGAATGTTATTTTTTCATTAAAGAGCATGGAAATACCTTTCAATCGCTGGTCTAATTGTTCAGAATGATAAACTGGTTGGGAAGTTACAACGTTTTTAATATGTGGTATATTTTCAATAATTTATCATTAAAAAATATGTTTTATTTTTAGTTAAAATTGAAAAATCTCGGAAAATTCGTATGAAAACCTTTAAAGTGATGTAAGGAGACTTTTAGTATTTTTGTATGATCTTTTTAAATATGCAATAAAATATATTGGTTCACTTGGAAAATGTTTAAGTATTTACAATTTTTATCAAATAATTGCATTTTTCAATGCGATTTATTTTGAAATATTTTTGAATGTTATTTTTTCATTAAAGAGCATGGAAATACCTTTCAATCGCTGGTCTAATTGTTCAGAATGATAAACTGGTTGGGAAGTTACAATGTTTTTAATATGTGGTATATTTTCAATAATTTATCATTAAAAAATATGTTTTATTTTTAGTTAAAATTGAAAAATCTCGGAAAATTCGTATGAAAACCTTTAAAGTGATGTAAGGAGACTTTTAGTATTTTTGTATGATCTTTTTATTTTTTGTATGACCTTTCAATCGCTGGTCTAATTGTTCAGAATGATAAACTGGTTGGGAAGTTACAATGTTTTTAATATGTGGTATATTTTCAATAATTTATCATTAAAAAATATGTTTTATTTTTAATTAAAATTGAAAAATCTCGGAAAATTCGTATGAAAACCTTTAAAGTGATGTAAGGAGATTTTTAGTATTTTTGTATGATCTTTTTAAATATGCAATAAAATATATTGGTTCACTTGGAAAATGTTTAAGTATTTACAATTTTTATCAAATAATTGCATTTTTCAATATGATTTATTTTGAAATATTTTTGAATGTTATTTTTTCATTAAAGAGCATGGAAATACCTTTCAATCGCTGGTCTAATTGTTCAGAATGATAAACTGGTTGGGAAGTTACAACGTTTTTAATATGTGGTATATTTTCAATAATTTATCATTAAAAAATATGTTTTATTTTTAATTAAAATTGAAAAATCTCGGAAAATTCGTATGAAAACCTTTAAAGTGATGTAAGGAGACTTTTAGTATTTTTGTATGATCTTTTTAAATATGCAATAAAATATATTGGTTCACTTGGAAAATGTTTAAGCATTTACAATTTTTATCAAATAGTTGCATTTTTCAATATGATTTATTTTGAAATATTTTTGAATGTTATTTTTTCATTAAAGAGCATGGAAATACCTTTCAATCGCTGGTCTAATTGTTCAGAATGATAAACTGGTTGGGAAGTTACAATGTTTTTAATATGTGGTATATTTTCAATAATTTATCATTAAAAAATATGTTTTATTTTTAGTTAAAATTGAAAAATCTCGGGAAATTCGTATGAAAACCTTTAAAGTGATGTAAGGAGACTTTTAGTATTTTTGTATGATCTTTTTAAATATGCAATAAAATATATTGGTTCACTTGGAAAATGTTTAAGTATTTACAATTTTTATCAAATAATTGCATTTTTCAATGTGATTTATTTTGAAATATTTTTGAATGTTATTTTTTCATTAAAGAGCATGGAAATACCTTTCAATCGCTGGTCTAATTGTTCAGAATGATAAACTGGTTGGGAAGTTACAATGTTTTTAATATGTGGTATTTTTCAATAATTTATCATTAAAAAATATGTTTTATTTTTAATTAAAATTGAAAAATCTCGGAAAATTCGTATGAAAACCTTTAAAGTGATGTAAGGAGACTTTTAGTATTTTTGTATGATCTTTTTAAATATGCAATAAAATATATTGGTTCACTTGGAAAATGTTTAAGTATTTACAATTTTTATCAAATAATTGCATTTTTCAATGTGATTTATTTTGAAATATTTTTGAATGTTATTTTTTCATTAAAGAGCATGGAAATACCTTTCAATCGCTGGTCTAATTGTTCAGAATGATAAACTGGTTGGGAAGTTACAATGTTTTTAATATGTGGTATATTTTCAATAATTCATCATTAAAAAATATGTTTTATTTTTATTTAAAATTGAAAAATCTCGGAAAATTCGTATGAAAACCTTTAAAGTGATGTAAGGAGACTTTTAGTATTTTTGTATGATCTTTTTAAATATGCAATAAAATATATTGGTTCACTTGGAAAATGTTTAAGTATTTACAATTTTTATCAAATAATTGCATTTTTCAATATGATTTATTTTGAAATATTTTTGAATGTTATTTTTTCATTAAAGAGCATGGAAATACCTTTCAATCGCTGGTCTAATTGTTCAGAATGATAAACTGGTTGGGAAGTTACAATGTTTTTAATATGTGGTATATTTTCAATAATTCATCATTAAAAAATATGTTTTATTTTTAGTTAAAATTGAAAAATCTCGGAAAATTCGTATGAAAACCTTTAAAGTGATGTAAGGAGACTTTTAGTATTTTTGTATGATCTTTTTAAATATGCAATAAAATATATTGGTTCACTTGGAAAATGTTTAAGTATTTACAATTTTTATCAAATAATTGCATTTTTCAATATGATTTATTTTGAAATATTTTTGAATGTTATTTTTTCATTAAAGAGCATGGAAATACCTTTCAATCGCTGGTCTAATTGTTCAGAATGATAAACTGGTTGGGAAGTTACAATGTTTTTAATATGTGGTATATTTTCAATAATTCATCATTAAAAAATATGTTTTATTTTTATTTAAAATTGAAAAATCTCGGAAAATTCGTATGAAAACCTTTAAAGTGATGTAAGGAGACTTTTAGTATTTTTGTATGATCTTTTTAAATATGCAATAAAATATATTGGTTCACTTGGAAAATGTTTAAGTATTTACAATTTTTATCAAATAATTGCATTTTTCAATATGATTTATTTTGAAATATTTTTGAATGTTATTTTTTCATTAAAGAGCATGGAAATACCTTTCAATCGCTGGTCTAATTGTTCAGAATGATAAACTGGTTGGGAAGTTACAATGTTTTTAATATGTGGTATATTTTCAATAATTCATCATTAAAAAATATGTTTTATTTTTAGTTAAAATTGAAAAATCTCGGAAAATTCGTATGAAAACCTTTAAAGTGATGTAAGGAGACTTTTAGTATTTTTGTATGATCTTTTTAAATATGCAATAAAATATATTGGTTCACTTGGAAAATGTTTAAGGATTTACAATTTTTATCAAATAATTGCATTTTTCAATATGATTTATTTTGAAATATTTTTGAATGTTATTTTTTCATTAAAGAGCTTGGAAATACCTTTCAATCGCTGGTCTAACTGTTCAGAATGATAAACTGGTTGGGAAGTTACAATGTTTTTAATATGTGGTATATTTTCAATAATTCATCATTAAAAAATATGTTTTATTTTTAGTTAAAATTGAAAAATCTCGGAAAATTCGTATGAAAACCTTTAAAGTGATGTAAGGAGACTTTTAGTATTTTTGTATGATCTTTTTAAATATGCAATAAAATATATTGGTTCACTTGGAAAATGTTTAAGTATTTACAATTTTTATCAAATAATTGCATTTTTCAATATGATTTATTTTGAAATATTTTTGAATGTTATTTTTTCATTAAAGAGCATGGAAATACCTTTCAATCGCTGGTCTAATTGTTCAGAATGATAAACTGGTTGGGAAGTTACAATGTTTTTAATATGTGGTATATTTTCAATAATTCATCATTAAAAAATATGTTTTATTTTTATTTAAAATTGAAAAATCTCGGAAAATTCGTATGAAAACCTTTAAAGTGATGTAAGGAGACTTTTAGTATTTTTGTATGATCTTTTTAAATATGCAATAAAATATATTGGTTCACTTGGAAAATGTTTAAGTATTTACAATTTTTATCAAATAATTGCATTTTTCAATATGATTTATTTTGAAATATTTTTGAATGTTATTTTTTCATTAAAGAGCATGGAAATACCTTTCAATCGCTGGTCTAATTGTTCAGAATGATAAACTGGTTGGGAAGTTACAATGTTTTTAATATGTGGTATATTTTCAATAATTCATCATTAAAAAATATGTTTTATTTTTAGTTAAAATTGAAAAATCTCGGAAAATTCGTATGAAAACCTTTAAAGTGATGTAAGGAGACTTTTAGTATTTTTGTATGATCTTTTTAAATATGCAATAAAATATATTGGTTCACTTGGAAAATGTTTAAGTATTTACAATTTTTATCAAATAATTGCATTTTTCAATGTGATTTATTTTGAAATATTTTTGAATGTTATTTTTTCATTAAAGAGCATGGAAATACCTTTCAATCGCTGGTCTAATTGTTCAGAATGATAAACTGGTTGGGAAGTTACAATGTTTTTAATATGTGGTATATTTTCAATAATTTATCATTAAAAAATATGTTTTATTTTTAATTAAAATTGAAAAATCTCGGAAAATTCGTATGAAAACCTTTAAAGTGATGTAAGGAGACTTTTAGTATTTTTGTATGATCTTTTTAAATATGCAATAAAATATATTGGTTCACTTGGAAAATGTTTAAGTATTTACAATTTTTATCAAATAATTGCATTTTTCAATATGATTTATTTTGAAATATTTTTGAATGTTATTTTTTCATTAAAGAGCATGGAAATACCTTTCAATCGCTGGTCTAATTGTTCAGAATGATAAACTGGTTGGGAAGTTACAATGTTTTTAATATGTGGTATATTTTCAATAATTTATCATTAAAAAATATGTTTTATTTTTAATTAAAATTGAAAAATCTCGGAAAATTCGTATGAAAACCTTAAAAGTGATATAAGGAGACTTTTAGTATTTTTGTATGATCTTTTTAAATATGCAATAAAATATATTGGTTCACTTGGAAAATGTTTAAGTATTTACAATTTTTATCAAATAATTGCATTTGTCAATGTGATTTATTTTGAAATATTTTTGAATGTTATTTTTTCATTAAAGAGCATGGAAATACCTTTCAATCGCTGGTCTAATTGTTCAGAATGATAAACTGGTTGGGAAGTTACAATGTTTTTAATATGTGGTATATTTTCAATAATTTATCATTAAAAAATACGTTTTATTTTTAATTAAAATTGAAAAATCTCGGAAAATTCGTATGAAAACCTTTAACGTGATATAAGGAGACTTTTAGTATTTTTGTATGATCTTTTTAAATATGCAATAAAATATATTGGTTCACTTGGAAAATGTTTAAGTATTTACAATTTTTATCAAATAATTGCATTTTTCAATATGATTTATTTTGAAATATTTTTGAATGTTATTTTTTCATTAAAGAGCATGGAAATACCTTTCAATCGCTGGTCTAATTGTTCAGAATGATAAACTGGTTGGGAAGTTACAATGTTTTTATTATGTGGTATATTTTCAATAATTTATCATTAAAAAATATGTTTTATTTTTAATTAAAATTGAAAAATCTCGGAAAATTCGTATGAAAACCTTAAAAGTGATATAAGGAGACTTTTAGTATTTTTGTATGATCTTTTTAAATATGCAATAAAATATATTGGTTCACTTGGAAAATGTTTAAGTATTTACAATTTTTATCAAATAATTGCATTTTTCAATATGATTTATTTTGAAATATTTTTGAATGTTATTTTTTCATTAAAGAGCATGGAAATACCTTTCAATCGCTGGTCTAATTTTTCAGAATGATAAACTGGTTGGGAAGTTACAACGTTTTTAATATGTGGTATATTTTCAATAATTTATCGTTAAAAAATATGTTTTATTTTTAATTAAAATTGAAAAATCTCGGAAAATTCGTATGAAAACCTTTAAAGTGATATAAGGAGACTTTTAGTATTTTTGTATGATCTTTTTAAATATGCAATAAAATATATTGGTTCACTTGGAAAATGTTTAAGTATTTACAATTTTTATCAAATAATTGCATTTTTCAATATGATTTATTTTGAAATATTTTTGAATGTTATTTTTTCCTTAAAGAGCACGGAAATACCTTTCAATCGCTGGTCTAATTGTTCAGAATGATAAACTGGTTGGGAAGTTACAATGTTTTTAATATGTGGTATATTTTCAATAATTCATCATTAAAAAATATGTTTTATTTTTAGTTAAAATTGAAAAATCTCGGAAAATTCGTATGAAAACCTTTAAAGTGATGTAAGGAGACTTTTAGTATTTTTGTATGATCTTTTTAAATATGCAATAAAATATATTGGTTCACTTGGAAAATGTTTAAGTATTTACAATTTTTATCAAATAATTGCATTTTTCAATATGATTTATTTTGAAATATTTTTGAATGTTATTTTTTCATTAAAGAGCATGGAAATACCTTTCAATCGCTGGTCTAATTTTTCAGAATGATAAACTGGTTGGGAAGTTACAACGTTTTTAATATGTGGTATATTTTCAATAATTTATCGTTAAAAAATATGTTTTATTTTTAATTAAAATTGAAAAATCTCGGAAAATTCGTATGAAAACCTTTAAAGTGATATAAGGAGACTTTTAGTATTTTTGTATGATCTTTTTAAATATGCAATAAAATATATTGGTTCACTTGGAAAATGTTTAAGTATTTACAATTTTTATCAAATAATTGCATTTTTCAATATGATTTATTTTGAAATATTTTTGAATGTTATTTTTTCCTTAAAGAGCACGGAAATACCTTTCAATCGCTGGTCTAATTGTTCAGAATGATAAACTGGTTGGGAAGTTACGAATGATAAACTGGTTGGGAGCATAGAAATACCTTTCTATTGGTGGTCTAATTGTTCAGATTGGTGAACTGAACTACTTCCATTTCTACCTATAATTTTAATAAAATATAATTTACTGTCAGAAATCATCATCTGTGTATTTATGAAAATTTTAAAGAGCCCGGGGATATAAATTTGTATATTATATATAGAATAAAATAAAGAAAATTCATATATAATGAACTAAACATTTTACTTTTATATATACCTTGTTATATATACTTACAAAGATCCTATATATATATATAAATGGTATCAACAAAATCATGTACACATGAATATAATATACGTGAATTTAGAGATTTGTATATATAAAAAGAATATATTATAATCTGTTAAATGCATATATATAGTACACACATATTTTTGTGGCACATTTGTAGAAATCAAATTGTAATATTTATTTATACATATATATTATATTATACATAAATTAAATACATATATTTCGAATATGTTATAATAATACTATATATCAGATATTATTTCATATATATATATATAGAATATACTTTATAAATTCATTTCAACATACATCAAATACACATTTTTATAAATAAAACTAATATATATATATATATATATATACATATATATATATTGTTCGCCAATCAACATATATAAAATGTGTGTATATATTTCCATAAAGCATATATAAACTAAATTTCTAAAATATCCAAAACCGAAAAACCTATAGTTTGGTGGTGGTTGTATAGGTATATATCCTGTGTATTGGTTGGTGTGGTATATACAATATATATAAAACCAAGTATAACTTAACTCAAGTAGTGATTTTTCAAACGCCAAAAACAGACGTGATGGCTTGTTATATATATTTCTATATACATATATGTAATATTTAATATATACTAAAGCAAAGTAAAACTCAATACACAAACAACAAAATATGAATGGAAATATATATATATATAAATTTATATAGAATTTTATACATATATGTAATATACGACATGCATCAGGGAATCACAAACAGAATAAAGCAATATCATATATGTATATATAATTTTTAAATGTAATATACGTATATATATGGTAAATTTGTGAATAAAATAATAAAGGATCTTGTTGTGATTTCTTTATTTTTTTTTTTTTTTTGGTTTTTCATTTGTTTGGTTTATATTTTCTTTTTATACTATATAAGAAAAGATTAAGAAATTGATTGAAGATGTCTTTTGCCAAAATGAAAATGAAAATGAATATATAAAAATAAACTATAAAAAAAAAAATTAATATTAACAAAATATATATAGGCAATGGAAATTCGCTTTTCTTAATAAAGCTAAATATTATATTATATATAAATACATATAAGAATCGTCAACATTTTATATATAAGAGGTATACTATATATGTATATAAAATATGTAAACAATTTTAGGAAAATTCTATATATTATATACAATATAAAGAGATTTTTTTTATGTATATATTATTAAGTCATAAACATTCAATTTATATTTTAAAAAGTTTTTATGTCAAAACAATTTCTAATCAAAATTTCTTCTTTGAGTATATACATAAATTTATATTTTACGCAGGATAAAAAATAATTAAATTCTTCAATATACAGAAAAACAATACAATCTTTCAATTTATGCGTTAACATTTTTTGTTAGTATTATTATTAATATTATTATTATTAATGTCATTTGTTTGTGTTTTTTTCGTTTAGATTAAGTTAATATAATAAATATCTGAATTTGTATATAAGAGAACTCGACAAAAACATAACAAATAAATGTTATTTATATATCCATATTATATAATTCAACAAGTAATAATAATAATAATAATGTTATATATTTATATGTATATAAAGAAAAGCTTTAACATAATTTATATATATAAAAATAAAGGATAGTTTATCATCATATCATTATCTTCTATATATATATATATATATGTATAAATTGTTTAACATTATATATACCATCAGCAGATCCTCGCAGAATCCCTCTCTTTATATATATACATTTGTATGATATACATTCATTTATTTTTATATGTACTTCGTACAACAATCATAATAATATTAAAGGAAAATTATTATTATTATTATGTATAAATAATTGGTTATCATTTGTAATAAGTTATTTTTTTTCTTTCCTATATATAATCATTATGGTATATTTAAATAATAAGAGTATATGAAAAACAAAATCTGTATTTTATTATATTAATTATAATATCGTAATTAATTTTATATCATATTTCATTTGATAATTCAATAAATAAGTGGAGATAAAAAGCTAAAGCTAAAACAGAAAGCCCACAAAAATATGCCAATTCCAAGTAAATTAGTTAGAAACAGAACGAAATATCTCTAATCATTGCATTTTTAGGGGTAAGTTGTTGGATAGTATATAAGATCGGAAAAAATACCAAGTAATCGTTAACCTTTGGATATCAATACCCGTTACAAATTTTCAGGTAAATATTTTCAAACCCCTTTTTGTGCTATACGAGGAACAATAACAAAAAAAAATCGGAAAATATGAAACATAGGGAATAGCTCATGGGCTAATAAACCCTTTCCTTGAACGTAATCGAATCTAACAAACAAAGTGCATGTAGAAAATTTCAGTAAAAGTTGTTCTTTTTTTTTTGGTTTTCTATTCAATTATCTTAATTTAAGAAAACTTAATGTTAAAAACTAACCTCATTTTTTATAATCCACATATTAGGAAAATCGAAGAGATCTATCAATGTTTTGCTGATAACGTTTTGCTGGGGCCTGTATTGCCAATTGTCAACAGCCTTCAAAACATTCGTAATTGTATAATTTAATGTTAAGTATTAAATATTATGATGATCAAATCATTTATTTACAATTCTGATAAATTTTATACAAACGTTCGATTGTTATATATGTAAAGACAAACATAATTAAATGTAATACAATGTAAAAATTGTTTGTTCCATAATGAATATTCCCTTTATCAATACACTTTAAACTAAAACAAATATACAGCACAATACATTAAACACAATAAGCAACTCAATTAAAATCGCGTCAATTTTTGTTTAATACAGCACAATAACTTTAGACAAATAAATTTTCCCGTATGAATTTTTTCACCTTTATATAATTTTCATCGTAATGTTTTTCATTTTGCTTATTAAATTATTTCCATTGCAATAACAAAAATTAAAATATTAAATACATTCGGTTTTTTTTGTATAATTGTTTCTTACACTTTTTACATCTTCATACATTATATAAAAAAATTTCACAATTTGTAAATAAAAGTTAAATTAAATTTAATGTCGATTAAAAAAAAAAAATTTGTGTGCGAAACACACAAACACACGAGAGTTTAATCATCAAATGACTAATGCAATGAACTTTTGCTTGTGTATTTTATATTGGAAAAAAACGGCGTTTTATTCATTTATGATTTATGATACGGTGGGTTGATTGTTGTTTGTGTTTATTACTTTTGAAAATCAATATTATGAAGAAAAAAATGTGTAGTAGATTACATTTAAAATACAATATATCAAAAATTATTTTGACTAGAGTTTGTTCAAAAGCAACACATATGTATGAAAATGATACAATATTTTCATATATTTATGCAAAATGATTAGAGATTATCTTTGAATGAACCAACAACATAATTTTGCGTCTTTAGAATCAATTGGTTTACTATACTTTTTGTGGATGATGAGGTTAATTGAAGTACGTGTTTCAAAAATCGCATTTTGTGGTATAGCACCCAGTTATGTGTTATATGAATTGAAATTGAATTGTAATGGCATATGGCATTTTATTTTGTTACATTCGGTATTTGCTAAATATGTTCCTCAAAAGTCATTGTGTTATAATAGAATTAATTTCGAAATTACTTATATATACATTTTTTAATTCATCAATCCTATATATTTATATGTTAGGAATAATTTCATTTCTATATTAAAACGACTGCAATAATCATATATTCGGACAGTTAAAACTGAATGTTATTTTAAATTTTACTATTAACATATGTCCTATTATAATACATCTGTTTATTAAATTAATATAGTATATACATATATTCATCTGCATGTCCATTCTTTCTATTTTATATCCATCTATCTATATATATATAGTTTTCCATATGCTTATATAATTTATATAATTAATTGGATTATATACTTTGTATTTTGTATATATAGAAATATAATTATTTTGTATAAAGGGGATATATAATTCAAGTATTTATTAATCATTTTTCTGTATTTGGATTATATAACGAAAAAAAAGTAAAGAAAAGAAATGAAAAGAAATGAAATTTTTGTTTATATGTTAAAATTAACTTATATTATAAATATACAAAATCTAAGGTACAATTTTTGTGTGTCAGATTGTTTGTTATATAGTAGATATAGAAATTTCATTGAATTAATATTGTTATTTAAGGAGTCCTTTATTATTACAATTTTATAGACCTTTTATCGAAATGTAATCATTAAAAGCTAACACTCACTCAAATGCTTTGAAAAATTAAACTAGATTTTTTGAGAATAGACAAAGAAAATCTACAATAGAATCGCATAAATGAAAGATTTTCCAAAATATTAAATCTGACCATACAAATTTAATGATTAATAACTTTTCTATAAATTCGGGAATGGGATTGTTTGCTTATCATTTGTAAATGTGTAAATAATATAATTACATGTGCTTTTAAAACAAAACATATGTAGAGAGGAAGTGTCAAACGTGTGAATATAAACAAAACAATACATTTCTCACAACCCAAACAACAGAAGGTGAAAGAGACGTCTGTAAAAGAATTAAATTGCATGCAATTGTTATAAATTCGCTTATATATATATATATAATATATATATATATATACCATACATAACATATATATACATATTATTATTATTATTATTATAAATGTTTATGACAGATTTTGTCACTCTAGCATATTTACTTTATGTGTATATAGTGAAAATTAAAAATGTTTTTTATTGTGTTTTTTTTTCTTTCTAAAAAAGAAATATAATATTTTTTATACAACTCTTACATAAAAAAAACTTAATAAATCCATATATACTCGTATAATATTGTTAAATGTATATATAAGTAAACAAAATTTAAGTTTATATGATTGTTGATATTGTTGATTGCGAGACGCATATATACGATTACAGAACATACATTTCTAATTCAAAATACAAAATTACTCATTTAATATAGCATATGGAAACGATTTTTCGATTGTATTTTCACTTTAAAAGGAAAATGCAAAAGATTTCTATAAAATAATTAAAGATAAATTAATTATCATATAATACTGAAAGAGTATTGTCACACGGTATATTGTGTATAATTTAATTTCTATTTTTTTAACTTTTCAACTATCAAATAATACCAAATCTTCTAATCTAAACACTGTGTGTATTTTCACATCATCTCTCGTGATTCAAATACATTTTTATTCTGAACATTTCAAGGATTAATATATAAAATTTATAAAATTATTATATTCTTTTCTTATATGGATATATTTACATGAGATTCTAAATAAATTCTATATCAATCATATATACATAACATATATATATAATGTGTTTCAAAGAAAATTCAACTTCAATTCTTTGGTTTCTTATATATACATAAATATACATATACTATATATTATATACTACTGTGCTGCTAAAACCCACCATCTGTGTATGATGTTTGAGAGCACATGTGAATGAAGTAATTTAAATCGGATTTCAAGCATTTATTTATATATATATAATATATATATAATATATATATGTTTATATACAACATGCAATCTGGATGGATTTGTATGTTGTTTACAAAGATTTTCCTTAACTTTCCTTACTTCGCATGCTATATATAGATATATGTGAAAATAGTTAAATGAATTGTATACATAAAAGAATTTTACATAAACCTATATAAATATATATGGATGTAACAAAGAATTTATATTATTGTGTTCTTTAATTCACGCATAGGAAAATGTATACATACTTTTTTCTGATTATTATTAATTTAAAGCCGAAATTCTATGTCGGTATATAAAAAAGATAGATAGATTGCTCGAAAAAGACAATAGAAATAAAAATAAAAATTACATATTATACTTAAAATCTATATATTTATATTATATCTTAAACGTAATTGGGGAAAATTTATAATTCAATTTTCCAATTTATTACAACATATATAACTAATATTATATTAAAAAAAAAAGAAGAAAATTCAATATCCATTTAATATAATTCAATTTAAATCATACCAAAATCCTATAGGCAGTTAAAGGATAAATTCACATAATTTCACACATCATTTCATTATCCGCAGGCATTACACATAAACACACACACACACACATTATATTTATATCTAAATTGCTGTAGCATTTTTTTTTCTTGAAATCACAACCTCCATCGGCCATTCATTACATCATCATAGTCTTTTTCGTTAAATCTTTTATAAACTCCATCATTACTATCCAAATAATATATTATCGGTTCGGTAATCTTATGGATATTAAAACCTTCCATTTGTAAATCCTTTTTTTTCAATTTAAATGTACCGGTTACGGGTAATTCTTTTAGTATTCGTATAAACATCGGTCTAGCGTAAGCCGGTAAACTACCACGTATACTTATCGATAGTGTATTCATATTTAAATTCTCGTCAGCATCAACAATTGCGGCCATTCCCGCTTTTCCTTCAATATGCGGAATCTATAAATACAAATTCAAATTATATTAATGAAAAATATTGTATAAATATATATATATCTGTAAAAAATATATACCTCAACTCCATATACAACACAATCTTGTAACCCGATAACATTACTAATGACCGCTTCCACTTCTGAAGTGGCAACATTTTCACCACGCCAACGAAATGTATCACCCAGACGATCTTTAAAATAGAAATAACCCAAAAGGTCCATCACCAAAATGTCACCCGAATCAAAATACATATCACCTTCTTTAAATACATTACGGATAATTTTTTTAGCCGATGCACTCTGTGTATAAAAATATTGAATATTTTAAATATTTTTAATCTTTTACTGCAGGGATTGATAGTATTATAGTTCTTTTTAAGTAGAGTTCAATTATTTAAAGGAAATTCTGAACCATTTTGGTAATGAAATTCTTTATAATTTTCTATTTAAAATCCATTATATGAGGATTTATACAAGTAAAATGCAACTTCATAAAAACAAAAAAGTGGTGAAGGATACGATTTAAAAATTAATATTTATACCTTATCCGCATAACCGGTAAATGCAGTAACAGCAGTTTTTGGATTTATTTTACCTAAAAAGACACCAACTTCACCGGGTTTACATCTGGAACAATAACCATTTTCATTTCTAAGTGCCTCCCCGGTAAATTCATCACATCTAAAAATGAATTATTAATTAAAATTTAAATGTAATAAATAACTCATTTCATTGTTTTTCCTTGAGACACTCACTTGACTAACGTTACCGGATAAACACTACGTGCATAATGTGGTACAAAACCAACGGCACCCACAGTATTATCAGTATTTATTAAATTTGAATTACCTTCAGTGGAACCATAAAATTCACCGATTTGTTGAATGTTAAAACGACTTACAAAATTATGCCATATTTGTGCTTTTAATCCATTACCAAACATCATACGAACACGATGCTGTGTATCGGTTGGTTTTTGTGGAACCGACAAAAGATAACGACATATTTCACCAATATATTGAGCCACCGTACAATTATATTTTATACAATCAGTCCAAAAATTGCTAGCCGAAAATTTTTTACGTAATACCATTGTTATGCCATTCAATAGGACTGTGCCAACACCTACCATTCCGCCAGCCGAATGATATAATGGCAATGAATTATATATAATATCATTATCTCTTATCGATAACATTTTATTGGCTCCATTCACCATAAACATATATCTATTTAAAACACACGTGGAAAATGTAATTAATATACGAAGGTATAAACAATAAAATTAAATGATAATTGAAATTAAATTTACCTAAGATTATTTATAACGGCCGCTTTTGGCATACCCGTCGTTCCCGACGTATAAATATATACTAATTTATCTTTGGGTGTACCCAATGCTATATCATCACTTAAATCCAATATTTCTTGTTTTTCCAATTCACCAAAGAGATCAATTGCGGCTAAAAATATAAAATTGACAACATAAAAATTAAATCATATATCTCATTACAAATTGATATAAAAATATTATTATAATATATCAAACCTGGCATCATTTTAAATTGTGTCGATTCACGTTGTTTTTTATCATGATATTGATAAATTTTAATTCCATGAAACTCTGGATCTTGTAACATTTCATTTAAATCTGTAATAAATTTTAAATACATTTTTAATTTAAATCAATTTTATTATTTCTATTAATTATCATAAAAAATAAAAAAATATCTTCTTACATTCAACCAATTCAGATCCAACAATAATTGCCTTTGATTTAGCCACCTTTATCGAATGTTTAAGTGTTTCCATTCTTAAATTGGTATTGATTAATGCGGTAACAATACCCAATTTTGATAATCCCAACCATATTGCTGGATATTCAGCACGTGTTTCCATAAATAATGTAATTGTATCGGAACGTTGATAATCTTGTTGCTTAAAATATGATGCAATTTTATTGGAAAATGTATTGACCTAAACAAAAATTAAAAACAATACAGTATGGTAACGATACATAAACTATTTATGCAATTAATTTGATACAGTATAGCTTTATAATTACATCGTTAAATGTTAATTTAACATCATCCAAAATAAATGCAATTTTATTTGGATATTGTTTAATTTTTTGTTCAAATAATTTTGCGACCGTCATTTTACCACGTTCCAATTTCATTAACATCAAATTTAATTGTCCAAATTTGATGGCTGCACTACAAAAACAAAAAATATAAATGAAGTATTTTAAATAGAAAATTATTTCAGTAATTATTTTTAAATTTTCGATTAAACTAGTAGAGTTACTTAACTTGCCGTCATTATTGTGATATCTTCTATAATATTTTATAATGATTAATTAATTGGCTGAGAAATTTGATGAAAGGAGGATTTAATGGACTTTGTATTTTTCTTAAGCAAAAGAATCATCAATTTTTATATAATTTAATTATAGTACATGAATAATGCGAAGTTCGTATATAGAATTTTCGTAATAGGGCAAAATAAAGTAATATTTTTTTATTTATAATTAAATATTTCAGTAAAATATGTCATTATTCATTTTTGTTAAATTTTTTTTATGAAACAGTTCATTATTAATATTATTATTATTATTGATTAATTTGTTCTAATTTTTTTTTAAAGTATATTTAAATTCACAACCAAAAAAAATAAAACATATATACAGATATTTGTATAGGTTTTATTTAATTAATTAAATAAACAATTGGTTGTGGTTTTTTTTTGTGTGTGTTATTTTTCAAACAAAATATAGAACATAAATTTCGGTTTTCTTATTCTGAGGAATGTTGGATTTACATATTATTGATATAGTACGCATACAGACAGGTATTGAAAATAGCAGTTAATAAAATGAATTGAAGGTAAAACGGTTTAGAATAAAAGTTCGATTCGATTGCAGATAAATAAATAAATATTTAAACGATTATTAATATGTTTTTTAGATATTAAACATTCCGCATTGGATACAAAAAAGGTTAAATACTAAATAAAGAATGACATATAGTATTATGACATATTTTTTAAGAATACAATTGATATATTTGTATTCAAAATCTTTAAAGGTGCCTTTAAACATGGACATTCTGTTTTTAAATTAATTAATTTCATTTTATTGGAATCATCTGAATTGAAAATTGGATAAGATAAAAACAACAGAGAAAAACATCAGTTATTTCATCTAAATTTGATAGAAACTTTCAATGAGAATGTGTTTATTTGATATTTATTGTTATACAAGCTCTTGAATATATAATTATAAAATTTATATTGATACCTACCTTAAATCACGTGGTAATGTTGAATAACTGGCATAACAATATGTTGGTCGATCACCGGTACACAAATATGTGAGAAGACCAATCAAACATAATTGGGTTAATAAATTGTTTCCAATTAAAAAAATTGATGTACAAATTCCGATGAATACAATACCTAATATTGTTAAACATTTTTGCCTAAAGTCTAATTCGATTAACATTTTTTTATTATAATATATTTTTTTTTGCACTATAAAAACACTATTATTCCTTATTTATATAATTCTTAACAACACAATGTCAAATATTATTATTATTATTATTGTTATTATTTTATTCGCACTCGCACTCACTCATAACATAAAATACAATCGAATTCAATGTTTTTATTTTTTAATTTATATCAATTTGTATATAAAAAAAATTCACTATAGTATTTATTGTAATACATTCCTATATATGAGAATATGAAATGATAAAAAAAAATAGAAAAAGATATTATAATTTGCGTTGTTTGAATATACAAAATATATTTTCAAGATGTTGGTGTAAATAATTTATTCAAGTTCACGTATACAAACTTTTTTGGATTTTTATAGATAGATCCATTAAAAATTTGTTCAATTAAATCAAAGAAATTGTTACAATAATTAAAGGAATGGGCTCCCATAAGAAACTATCTAAAAATACCTTAAATTAATTGTCTCAACAAATATGAACATCCAGAGATTCTCTCTTTTGCACTGCAAGTTTTTGTAACTATCAGTTTTTTAAAACTATTCACGATAGTCATTCATTCAAGGAAAGTGTGAATTCATATCTTAAGAGTAATTATTGGGAAGAAAATGTGAATCGTTATTAAGATGCGCTCATCATTTGGTGAAACGTTTCTATTTCTATGTGAAGTCAATAAAATACAAGTAAATACGATCACTTGTATCACATTTCGTTTTATATGAATAGAATCTTGATTCCTCAAATGCCTAACGCAAAGATAAAACTTTGACTTTGCTCATACCACATTCCATTGGATAATACAATTTAAAATCAATTACACAATAAATAATGTTGAAGTTGACAAATTTTTATGGAAATATAATAATATTATAAAAATTCAAGAAATAATTAATTTTTTTATAAGATTTCATTCACTTTTGATGCCTTTCTATTTATATATCTATCTATATTATTACATAAACTCAATGAAATATAATATTTTACAATTTTTCTTGACATATCAGTCGAGTAGAGTTTTTAATATCATTTATTATAAATAAATCATTTTAATATATATTAGGAAAAATTACTATTATATTTTTTTAGTAATACGTCATACAAACAACTCATCATCATCGTAGTTATCATCACAATCATAATAATATAACAAATTTCTTTATATTAACGGATACATAAATGTAAATATATATAAATTAGGGACATTTCAATTGACCTCCTCCATTATAAATATTATTTTAAATAAAATTATTATTGTATATTCGTTTGAATAGTAGCCACATACATATATGTATATAAAATAATATTATTCTAAAAATATATGTACTATACTATATAACTAAGATTTAATATATTATTCTGTTGTACGAGTATTTATATATTTATTGAAAATTATTTTATAATGAATAAAAATGATGTGAATATTGCAAACGTTTTATTTATTATAATTTAATTTTATGTTAAATTTTCTATAAAATTTGGTTGTATAACTATTTGGATATTTAAGAAACATTGAAAAGATTACAAAAATACCTTAACACTTTTCCAAAATGAATTGGTCCAGCAAATGAAAATTATTACTAAATAGATATTGGAATAAAAAAAATGTTTTTCTTGAATAAAACGAAGCGAACGTTGACACATCATATTTTATATTTTGATTATATATGCTGTTGTTTACGAAAATGTCTGAAAAATTCAAGTGAATTCTTTAAATATAGATAGATATACGATTAAAAATTGCAATTTTATTTGTATCCACTACATCGGAAATTTATAGGTGAATTATCAAATACAATTTCAAATCAAAGATAAGACTCAATGAAAAGCAAAAAAAAAAACAGTAATATAAAAGTATTTTTATATTTTTATCAATAATAAATAAAGCAAAAATATTTAATATATTTTTGTAAATATCCAATGGAAAAGGTTAAAGTATTTGTTTACATGATATAGAATATTTTATTTATAAATTTAATAATTACGTACTATGTATATTATTTAAAGTACAAAATTAATAATGGTATTGATAGATAATAAAAGATAATAAAATGTTTAGACTATACATACATTTTAAAGTAAATCACAAAGAATATTATAAGGAATTTTATTTGAAATATTTCACATAATTGCATTTTAGAAAATTACACACAATTTCCTATAAGAATAATATACACAACTTGTTATAATTATTGTATGGAATTTCCTATAAGAAAATTTAAATAGAATTTCGTTAAAGAATTTCTACAGTAAAATTTCCCATTAGAAAATTATAGCGACAATTATAAAGAAAATGCCCTATTAGAAAATAATTATACAGAATTAAAGAACATTTGAAGAATTTTCCTGAATCCTGCAAGATTTCCTATGGGAAAATCATCCGAAAATTTATTTGATTTAAAATAAAATCATAATAAATTTACTTTAGAACACCATACAAAATTTCATTTATATTTAGAATTGATTGAAAAATAGTCTAGAATTTCCCTTAGTAACGTTATATTATCAAGAATTTCTTTAGTCGATTAAACCAAGAGAATTTCTTTTGGAAAATCATTGAGATTGTATTTATAAAGAACTTCCCGTTGAAAATTGTGGACAATTGTATTAAGAAAAAAATACAGAACTTCCTTTATTAAATCGAATTTACGAATAAATTCTAGCTGAACAATGAGTTAGTATTATTTTTAAGTTAATTGTTTTTTTGCCAAGGAATGTACATCGGTTTGAATAGAGACATATCGCTACCAATACTCCTCATAGCTAATGGCTACCTTATACATAAGTAATGTGGTAAAAAATATATAAGCACACATTCAATGGATTAATAGTCAATTTATATGTCTATCTATATTCAAATAAGATATACAAAAGAAATTTTTAAACATATACCATATATTTCAGAAAATTTATGATGTGTTTATGATATTAAAAAAAAAAAGAAGCATTATTAAAACTAAAGATTATATTATATATATTTCACCCGCAGACATAAATGAATAATAATAAATGTATGAATGAATTAAAAAAAAAATGTTTATCAGAGAAATTTTGTATATATTTTTAGTAGATAAGGAATTTTTTTTAGTTTTATTTTTCATAATTGTTTATTTTACAACATATAATAAAAGTATATACAATTATACAGACACATACACGCGGTCGGTCACAACTAAATAAATTATTTATGATATATAGATAAAAACAAATATATAATTATTTATATATAGTATAATTATATTTTTATTTTAAATACGATGATAAATATTGAAGTTTATATAAATAAAAATAATATATGATGGTATATTAAGCACAGATTTTTCGATGATGCCGGCAATAAATTCGAAATAAAGATTATTCTATATGTCTTCAACAAACAACAGCAATTAAAGAAAAACTATAAATACTATAATATTTATAATGGAATAATGGATTGATGATTAGATTATAGATCGGTTATTTTTGATATTATATTGAAATTTGTTTTCCTGTTTTGTAATTCAATATAGAAAAAAATAAATAAATATAATTTTATCTTCTTGAACTTAAAAAGGGATATTCAAAAAAGGTTTTAGATAATTTGTGTTCAATTACCATATCAATTCTAATAAAATCAAAAGTCATTTTTATATATTATGTGCTATATGCGATAAGTGTTTAATATATATTTATAACAATAAATTAAAATCTATATGTCAATTTTAATATAACATATTATATGCTCATGCATGAATGGTGTTAAAAATTAAGAGAAATTTATAAATTATGATGGTAGAAAATTCAAGATAAAAATAATAAAGATTAAATGATCTCCCTCACCCTCATCATTTTAGGTTATATATATATTTATTTTTATTCTGTTATAATGCGATAAGGTGATCATTTATATTTCAATTTTTCAATCTCTTATTTCAGAGTGTGTATTCAGAAAATTTATGATTAATATAATTTTATATAATACCAATTCAATATATTTCGTTACTTTTCCTTAGAGATCGCTAATTTGGAAAACGAATAGATGTTAAGGATATTTATTCCGATATATAAACCCTTAGATATATGTACATTCCATTTAGATAGCTTTGTATATTTTAAAAATCTAAATCGCCCGTGGATTATAGTTAAACATTTCTCATTTCTTTTCTAGCGATGTTTGTTTATTTTTGTATTTTAGTCGTATTTACAAAATTAAATTAAATGGTCACCTTAATTTTGTCATTTATGAAACATAAAATAAATAAATATAATATATTTATAAAAAAGATAAAAAATAAATAAATAAATATTTCTATTAAAATGTATATCTGAGAGATGACCTTTGTACAGTCACAGAAAAAAAAAATATCCTTATTTTTATTTTTTCTTGTAATCATATTAACACAATATATTTATTGCTTGTTTCCTTTTATCAAGTTTTGATTTTGCTATATAGACAATCTCACAAAGAAAAAAAAATGTTGTGGTTTGTATTAAATACATGAATCATTGAATTGATAAATTATAATTTCATTTGAACATATTCTAAAGTGCAACCCAGACACAGAAAAAATATAAACATATTTTATTTTGTTATACAAGGGACATTTTATTACCTGAACTAGAAATTAATCAAAAAAAAAAAAAAAAACGTCAGTCATGTAATTGCAATGGGAAAATAAAATAAAATACTGGTTTAAATAGTAGTTTATTTAAAAATATATCGTCAGGATTCCCAGTAAAATTAACAATTAAAATTCTTTTATGTAATTAAAAAAACCGTATAAAATCTTTAATTATACAATAAAATTATCAAAATGAAATTTTATTTTCAAAAAAAAAAAACTTTAAATAGAAAACTATCTACGTATAGAAACCTCA
The DNA here is from genome assembly GCA_958336335.1 of Dilophus febrilis. Taxonomy (NCBI): domain Eukaryota; kingdom Metazoa; phylum Arthropoda; class Insecta; order Diptera; family Bibionidae; genus Dilophus; species Dilophus febrilis. The sequence goes on along the minus strand of OY284472.1, from coordinate 5,832,213 downwards.
GACTAGAATCCTCAGAGATAGAATAATAGAATGATGATCAAAAGACTGTATTGTTATTAGAAAACATTTTTAATAAATATAAACAGTAGAAAATGACTTAAATATTTTGTAAATGAATGAGTTTTTTTAATTTTAATTGCATTTATATATAAAAATCAATAATTCACGATATTAATTTATGGAATTATAAAATAAATGGGTTTAAAAATATTATAATATTGATAATACTAGTCAATGAATTAAACATTTTTTTGTATGCATTTCATGATATTAAATGACTTTACATATTTATATATACACATATATGATGATAATGCATATATTTCGCATATATGAATATTATTATATTATTCAACATTAAACGCATTATAACGCGATGATTAAATTGTGTATACAATGTAATTAAATAAATATTTAACGTTTGGCAGAATAAATGATAATATAAATATTGTTCCTTATTCTATAAATTTTTTATTCAGGAATGTTTTTTTGTATGCAATTGAAAAAATATCTAAAGATAAAGGAAAACTGTTTGGAAAACCGTCATAAAGAACTTCAGAAAATTGCAAAGAATTTCATTATAATGAATTTCAGAATAATATCTTAATGATATCGAAATGATATATATCTTAAAGATGACTTGGCAATTTTTATAATAAACAATTGATTTGTGAATCTTTTGGGAATAAACTGAATTCTGGCATTTCGGTAAATGTTATAGGACTGATAAGGACTGCGGTTATGGTCATATTTTACGTTTTCTTTTGATTAAAATAAAATTTTTCTTTCATATATTTTTTTCGCTTAACTTCTTTGTTCAAATAACCAGATTTATTTTTATCAAAATCCACAATTTCATTAACATAAATAGCATTACAAACAAAGATTATATGTTTTCTGTGAGTATAGATGAAAAAAAAACGGTGCTTCTGGACAACAAATTGGAAAAATCGGAAAATTTACTAGTGCGGGGATTATCAGAATGGATGATTTGACATTCTTATAATTTAATCTTACTAACATTACTAAACATAATATTTATCTGCAATCTTATAGCAATAGAAACTTGTGAAACCTAGAGAAATTATATACGAATGAAAAAACATTTCAAAATTTAAATAGTAATCGAAAGAAAAAAACATTTCAAAATTCTAAAACTTAACAAATAAATCACAAGAATGTAAGATTGCTTAAAATACAACATTTACTTTTTTCTTTTTTTTTTGGTCAAACAAACCTTACATTTATATCGTAAATATACCACATATATAAAAAAAAAACAAGGAAATATATTTTTGAGATTAAAAGAAATGCCATTCGCTTGAGCCATTCATTTGGTCTATGATAATGTGGGTATATATATATTTGTGGTAAATATTTTTGTGTTATACTTTGTATTGTATCTCAACCAGTCTACCTCTAGAGTGCAGGTAGTGATATTTTTTGAATACCAACATTCATCTCAATGCGAATCGAAATCGAAATACAATAATCTATATAGATGTATAATAAATAATATATCTCTATATATTATAAGAAAAAAACATATGGTAATATAATATATTTTAGAAGAATTCTTAAAGAACAAAAAAACATTATAAATATATAACATTTACTATATATAGTATATTCTGTGTAAATATACGCGACGTTTATATTATAAAAAATCTATCGTAAATCTTATTTGTAATTGTCTTTTCCTGTATATGGAATTGGTATATAAGAATAAATATATTTTGTACATCCAATATTCAATGCAAATTTTTTGTTTTATTTATTCGTACATTATTATTTTATATGGATAGCGTTCCGCATTAATAGAATTGAATCATAAAGTATCATCATCATCAGCATCATCATCAAAGGTATTAAATATGTATATATAACAGAAAATAGAATAAAGGAAAAATAAACTAACAAAACACAGAATAAAATAATATTGTAAAATTGCGCTTTGTTTGTCTATTATTATTATTATTATTATTATTCATGTATGTATGATGATGAAACAAAAAGAATACGATTACAAATATATATTTAATTTAATTTTTTTTTGTATTTAATCGTTTAATGTACTTTTTTTTTTTTTTAAACCATCTTAAACCAACACAAATTATAATATTTTATCATTGTTTTGTATATAGATTATATATTCTATATATAAATTATAGATCACATATTCAACAAAACACGCACAATAAACATTTACAATAAAAAAAATCAACAACATAACATCATACAAATAAAATAATAATTTATAAAACTTTTATACAGTCAATTTTTATTTTAATTTTATTTCAATTATTTCGTTGTTTATAATTTGAATATCAAATTTATCATACACATATAACATATATATATATATGAAAAGGAAAAACGAAAAACAAAAAAAACCACCTTAATAAATTTAAATAAATATATATAAAATTAATTAATTATATATTTGTATTTAGAACAAATAATAAAAAAATTCAACTGTATATAATTTAATAATATAACAACTTTTTATTTGTGTACCGACCGATCAAATATTATCTATATATTGTATATTCCATATGTGACTTAACTATACTCTAAAATGAACTGAACTCAAACTGAATGAAAATAACAAACCATACTAAAAAATATACTATAGTAGGAATAATATAAAATATAATAATAATATATTATTTTACACAAGTATATTTTTTATATAGACTATAAATGGCAAAGTACATACATATAATAATTCCATATATATGTATATATCTATATATATTTTTATTGTTGAATTCCTAAAGTGCTGTGAGTTTTATCATTGTATGTATATGTATATATAGTATATAAATATGCAATTCATTTTTATCATATGTATTTCTTTTTGTTAAATATAGAGATAATATACAATTATTTATATATAGACGTCGAGATCGAGATGCAGTTACAAAAACATATACAGATTTCCATCCATCCATAGTACAATATAAATATATAGTATAATGGAATTCATATGTATTCTGTTTTGTATAAAAATTGTATTTATACTGTATATAATTTCTTCAGTCGCATTTAAAGATTTGAAAATAAGCACGCACGTATATATGTGACGTATTAGTTTATAATTTTGGAAAATTGAAAATATTAATACCATTTGTATCTTGTTTTTCCTTTTTTTTCGTTTTTGTGAGCTATGGTTAGGGGATTCAAGATGAGGAATGTTCAATTATCTCTAATATCCTTTCACTTGCAAAATTTTCCGATTCTTTTAATCGCTTGTATGTATATCTCAAATAGTGCACATAGTTTCAAAGTTTAAGTATTAAAATTTATGGGATTATTACAGATATTTCGTTCAAATTTATTTGTATCTTATGTTCTATAAGAGTTTTCTGTTCTAGATATTTGCTTAGAATCGTTCTCTTTGTTTTTTTTTTATTAAATATATGGGGGAAAATATACAAACAAAAATTCAAGGGTGAATGTCGAATTCTATATGTAGTAGCGTAATAGCAGTAGTAAGTATATATATGTTTTTTTTGTTGGATGATTATGTTTGAATGTATATTAAAAGATTGCATTTATCATTTATAAATTCTGATTTTGTTACTTTTAAAATTAAAAAAGACTTTCTCATCATATACATTTTCTTATTTATATTCTATATATGAATGTTTTAATATACAAACAATTGAATCAACAAGTTGTGTGTGTTTAATGTTTTCTTTTTCTTTTTTCTTGTATATATTCACTTGAATATGATTTTTTAGTAAAATATATTACATTAAATTGATACGAAATGGTAAACATAATAAACTATATTTGTAAATAATGATATTTATAAATATATCAAATATCATTGAGTGTAAAAAGTTATAATAAATATAATATTATTGTTAATTTGTATAAGAATAATACAAACGTATTGTATATTATATTATAGTAAAAAAAATTACCACAAAAAAAGTTTATATGATTTTCTGTAAATTTATATATAAAATAAACCACAATCTGTGTATCAAATGTATAAAATATTTATTACAACATAATCAAAATAATATAATACCTATATATTAATATTATAAATATCGAATTAATATACGAAAACACCCTCAAGTATTGATTACTTGATAGGATAAATAGTAATTTAATATCTATATTTGTAATTAATATAAAATATTTTTCTATTAAATATATAGGAAAAATAGTTCAATGATTAAAACCATAATCTGGAAAAGTCTCAATCCATTCAATAATATTTAAATATCGAAACAAATTATAGTTTTTTTTAATCCAAATCCGGAAATGATATTCTATTGTATTCTAATCTGATTCTGAATGTATTTTATTCTTTTAATCAACCGGGAATATATGTTTTATGAATACGATAATGCGAAAGAAAAATTGAATTTTCCAACATTAATTATTTAAATAAAATAAATTGTAATAAAATTTTGGTTCAAATTAAATTCAAAATCTTGATAATATATTAGTACTAAAATGGTACTAAAATTCTTGTTAAAAAATAAAATATCGACATTATCAATGTATAAAACCATTTTATTTCATTTAAATAAAAACCATATTGAAAAAAAGTATATGATAATACATGAAATTTTTGTTCATTGGAATAGAAAAGTTCATAAAAATATATACAAAAAGATAAAATTCACGTATCAAGAAAAGATACAAAAAGTAAAACTTAAAACATAAAAGCTTATAGATAATTTTTGTGATGAAAATGTTAATAAATTATAATTTTTACATTAACAAAATAAATATATAGAAAATTCATAATCTTATTTTAAAACAGAGAAATATGAAAATGTTCATGTATTTTGATATGGATTTTTCTGTTAGAAAATAATAATATACAAATTTTCCTCTTTAAGAAATTATCCTATTAGAAAATCATACTGAAGGAAATTATACTGAGATTTCCTATTGGAAAATGTATACAGAAATTCCTTTATTAAAAATGAATATACAGAATTTAATCTATTCGAAAGTTATAAAGAATTTAATCTATTAGAAAATTAAAAAGAATTTCCCATTAGAAAATGATACAAATAAATTTCCTTCCAAATAATTTTCTTTAAAAAAATTATCCAAAAAAATATATAGTGATCAATTTGAAACCGCGCCCTATACATAAATGAATATATCGTATTCGTATATTATGTAAAGATCCAATATTTTGCAACTTTAATGACAAATTATAATTTATTTTACAAATGGTTATTGTTCCAATTTCTTTTTGTAAAATATATAAATATTTAAATATTATTAAAAATAAAAATACAATGGCTAAAAATAATTGAAACAAAAAGCAAAATAAAATTAAAATCCAAAAATTGATGACATTGCACCATCGCATACATATATGAAAATTTTGTTTTATAAATTTAAAATTAAACTTCTGCTAAATAAATACACAATCATAAATAAAATATGTTATTATTATACTATACATTGAAAAACTTCGTTATTTTTAATTGTAAATTGTATTCATATACTTTAACAATTTGTATATTTATAATAATAATAAATAAATTATAAATAATAATAAAATTTATGCGCAGATTTGAATAAGTTTATTAAATAATTTGCATTCGAACCGATTAATTCATTCGATCATTTATTATGTGATAACACCATCAATATGATAAACAATTTAAAGATTTATTTTAAGACAATTTAAATTAAGACTCTATCAATTAATATCCATTATTATTTTTTATCGTTTTGTAAGGATTCAATTATTATAGATTTTAAGGATTCAATTATTACAGAAATAAAAAGTTGTTGATAGTAATAGAACTTTTCCTAATTATTTTCGCGTTTTCTAAATAACATTTCCATGAGGAATAAACCCTCTTATAAATATAATAATAATCCGAACCAAATTTATATTTATTTTGTCCATAAAAAGAAAAGCGCAATTTTATTAAATTATTTGTAAATATAAATGATGAATCAGCCCGCAAGATCAGTCAAATCGAATATTATTTATTATTTGCAATAATTTAATATTATTATATTAACCTTAAATGTTTAATACCTTTATGTGTACATACTTTAAATTTATTATAATCATGAAAAAATTGTCAAAAAAAAATAATGATGAAATTGTAATAGAAAAATCAATCAGAAAATAATAACAAAATATTTTAAAACGCAATTTTGTATTTTTTTAAAAACAAATTATAGTTAAAAAAATAAAATAACTAAGGTATAGAATCATCAAAAAAAAAGTATATTCACGTTTTTTGAAATCTATATATAAATATAATCAACATACAGTCTCGAGACTCAAAAACGCAAAAAAAAATACAAACAACATAATCCCCTTAGGGGATTATAAAGTCTCGAGACTTAAAATAGAAAAAATAAACAAAAAATTAAAATCCTATTTAATCTATTTTTATAAAACAAAAAAAAAATATTAATTATTACGTAATCAATCTAATGTTCTATAAATAAATTGAACTTTCTTTCAATAACATAATAAATAAAAAAACATTGAAAAACAAAACCATTTATAATTATAATTTATCATCACGTGTGCGAAATAAATATATTTAATCTTACTTAATTATACCATAGATTAGTTGAAAAAAATAAACAAAATAATATAAACAAGAACGATTATAATTAAAAAAAAAAATTGCACAAATACATAATAAATATATCATGTGATATCTTTAAAACCGCGTATACTTGATTTCGCAGCTGATAAATCAAGCATCACCACAAAATGTATAAAAATCCATTTGGAAAATAATGACATAAAAATAAAAAATATGGTTGAAATGATATAAAAAATGAAATAATTTTAATCTTTCAAAATATATTGACGTACATTTCCAAAAATTATTTGGTTTATTATTACAATTTATATATAATCTTCAAAATAATAATAAATATAATTTCAAATTCATTGACTCTCATATCAATTACGCTCATATCAATAAAACTTTAATTAAATTTCATTCAAGTATTCAAAGAAAAAGAAATTATGTAATCTTTATATATATGTATATATAGATATTTGGTTGAATGATGAAAAATATAAAATCTTATCAGGTTATTTATGGAATAGAAATGGGGAAGTTTAATAACAGCTCGATATAGATTAATATATTTATGTTTTAAAATAAAACGGCAAATTTAAGTATATTGAAATTTATTATTAATTCATAAAATATTTGTTAAGCATTAAAAAGTATCCTGTGAATTGAAATATAAAAAAAAATCATTCATATTATACTAATTGTAAGAATATAGAAGCTATTATAGAATTATTATAATAATAAATCATTTTCATTTTCAAAACGAATTCAGTAGATTTTTTAGGACTAAAACTTTTTCGATCCGTGTAAAAGAAAGTTAAATCTATGTTTGATTTTGATTTATAGTCATGGTATATAAAAAATATTTGAAAGTGTAAGAAAATCTACTGAATCCGTTGATCAAATTGATTATGGGAAAAATAAAGCATATATAATTGAATAACTAAAGTAATACATTACACCCTTTTTTCTAAGTCAGATAAATATCATAAACATCACTAATATTATTTAATAAAATCCTATTATGAAATATAAGTTGTAAAATATAGGTGAAATTGTAAAAAATGTTATTTAACAAATAAAAATATTATTTTATCGCAAATGTGAAAATTAAACAAACATAATCAATTGCTGATATAGTTTGAATTGCTGATATAAAACAAACAGATTAGGAAATTTCCCCGAAAGATTTTAAGTACGTATATTCTCAATATATGCTAATCTTATTATTTTAATAATTCAACTTTTATTTTATTTAAAATTTATTATTATATTGATATTAATGTGAAAAATTTCGTTCAAGTGTGAGTTTTAGAGTTATACTACGATTTGCAACCTTTAATATTATATTTAGCACTGTTTGGGACTTGAAAAATGCCATAATGATTGGTTGATACATTTTTAAATCCTTTTTTGTACCTTATGCATTTATATTATTATACAGTAAATTGTTAATGATTTGTTTTAAATTTTTTTTGATGTGTTTGCATTGATAAAAAATTGTTAATTCAAATTCTATAATGTTACTGTATAATTAATATATTATGGTAATTTTTTTTTATTGTAATATAATTTAATTACTATATGTATGAAATAAATATAAAAAAATAAATGATTATTATCTCATTATATGGATTTAACTTGCCTGCGAACAACAACCCACTCAATTTATATTTGTATATATAAAACGATATTTAATAAGCTAATATGTATCTATACATGGTGCTTTAAAAGGTACCGAAGTATAATATCTTTGAAATAAATTCTGGAGTGGATTATGGGAATGTTCAATAAAAAAACACTTTTATTTTATGAAACAGATTCTTTCCATGCTTAGAACTTCTATTAATCCAATATTGTACAGTAAATAAATTAATTTGAATAAATTCAATAAATCAAATAATAAGGACAATAGATTGTTAGATAAAACAGTAATTTGTTGGACGAAATGCAGTTTTTTTATGGTTTAATTTCCCACATACTTCAAAAACTATTAATAATGTATAAAAATATTTCTAAAGCCCTAAGGCAGAAAAGTTATCTTCTGCAACATTTATATATTTGGATTTTAATATTCGTCTAAAGATCGTATATCAGGAAATTGTCATAAAAAATAAAATATCGGATAATAAAATTCAGCATAGAAACACTATAACGGATCTATGGTGGGTATATAGTCGCAGTCAGAGCACCTCGTATATTGATTTTATTAGATAATATTTTAATATAAACATGTATAAATATAAAATAATAAATATAATATTATTATTGAGATTGAAAATCATATAATTATATATCTTTAATATTAAAATATACTATACATATAAGAAATCCGCCCTCAAAACTCCAATTATTATATTATTATTATTTTTAATAGTTTATAATATCAATAATAAAAATTATTGCGTTTGTCCATTCTCCGTAAAAGCAATTGAATATATAATTATTAAATAAAACAATCCCATCAATTTGTTTCTTGGGAATTATATGAAAAATTATAGAATGTTCTTATATGAAACCAAATCAATTTTATTTGCAAAGTGCATAAGATCAAACGTTCTATATCAGATACAGACAGATTGGATTATTATAGTTTATAGAAGATGACCTCCGCATTTTAAGTAGAAAATTTTCATTTCATTTCTATTTAAATATACAAAGTTGCATATAATTTGCTGATTTTGAAAATATTTTCCAAAACAAAGTTAAATTTTTCTTTAGTATTTTCTTAAAAGTTTGCTATAGTATATAAATAATTATATATTTCAGATGAGAATTATAGATTTTATATTTTTACATCAAAAATTACATACTATTGTACATTTTCATTGCGTTTTCATATACATTAAACATAAAATAAATTTATAGTTATATTGTGTTAGTAAAATTATTTTAACTTAAATAAAACTATAAATAAATATTTATAAAATAAATTTTAAATCTAAACTAAAACTACCCTAACAAGCCCAAAATAAAAAAAACAACAACGATGATTTCAGGGGAATGGGGGTTCTCAAACAGACCAGAGCTATCGGATAGGAAGAAGTACTTGGCGCGTAGTCGGTCCGCTGAAGGACTAGAGGGCTGACCCAAGTACTCCCTGGATAGGATTAAAATTAAATGATAATTGGCGCCCAACTCCTCAGCAATGGAATGTTGAGTGGCAAGACCCAATTAATTGTTCATTTTATGGTATATGGGATAAAGTACTGTCAAGTAGTCAAGTTTATTAAAGAAAACCGACCGCTTACAATTACTTTTTTTTTATGGTTTAAAGGAAAAATAGGACACATTATTTATAAAAAAATTTATTTTCATATAATCAATATATATATAATAAAAAATGGGTTAGTAAAGTTGTTAGTTTGAGTTCATGATAGATCTTAATTAATGCGAAATTAAAAGGGAATGTATATAATATTAGTAATATTAGTTATCTATGTAATTATGTATACCAATCACCAGTTTTCTAATTGTTAATGTTTTATATTAGTTAGGAAATTATTAACATAAAAAGCGGTGTTTTTTTTAATGCGATCTATCATGAACTCTAAATAGATTATATTTCTAAAAGAAAACAAAAAATATTTAAAACATTCATAAAAGTTTTTCTTTTTTTAAAATAACATTGAATGTGAAAAACAAAAAAAAATAGACTGATTAATTTTTTATGTCAGTGAGATGCAGCTCATTATCATTTAAGATATTAGAACAATAAAAAATATTTAGATAAACGAAAACAAATAACTTTAAATTGTAAATGTTATATAAAAAGTATGAAACTTTAAATTGTTTTTATGGAAAATTTGAATTCTAAATCACGAAATGTAATTAGAAATATTTAATTAATATGTTCTTATAAGTTCTATAATGTTTCTATTCATATCACTAAAATGAACAATGAAATTATTGCATAATCCAAATTGCAAGACGTTAATTTAATTTTAAATTTAAATAATATATTTCTATTTTGCTAAATGTAATACGGAATTAATTTCTTAATATGAATGTTATTATAATTTTGTATTTTCCTTTTTGTCAAGAAATATAATAAAAATAAAAATTTTGTGTTACTCACTCAAATGTTGGAATTTAAAAAAATGTTTAAATTCGTAAAGTTGGCAGAAAAAATCACACTAACCTAAAAGAAAACAAAACAACAAAACAAAATATATATTAATTATTTAATAATTGAAACAACAAAAATTAAAATCATTTATTATATATTTACTTTAACAATAAAATTGTATATATTTACCTGTTTGGACTTTCGGTGAATACCCAACTGATGACAGCAAAAATTCAATAAAATACAGCAATCAATACAGCAAATTTTTTTTGGTAATTTTTGATTAAAACTGGAAAAGCTTTTTTTTAGCAATTATTTTGAAGAAATGCACCTTCACAATTCACTGTGGATTATAAAAAAAAAATGACAAAATTAATTTTATAAGATTAATGGGAATAATTTATAGGATAAATTATTGAACATTATAAAATAAAGAAATAATTTAATACATTAAATAAGATTGTATTTATTATAATATTGTATTTGATTCGTGTATATAATTCTAAAAATAGCAAATTAATTTATTGGATACAGATAAGTGAGAGTAATTTTATCTTTTAATACCAAATGTGGTTGAAACAATTCCAATAAAATCTATGATTCATTGCAATGAAGGTTTATAACCGATATATAATCATTATTATATGAATAGATGATTTAAGTTTTCTTTTGATTTTTCCATATATGAAAGAAATTGTTCTGTATAAATATAAAAAAATGCAAATTGGAAATTAAAATTCCAATCCTTTGTATATTATACCGTCTTGTTCAAATCGTTTAAGGTATTTTATTGGATTTGTTAATTTTTTTCGCAGTTAATGTTCATATAGTGAGTAATTAATTGATTAAATCTTTATTTTTCCACAATTTTGGTATATAGGAAATATACTATTAAATATAAATTTTTCTATATATCTTATACAATATTTGAATATCTATAAAGTCTATATAAGAAATTGGATTATGACAATAATATAATAAGTAAATATAATATAATAATAAGCCAAGGGCGTTAATTACCTTTATTTATAATAAAGATTATATAAATATATTTAGAAAAAAAAAATGTTATTATTATTTATAGTTTAATATTTTATATTATTCGTTGATACAAATCTATATATATAATATACAATAATATACATAACATATTTTAATGGATTATTATAATATAGTAAAATTGAAAAAAATGTATGTATGCGGTATATAAAATTTGTATAAATGCATATTCAAATTTATGTTTATACGATTAATTCTCATTATATTATTATTAATAATAATAATAATAATAACAATAAATAATAATGCATTTATACAATATATATATTTTATTAATAATTTTTTTTTTTTTCATGTTTGACCTAAATTTTGTCTGAAATTTTGAATTATTTGTGTAGTCTGTATATATATATGTATTTGTATATACTAATAATATAAATTTTTAGTTAAAAAAATAAAGCACATACAATATAAGATAAGTATAAATAAATACTCGAGTGTAGTGAAAGTACAAAATAAAAAAATAAAAATAAATAAATATTGTTCCTTGTTGTCTGTATATATAAATCTGTCATAAATATACGATATTTTATATATTGTATGTATATATTCTGTTGAGGTATATATATTATTAAGTATAGGTAAAAATAAAAATACCAAACAATGAAATATATAATGCGAAGGTGTAATAAAAAAAAAAGAAAAAAAAAAGTGCAATAACAAAACACAAAAAATTATTTTATATTTATTTACGATTCATTATATTTTGTTATCATATACCATAGATATTATATTATAGAGGAGGTATATATTATTGTTTTGTGTTCAAGTATAATGGTATTTAAACTTACAATTCCTGTTCGCATTGATATAATACAATATACATTACGAAGAAAATAAATATTGTATTGAATTCATATACAAAACTAATTGATATAGGAGTATGATAATATAATATATCTATAGACATTTAAAATTTGTGGACCAGATCACTCCAGAATAGATTTGTTTTTAATCCGTAAAATTGCCTTCTTTGCAAAAATTTCGATGGAATTAAGCTCCAAAATGTTAATACAAATTTCTTTTATTCGGATAACGATCGCGTGTCAAAAAAAAAATAATAATAGGATATCAATTTATTATAAAATTTAGGTCTGTTTAAAGGGAAATATTCATTTCGTAAAGTTCTTTTGGTTAGGTATTTCCATAGAGTATGGAACTGAATTCTGAATTTCTGAACAAAAACATTTATTCCATATAAATTGCAATGAAATATATTGAATATGTTTTGAATTAGATTTTTTTTTTTTAAATTATGTTAGTTATAAAGATTATAAATATATCGTATTTCACATAATTTGATTTATTTTTATTTTTATTATTTATATGATTCGTATCGAATTATATAGTAATTTAACTGAATGAATAAAAGAAGTATAATATTATGTAGGAGTTATATTCATATATATATATATATATATATAGGATAGGCAAAAGACAATCTTCTATGGCAATACCCACAATATCGCGATAAAGCACAACGAATTAAATTAATGTTTCTTCTAACTTTTCATGATTATTAATGAATTTAAAAGTGAAAATTCTGAATGATTTTATAAAGGAAACTTTGTAACGTTTTTAAAATGGAATTCTGTATAATGTTCTAATGGAAAATTCAGCATCATTTTAAAAAGAAATTTCTGTATAACTTTCTAAAGGTAATTTTGTATAATTTTCTAAAGGAAAAATGCTGTACGCTTTTATAAAGGAAATTTTGTATAATTTTTTAAGGAAATTTTACATAATTTTCTAAAGATAATTCTGTATTATTTTCTGTGGTAATTCTGTATAATTTTCGGAGGTTTTGTTTGTACGTAATGGGATGAATGGCATGTGAAATATGATGGCGTTCAATTCTTTTCTATATATATACAAATAAAACTTCTATTTGGATCGTCAATGACTATATATAGAATATATTCGGATATAGAAAATTAATATAAAAAAATTAATAAATAAAATAATAACCTTATCACCAAACAAAAAATAAAAAATTGTGTCGTATAATATAACGATAAAGTCATGTAGTAGACAATATGATACGTGTAACGTTGAACTTTTTTTGATATATATATATATATATGTATATATATAAAAAGATTGTTCCAATTGATATCAAATTAATATACATCGATCTATTATTATTATCATATCATCGAATGTCTGGTCTCTGTTTGCCCGTGTGTAGTATAATATACCTTTATATTATATATATTTTTGCACGATAAATATATAGTTAAAATTTGCATTAAATCAATACCTCGCAATATATACCCATTTATATAATTATTCATTTTTTGTTTCTTATCGTACAATATTATAATAATGATTAAAGTGTGTTTTTTTATTGTGTGTTTTGTGCGAGTTTTTTGTTTTATCATATATTTTTACGTACGTACAATCAATACAATTCATCATCAATACTTAATTATTATAATCAAAATTATACATTTTTTAGTGAAATATATATAATCTAAAAATAATTTTAAGTGGTTCAAAAAATGTGTTTTTATACCTTTATATAAAAATATATATTTATAATTACGTCCATTTATAATATAATTGACCATATATATTATAATATTAAAAATTACCGAAAAAATACCAAATTGCTATTATTGCTATTATATTATATTCGATTTACGATATTGATTAATATATATATAATATACAATGACTATTTATAATAAATTTCAAATGTGTGATTGAGTCATAATAAAAACTAATTGCAAATATAATAATATTTTTCGTAAAATAACAAAAATTGATTGACGACGAATTTGACGACATTGTACATCATTGTGACGGAATCGATATACAATAATATATATTTAGTTAAAGATTAGTGGTTTTTTTTTTTTTTTTGCAAATAATATATTTTTTTATGATTACATTTTTGCGATAAAATAAAATATAAATACGCAAACGATATTGATAAGAATTTCTATTGTAAACGTCATCAAATCTAAATTTTTATAATTTATATGTTACAAACAATGAATGTTTGTTTATATTAAACAATTTTTTTTTTTTTTTTCAAATTCTATACTCAATAACATTTTAGTTTTTGATAATAAATGTTTTGCTTCTTTTAAGTTTATCTTTTTTATACAAAGTGCAATTTCATACTCAATAACATTTTAGTTTTTGATAATAAATGTTTTGCTTCTTTTAAGTTTATCTTTTTTATACAAAGTGCAATTTTTTTTAATATATTTAGAAATGAAATGTATATATGTATAATACTGAAAATGGTTTGCTTTTGGTGTGTATGAACAAATTGATATAGATTTTGGAATATTTGTTTGTTTATACTTTATCGCATTCTAATATATATTTATTTTCATTCACAAAATATTCTGCAATGTATTTATATATATATATTATGTATTATTTACATCAACGGGCCTTCAAGACGCACTTTTATTTACATTTCCATTGGTATATATTGATATTATTGGAGACAGGAAATTGTATATATATATATAAAGATATATCAATAATTATATATATGTAGGGTGTCGTAGCAAAATTGACTTCAAGCATAACAAGTAATAACGAAGTGCACTCAAACAAAATCGACTTAAATAATTATGCATATGATCAGAAATGTATTGAACGAAATGTTCCCATTTTGTCACCAAAGGTCACAGCCACGTTCTCGTGGAATCTTACATCACATCACATTTATGGAACATATTTATAGGAACATTTTTAAAAATAGGTAACAAATCAATCAATAGAATATATCAAATGAAAATTAATACAATCAAATATCTACAAAATTAAATGAAAGCACTGTGAAGTTTTCTTATCAATTTATTATTTATTTATATTAAAAATGGTGAAAAAAAAAACTCAAATTAAATGAATCATGCATTTTTTTTTCTTCGTCTTCTTAGAATTAATTGAAGAGCTAAAATCAACATTTTTTTTTTTTTGAATATAATGATAAAAAAAATAAGTTTAAATAAAGTTTCCGCCCAAATTTTAGGCGTTTCAGGATTATAAAATAATACCAATCAATGATATAATCATATGTGATTTTAGTATATATTGTGATATAGTGACATGATATTTGTCTTATATTTAACAATTTAATTAGCAAAACGATTATCAATCTAATATTAACAATTTTAAAAGTATATTAAAAGAGTGTGTAAATATTTTTTAAAGTGATTTTGTCAAATAATTTATGAATATATATAAGAGATATTCATATAAACATATTTTAGTGTGATTTTTAATATAATTATTTTAAATTCATTTATAGAATAGATTATTATATATATATATATACGAAAAATAAAGTCCTTTTTTGCAACACTAAAAAAATACTCTTTAATATGAAAAATAAAATATCAAAAAATTTATGATATTTATTGCTGTGATCAATTTATATTAATCCTTTTTAGGTAAGAACGGTAGAATATTCATTGAATATATATTAATTGGTAATTAAGAAATTGAATTTTGTGAATATATAGTATAGTGCGGAATATTATGTTTAATAAAAAACAATTTATATCATATAGAATTTTCCGAAGAATATTATTCAGAATTTTCATTAGATGATTATAAAGAATTTAATATAGAAAATTATCAAAAATTTCCTTTTGTAAATCATAGAGGATATGTTTCAAAAATTTATAATGAATTTAATTTAGAAAACTGTACAAAATTTTCTGTAGAAAACTATACAAAATTTCCCAAGTAGAAAAAGAATAGATTTTCTGCCGAATGATAACTCGTTAAATTAAACTATATCGCGGTAGTTTACGTCAAACTATTGATGTGAAAATGAATATGGTAATTTACCGGGCTCGCAGTAATATAAAATTAAACCGGTCAACGTATGACATGGTTATAGGACCAGGGAATATACGGTTTTTAATTTTAGTTATATATATGACAAATTTAACTACATATACGTATGCATACGATAAGAAAATATATACTATACAATATATAAATATTTTGTATTTACCAAAAATTATTAAAAGATCATATAAGTATATATTTATTTTTTTACGTTTACACTCATAAAAAAAAAACATTATCAGTCATTATATACCTGATATTTTATATTTTTACTATTATACATATGCATATTATTATTATTATTATTATTATCGTATAATGCAAAACTTAATTTTTGTATATTTGTTTTTTTGTTGTTATGGTGGGGAGTTTTTTTTCTCTATATTTGATATTTGAACTATACCTATGTGTAAAAAAATTGTACGTAAACAAAATGTTAATGCATATATTATCTGAATTATAATAAAAAAATGTGAATTTGATTGTATATACGTTAAGTCCCCGCATAATATACGATGACGATTAAAAGTGTATTTCATATTATTCATTATTCCGTAAAAAAATAATACTATATTGTTAGTGGTATTCGTCAATAATATCGCATATATAAAAATGATAAAACATTCAAATAAAATTCATACAATAATGTTTTGTGTGTTGATATACATAGATGGAAAAAAAAGTTATAATGTTAATTATTAATATCATCATATGATCATACTACTGACAACATTCGACGACAAAAGAACGACGATTCATATTTTAATAAAATTTTTGTACAAAACAAAAATGTTTATACATTATATATGTATAGTATCATAGTGAAATCTTCGTTGTTATGTTATATATACATTTTCCGATATATAAGCGCAACAATTTTCTGCGATTTACAGAATAAATTTACGTGAGTATTTATGTATATAGTATCATTTTTTTTAAATTATAAATATATAAACTAAAGCTTTTGGGAAATAAAAAGCTTTTAATTTAATTATATTTATATTTTTATATATAGATTTGTATAGTATTTTTATACAATTGTACAATATTCATTTACGATCGAGTTTTACAGTCTATATTTTAAATATAGATATTAATAAAATTGAGAGAATTTTCTTTTTCTAAATTTTCCTATTTTAAAATACAAAGTGTATTTGTGTTTGTTAGTTAATAAAAGTTAAACCAACGATAACGGTTTTAATTTTTCTCTTATGAATTAAAATGCAATTTTATTATATATTTATTGCACGCGTCATAATACAAATACTATTTGTATGTGTATATTGAATTTTATAAATGTATATAGAAAAATGATTTTCTTTTTCATATATGAATATTTTGGTTAAGCGAGCTAAATTTTTTTTTTGTTGTATTTCTTTTTGAATAGTAAAAGTGATTTAGTAGTGTATTTACATTTATTTATATATATATATATATAGAAATTATTTAATCAGTGGTATTAGTGAATAAAAATAAAACAAGATAAATTATTGAGTGAGTTACTAAAATGTGATATTATATTTTTATTTTTTTTTTTTTATAAATACATACATACATAATTTGAACCGAAACAAAAAAAAATAAATAAATATTTTTTTTTTCATTTCATTTAAAAATATAACATAAAATATATAATATAACCAGTTGCATCATAATCTTAAGACTTCAGTTGAATAAAAGTAAAGCAATTGGGAACATCTTTTTAATATAATATATATATATATATACGGAATAATATATGAAAAATTTCCTACCACCACGCAAATTATATATATATTAATAAAAGAAAAATAGTTAATTTTTGTTTTTGGTTGTTTTTTTAAAGAAAATTTAAATTAATAAAAAAAAGTTTTACATTCAGTAATGTTTTAATGTTAATTGAATTCAGAACGCAACTTGAATAAAATAAAAGAAAAAATTATTAACTTATATTTTATTTATTTTTTTTTAATTATTAAATTTCATTTTATTTATATGCGTATATATTTATTTAATTTATTTTATTTTATATATGGTGCTAATTTAATTTACTTTACCCTTTTTTTTTGTTCTTCGAATAAGTTTAAAGTAAATTTTCATAAATAAGTGAAATAAAGGAAATTAATTAAACGGAATAATTTAAATAAAAAATAACTTATTTTTTTGAATTTTTTTTTTTTAATTAATAAAATCGCAGGTTTTGTGAGTGCTAAACAAAAATGTAAAAAACAAGGATCAAAAATAAATTATTTAATGTAAAAGTAAATTTTTTGAAAATAAAAAAACAAATTAAACGCGTTGTTTAAGTGACAATTTTATTGTGTATTTATATTTTGATATATTATTATATATAAAAAATTATTCAAAATAAACTCTTAACAATTTTCAATATTTTATTGTGAAAAGAAAAATATGTTGTTAATTATATTTTGATATAAAGAGAAAAGTTAGTTAAATTATATATATATATAATAATTATAAAATATATTTATTTAATTTTTTTTTTTTTCCTAATGATTTTTTGTGTGCGTGAGTGTTTGTGTGTTTTGTGTTTTTGAAAAAACTATGGAATCGCCACAAATGTACGATAATCCACATTCATTAGCACAAGTGGACATTAAAAAAATTACAATGGCATCAAACAACAATAATAATAATAACAATAATAATAATAGTGCAGCAACATTAAATAATAATTCAGTAGCAACAATTAATCAAAATTTATTAATTGGAAATAAAGCACAACAATTAGGACATCATTTACAAGGCGCTAATCATAATAATAATAATAACAATAATAATAATAATAATAATAATAATAATAATAACAATAATAATCATAATAATAATAACAATAATAATAATGTGATTAATAATAATAATAATCAAATATTACAAAAACATATTTCACAACATTATTCACAAAGTGATCTCGAAGAATTAACATCTCAGGAAATATCATTAGATTTACAACATTTAATTGAGGATCAATTTCGTGAACAGGAATCACTTGGATTATTTTCGGATATTGTACCAAATAATAATACAACGACCACAACAACGACAACACCCCCATCAGTCACAGTTAACAATAATACCAATAATAATAATCATAATACAAATAATAATAGTAATGGAACACTTAGTGCGGCAGCAAAAGTTTTACAATTACAACAACAAAATCGTTTACAACAGCAACAACAACAACAACAACAATTATCGCAGCAGCAGCAACAACAGAATTATGCTCGTAGTACTTTAGCGTATATGCCACAGCCCGTTCATACCGGTGCAACATATACAAATAATTCAAGTGATGAAAATAGTAGTATCGGGTCGGATGGTTCGAGTACAATAAAAGAAGAACCAATTGATACCCAATTAGAATTTAGACGTGCAGCAGCTGTAGCTGCTGGTATAACAGCCAATGGTGTTGGTGGTGGTCAATTTATAAATAATGGATTAAACATAAATGGTAATGGGACGACGGGGGTGGTCACAACAAACGGTAATAATAATTATCAAATGGCATCGTCGAATTTCATGTCAAATGGTAGCGGTAATTCATTTACCCAACTAACTGTACCTGGGAATTTAAATGGTAATAATGGTGTTGCTGGTGGTAATACAAATGGAGCTGCTAACGGTGGACTCGTCGGTGGACCACATTCTCATCATAATTTACATCATGGTAGCGGCGGCGGTGGTGGTGGTGGTCATCTGTCACATCACAATCAACAAGGATTACCTCAAATACCGGGTAATCATTTAGTGCATTTAAAACATAAACAAATTATGTCACAAAGAAAACAAAATAATAAACATGTTGATAAAGGTACAGATGAATATCGTCGACGAAGAGAACGTAATAATATTGCGGTACGTAAAAGTCGTGAAAAGGCCAAGGTACGTTCACGTGAAGTCGAAGAAAAGGTTAAAGGACTGATTAAAGAAAAGGATGTACTAATACGACGTTTGGAAGAGATGAACAATGAAATTCAATTACATAAACAATTGTATGTACATTTAATGAATCATCAAAATCCAGAAGTGAATACTATATGCCGAAATGTATTAAGTTTAGTAAGTAATAATGTCGATCATGGCATGTAAATCAAAATATTTTTTGTATATCAACCAACATACATTTTTTTTTGTGTAAATATTATTAATGAATTTAAAAAAAAAAAAATAAATAAATAATTATTTTAATTTAAGTAAAAAAATTATAAAATTATTCTTTTGTATGCTTAGAAATTGATGTGCATGTGCTTGTTCTATATATATTATTTTCTAATATTCTTGCAATAAAAGATATTTTTTTTTTTTAAATGTTTAATTATTATATAACGATGAATGTGTAAAATGATATGATATAGTAATTTAAAAACATTATTTAAATTCAAAAAAGAAAAAAATCTTATATATGTGCAATAAAAATTATATTTCTTTTCGCGCTTTTCAACAGAACAATAACAATTTAATTGGAAAATTATTTATTAAATTAAACTAAAAACAATTATTATTTATTTACACATATATATATATATATATATATATATATATATGTATAATATTGTATTGTATATATATACATAGAAAAGAAAGAATATATTTAATGGATATAAAAAAAAATAATTATTATAAATATTTTTATATTTTTAAATCTCTACATTTTATTTTATTATGAATCCAAAATTGTAAATCTCTATTACAAAATATCGTCATTTTAATTAATTTCAACGTTATTTATATGGCACAGAATAGAAGTGAAATAGCAAAGTGAATATTTTTTAATTTTATTTTATCAAATTAATATCAAACATTTCTTTTCGATCCCTCATTACATTTTCTTATAATGTTTGCATGTTTGTATATATAGTAAATCAATAATATATGATCTCTCAATATAACACTTTAATGAATTGTAAACCGACATATTTTTCACAAAAAAAAAAAAAACGGTTTTCTTTAATCCTTTATTTTTACACCATTTTAATTTAGAATAATTAAATAAAAATATACAATTAATTAATAATATTTTAAAATCTAAAAAATAAATAAAATGAAAAACAAACAAATATATAAAATACTGTACAAAAATACAAAAAATTTATTCATCATATCCGTCCAAATACAATAATAATAGTTAATATTATTATTATTTTTTGTTAAATAATTGTTCACCATTCAAAAATTACAAATTATTTTAAAATTATTATTAATTTTATTTTTTATTTAATTATCTTTTGTTAGGTATTATAAACTTTTTTCCGAAAAATAAAAATAATCAATTAATGTATGCAAAAACAATTTAAAATAAAAAACAAAAAAAAAGCATAGTGTGAATAATATTTTTTCTTTTCTATTTATATATATATATATATATATTTAATTTAATTTTTTTTTTATTTTACTTAAGTTATATTCAATATATACACAATTCAAATTGTAATGCATGTAATGCAAGAGAAGAAAAATCAAAAGAAAATCATATATATATATATAATCAATAAAATCAATTATAATGTGTGATAAGATTTATTTCTAAAAAAAAAGAAAATTTCTTATCTTGTGGGTTTTTTTTTTATAGAAAAATAAATAAATAATATATTTAATAATAATAATAATAATAATAATTAAAAATAAAAATTGCCAAAGACTTTTCACGCAACAAAAATTAAATTAAATAAATGATTTTGTCTTTTTATTTTTTATTTTTTTATCTATATATTATCTATATTAAATCAAGACTTAAAAATAATTTAATATATTTATATAGAAATATAATAATATATCGGTGCAGTGCAAAATATTTTTTATATTTAAATCTTGTATATAATAAAAATATAACAATAAATATATATAATAAAGGATTAAGAGAAACAATTAAATGAAATAAAAAAATAAAAAAAACGCAATTTGTATAGATATATTTAAAAATGATTTAAAATTAAAATGAAATGAAAAAATAAAAATAGATTTTATATATATATAAATAAAACCCCCCCAAATGTACAAATATTTTTGTGGTATTTATTATTATTATTTTTATTTTATTTTATGTTATTTTTTTTTTTTAATTTAATTTCTTTATGTTTTTTTTTATTTTATGGTCAGTGTTTTATTTTTTTTATTACAGTTTTGCATAATATAATAAATAATAATAATAATAATAGATACGATTTTTATTTGAATTTTGTAATTTAATTATTTAAAAAATAAAACATGCAATTTAATTTAATTAATTTTTTTTTTTCTTAAATGTTGATGAAAAATGAATGAAATTAAATGAAAAATTAGCAAATTGTAAAGGGAAATTTCAATTTTAGCTTTTTTTTGGAAGTAGCGATTCAAGCAAATCAAAAATCAAAGAATATATTAATAATTTAGTAATTATTAAAGAATTAAAGGAAATTATAGGGTATGAGGAAAAAAGGGTTTGATGAAAATTAGAAAGATATATTTTCAAATTGAAAACACTTTTAAAATTACAATAAAGTTAAATGAACTACATTTTCTATATAACCTATTTGTATTTGAAATTTTAAAAAATTTGCAGTTATATAAAATAGATAAATGAATTAAGAAAAATTTGAGATATACTGGAAAATATCTGTATGGCAAAAAAGGTTTTTATTTAACATGTTGTATTTACAAACCCGTGAGTAACTTTCGGTATAACAAATTTAACCCATTACACTGAAATACTGAATAAAATTTTTCTTTATTCTTATATAGATTAATAAATCTATCCTTAAACAAAATCCCCATCACAAAAAAATTATTAATGGAAATGTGATGTGATATGGGTTTGATCAAATATACATATAGAAGTAAATATTGTAATATATACTGCGTGTAATACAATAAATATATTGCTTGAATAAATTTTAGAAAAAATAAAATTTAGAAAAAATAAAATTAATTAAATATTAAACAGATGTTTTATATAGATGCGAATTAAATTCTATTGGATTTTACATTACATGATGCACATTTTTTATTTTCTCATAAACGCATACACAAACATACACACTAATAAAATATGGATTTAAAAAAAAGTTTTTTAAGCGATTTGCATTTTCTTTTATAAGTGAAAAAAAAAAAAAAAGAAAAATATGTATATATGGTAAATATCATTTTTTATACCACATCATTTTCGATATAAAATTTGTGCCAGCATAAATACTGATGATTTATATTATATATGTTTTTGTTATAGTAATAGAATATAGTTTGCATTTTCTTTATTCATCAGTTTTCATATCATTGTCGTTGTCGTTTTGAAGTAATAGGTTTTTTTTTCTTAAAAAACCAGCGTAAAAACGAATAATAATAAAAAAAAAAAAACGCATTCAATATTTCATGTTTTTTTTTATTCATAAATATAAATACAACGATAGTTATAATACTAATAAAATTTTTTGTAAGTAGGTCACGCATACACTATACTTCCTTATAGTTTTAGAGTTGTGTTTTTTTTAGGTTTTTTCTCCTATATATGCATAATATATCTATATATATCACTATCATTATATATATATATATATATATTTTTAGTGAGTTGTAAAATGTTTTAAAAATATTATTTTTATAACTATCAATTTCTATATAGCTTTGTATATATACAAAATGTCATGATGTATCTATATCTATAATTTTTTTTTTTTTTTTAATATTGATGGTATATGCAATGGATAAAAAAAAAGTAGTGAGGCTGACTTAATAAAATAGCAGCATTTCAGATAGATATATAGATGTATATAGTTTACACATATATACGAGTGTATTTAAAATATCTATATGGAATATTGTGTACAATTTTGTAAATGTTATGCTAGTTAGTTGTGTATATATAGTTTTTTTTTTATAAATATTCATTATTATATTACAAAAAAAAAATAAAATAAAAAATAAACCGCAGATAAATAATTCTCTCTCCATGTAAATTAATTTTATATATTTATCTATTTAGCTATATTATAATAATAATAATAAAACAAAAAATAAATAAATTATTTGTCGTTTTTTTTTTTCATTTTGCTATACATCAGAAGAAAAAAAAACTCTTGTTTTGTTTATTGCGGGATTCTGTACAAGTACAAGTAATGTATTTTTAAAAAAAAAAAACATATGCAACAAGAAAAATATATCCATATGACTATTCTATTTATTAAAAAAAAAAAAGTGCAACATACATTTTTTTTTATATTCTGTGTTAAAAAAAAAGTTATAAATATTATTTATGTAAATTATATAATATATATATATATATTTAAGAGTTGAAATCACGAATACTATATAATATAAAATATTATGTATACCAAATATAGACGATCATATTATGTATTTTATTTTAAAATATACACATATATACAGAAAAACCTTTCACTTTCTGTTGGATTTATTATTCAATTCAAATTTTTTTTTTATTTTCGGTATATTGTGGTATAATCGTATAATAAAGAAATAGAAAAATCATTCATAAAAAATTGAGTATACGCATGAAGAAGTTTTTGATAGCTTTTTAAGATGATATGCATATAATATTATATATATTTTTTTTTATTAGAATTCGTTATTGTTAAACCCATCTAATATAAAAAAACGAATGTGTAGGTTTTTTTCATCTCTACAAAAAGAAGCTTACATAACTTAGAAAATTATATAACTTTTTTTTATTTTCCATATATAGCGCGAATTACACACAAACAAAGAAAATTATAATATAAAATTGGAATTTTTCGCAAATTTTTCATCAACATTTAAAAATTAAATCAATAATAAAAATCTCTGTATATTTGTAAAACGTTAAATTTCCCATTTTTTACAACATCAAAATAATTTGTACAATTTGTAAATTCTTAAACAAATAATAATAGAAAAATCTAATGATTAAATCAGAATAAAAAAAAAAAACTTAAAAATGAAAAAATTAGATAATAAAATTATAATAATTTATTTATAATTAAAGAATTTTTAATTTTTTTTGGTAAATAGTGAAAAGGTAAAAGAAAATTATTAATATATTAAAAAAAAAAAAAAGAAATAAAAAAATTTAGAAATTAAGAGAGTTTTATATATATATATATATATATAAATTTAATATAGAAATATATATTTTTCAGTAAATGTTGTGATTTTATAATTATATATATAAATAAAAGAAAAAAAAAAGAAAATGTATTTATTTAAGGTAAAAAAAAAAAAAAAAAACAATAAATAAAAATAAAAACCAATAATAATTTTTGTAAAAAAAATCTATTTTATATTTTTTTCTTTTAGTAATCAACAGAAATTTTATTTAAATAAAGTAAAATTAGAAGAAAAAAAAAAACGGGTAATTTTTTCATTCGTTCTTCTTAAAAATCATCATTTCATTTTTTATCAAACTTTAAATAAACCACCACCACCACCACAAAACATTTTAATTATATACGAATACTTTAAAAGTCTGGTATTTTTACCGATAATTGACTGCGGTAAAGAAAATCATGAATATTTTTTTACATTTGTTTTTTTTTTTTGAAATACCTCAACAAAAAAATTTTAAAAATCATTCACATCATTTTTTTTATTTTTTCATTTTAGTAAAACGAATAGTTACCATAATATATTTTATATATAAAATAAGATTTAAAAAATATAATTATTTCTTTTTATATATATAACATATATATATAATACAATAAAAATATTGTATTATTTTTCTTTTTTTTTTATTTTTTAAGCAATTCAATTCTTTATTAGTAATAAAATAAAATATAAAGATAATATAATTGTATTATTAATAAAAATAAAAATCAAATTTTTTTTTCTATATATTCTATATATTGTAATTGTATATATAGTAAATAATATATTTTTATTTGTAAATTAAATATATTTTTAAAAGTAAAATTTTTGGTGTATTTTGTATTTTTTCATTTTTTCAATAGATATAGATTTTGAAAATTTAGGATTTTCCAGAGATTCTTATAATAAAACGAAGGGTTTTTTATATATTTTTTAAACGTTTGAAGATGGATTTTGAAATATTCAAAATATTAGATCATCGTTTGTTTTCCTATGGTCTAATTAAAATTTCTTATTAAATTAAATATCTTTGAAAGGAAAATCGATGATAAATAATTAATCGAATTATTTTACATTGAAAATTTGATGATTTTATATAAGATGTTGTTAAATTTTTGAAAAATAGATCACAACGCAACAGGTTTTAAGTTATCGGCATTAGTAGAAACTTGAAAAATTATAATTAACCGCATTCAATGAATGCGTTATGTTTAAAAAAAAACTATTAAAAGGTATGTTATAATAATATTTTTTGCAATCAATGAAAATATTGCAAAAATTTTATCTAATCTCAAAAATGCTAAAACAAAATAAAATTATCAAATGATAAAATAAAATTATCAAATACCATTTTTGCGATCGTGAAAATATGTGATAAACTAAAAAATTTCTTTATGTTATTTATTTATTTAGCCATATTTAATAAAAAAAAAAAAGTCATACAATTTAATTAATAATAAAAACAAACAAAATGGTTGAACTTTTTAATTCATTTAATCAATTCAATTAATGTGACAGTCAATTAAACTTATGGGATTCATTTTTTTTTTAATATACATTTGTTATAATGTTATATTTATTTTAGATTGGATATTGTAAACGCCCTATTTTTTTTTAATTTGTAATTATTTTTGTGTGTGACAACAAATTTTATGGATCTCGTGCAGGTATATATATAGAAATCCTTTATAGGTATGGACGCAGTTCAGGTAAAGAAAACTTTATTGAGATATAGAGAAATAATTCATATTCTATGGTTGATTAACTCATCAGATATTTTGCCATATGATTTATATGTACTAAATCTGAAATTATAGCATAATTGCACATTCAAAGATATATATATTCTTGGTTGGTGATTATTGAAATTGTTCAATCTCAATTATACAATTTCTTAAATATCGATTTTTTTAATAAAATTAATTTTCTCATAATATCCTTTCATTTCAATCCTAACTCCCTAACCATTAAACTATTACAATTAAATATATCGTTCTTGGTTTTCGCCTCACATCGAAATCGTTTAATTTATTAGCAAACAATTTCAATTTCAATTAAACATTTTACTAAATAAGTATTTTTTTATTATGTCTCTTGAGTATTTTTAAAATGATTGGATTCGATAATGTATAATATATATTTATATAAAAAATTCATGCTATGGTGGTAGCACGGCCACTATGAAGACAATTTAGTTAAATGCAGTCGTATATATTTTATATAAAGAAGTGAATTGATAAGATCAATGGAATTGATAATAAATTAATATCATAAGAGGTAGTTAATATATAAAAAAAAAGGTTTAATTTTTTTTATTATGATTAGCCCAACAATTTAAATTATATATGATACTGTCTGCATATATATAATTGTATAAAAATGCGTTTATATATATATAAATAAATTAAATGACATTGTATATATATGCATTTATAATATACTGACTGACAATGGGTTACTGCTACTATATCTATCTGTGCTATACAGAATGACATATAAATAACGAGTACTTCCTTTCAATTTAATTTGATGGGTAATTCTATAAAATCATTATCTATATATTATATATATATATAGATATGATATATGCGTATGAATGTATTTTTATTGTAACATATATACTTGTGATATAGTACTTTTTTTTATCGAGTATATATTTGAAAACCCTTTTGATGAAATATTTTATTATTTAATATACATATATAATAAATATAATTTTATAGTTTCTATGGTCAGTTATAAAGAAAAAATGAAATGTTATCACAAAATTATTGAGATTCTTTTCATATGGTATATGCAACGTTCAAAAGCATTTGATAACAAAATGTAATATTTTATTTAAAAAAATTTAAATATTTCACAGTTGTTATAAGAAGAATTTTAGTGGAAATGGTTGACC
Source organism: Dilophus febrilis (assembly GCA_958336335.1). Taxonomy (NCBI): domain Eukaryota; kingdom Metazoa; phylum Arthropoda; class Insecta; order Diptera; family Bibionidae; genus Dilophus; species Dilophus febrilis. Next base: position 5,803,760 of record OY284472.1, on the reverse strand, counting down.
TTTATGGAATTACGAATTTTACAATAGTAAAATTACTGAATTTTTCACCGATGGTTAAAACTAATTTTAAAAGTCACATTCACTTTTTTCCACATCCATATCACATCACTCAATATTCAAATTTAACAATATTCATAATTCTATGCTGAAGTTTATTTTTGTTTGTAGAAATATTCATATAGAATTTAAATGTTTCGTTTATAAAATGCATATTTAAAAAAAAAAGACACTGAATGAAAAGTGGTATTTATAATATATCCACATAAATAATAATGTAAACATATTTATTTTAGTTGTTGCAAAAAGAAAAACATAATTCTATCTATAGAGTAGATGATGTTGTATATATTATATATTAAAAATAAAATATTAAATATATTCAACATACATTTATATATACATACACCTCTAATGTACCAATATTTTTATATTCGTGCGTTTGTTATATATGTATATATGGCGAATTTATTGAAAATTAATTTTCTATAATTAATTCAAATCTGTATATTGTATATGTGTATACAATTCAATATCAATTGTGTATATAATATTTTCGTAATGAATATGTAATGTACGCGCAGAATAAATGATTGACTTTGACATTGAATTTTTATATACATTATTTGTTTGTTTGTTTGAAGGTGCGTATCTCAATGGGTTCATATTTGCTTAATAAATCATTTAAAATTATATATTCGCGTTATACCAATACAATACAAAATTTATTAATATTTTGGAAAATATTACAATGGTATATTTAACGATTTTATAACGTTTAATTGGTTATATTCTAAATAAGATTTTATTCATGAATATTTCATAATGATTTGTATGAATACAAAAAATTTTCCTTAAATTTGTATAATTTTATATTTGTTAAGATGCATCGTGTAGATGCAATATAATATTATTATGAAACTTTTGATATATATATAAATTGTAAAAATATGATCAAATAAAAAAAAAAAAACTAATCGAAAATTAAAATCAATTATGAACTTTTGTAAAATTGAAAGGTGGTTAAAATAAATATTTATAAATAAATTGCAACAAATAAAATTCAAATCTTTTAATCTTTATATATTTACATTTAATTATACACATAAATAGTTCAAAATTTCAATTTCATGTTTACCACACACAGAGTGATATGATAAGATACGGACACAGTTTAACAAAACAAGTAGCGCATAAACTATATAGATTTTTAATTTATTGTTCTGGTATTTTTTGTATTTATTATATTGTTCAGAAACAAAAAATCAGAAATTTATTAGACAAAAATTTTAATATATTTATTTATAGAGATATTTTATATATAAACATAAAAACAATAAAATAAATAAAATAAAATAAAATAAACAATAAAATATTGTCGTGTCCTATAACAAAGATTACAATCGTCGCACAAAACAAATAAAAACGGGATTTGGGATGGTTTGGTTATATTTAAAAAAAAATTGCCAATGAAAAATTGTATTAAAAAATGTGGATTTAGAAAATTATATTGGAATTATCTATTAGAACATTTTAAAGAATTCCTATGTGAACATTATTTAGAATTCGCTCTATTCTATAAATAATTTCTTTAGAAAATCTTGCAGAAATCCTTTAGAATATTGTAGAGGGATTTCCTTTATAGGAAAACCCTTTATAGTTTTTACTTTAGAATAACTTATACAAAATACTGAAATTCTTTATATTCTTCCATTGAAATTATGCAAAATTACCCAAAGGTATAGATATAGATATATTTTTTTTTCATTATAGGAAATGTATATACATTTGAATGAATGTGAAAGAATTTATATACGATATTGAAAATTAAAGAAAAATCGTAAACATTGAAAAGTAAAATACGTACAAAATTGGCCCTTTTTTAAAGATGAAGAATTTAAAAATAATAATATAAATAAATTGTCTGTAACAAATGTGTTTTGTGTCGTCACATCACATTTAAAATATCGGAAATAATCATCATGTGAATAATTTGAATTTAAAAAATAAAAAAAAATTTGTACGTATATACAATATTTATTTTAACCTTTTTTGTCAAATATTAAATCGTTATTTTTAATACAAAAAACAACAATTTTATATTTTATTTCTTGTATATTTATTATAATGTTTTATGTATATTTATTTTTTGGTGACAACTTTGAGGAGATAAAGCTAATTAATTTAAATGTATAAAATTGTTTTATTATAATATTTTTGTTTATTTGGTCATAAACAGGGTGTTTTTTTTTATACAATCATATAAGAATAAATAAAGAAATTCATTTCTACTCACATTATGTGCATTTTGTTTGTTAATTTATAAAATTCGTAAACTGATAGAATAAATTTTATGTGCAATTACCTATAAAGAAAATAAAAAAAAAACATATATTATATAAAATTATTAATAAAAATAAATGTCATTTAAAAAAATAAAGTACTATAAAAATAATATAAAGTCGAATCATTTAAAAAATATATCTTATAAAAAAAATTTAACTAATATCATGTGAAGAAGATTTTACAATGAATGTGTAATTAAAAGTTAGTTAGTTAAAACTGTGTCCTAAATCAAACAAATAAGGATATTGAATATATTTTTAGAGTCCGCCCGAAGATTACGATACCTTTAAGAGTACCCTCGCGGTATATATACAAAATAAATTTATCTACATAAATGCAGTTTCCTATTTTCTTACTGTATAGTCGTAGTCGTCGTCGTCGTCGCTAATAATACGTATACAATTAATTAATTATAAAATTAATTTTATTATATATTTTAAATAAATAATTAAAGCCAAAACCAAACCAAAGAATAAACAAAAACATTAAATTTTTAACATATATAAAATATAGTATTAATTTTTTTGTGATTTGGATATCAGCCAGGTGAGATTTTTAATTGTATATTTACTATTATTATATATCGGAATATAATTTATTTGTTGATATTTTTTTTGATATATATATAAAGATATATATATACATATAAGATTATAAATTTAATAAAAATATATGCGTTTTTCATATATTTGAACAAGGTAAGTTATAATTAAACTGTTAACAATTTAATAATATATAGGTATTTATTATAAATATATTCGGTATTCCGTTTTTCCTATATAGTTTTCATCTATAATTTCATTGTTTTTTTTTTATTTGACACGACACGTGAATAATTCTTCTTACTATATCTTACTATAGTTATTCTATTCCTTTTAAATATTTTTAAGGATTGGTTCAATGGTTGGGAAAAACCAGTACTATAATTCTAATTCTAAGGACACATGTATGTAAAATCTTTCAAGAAGTTGTGACAAATCAATAGTTGAAATGATAAAATGAAAATATTTTGTTTTTATATAGGAATAAAGTTCAAGTATTTTTAGTTATTACAGAATCAACTATTCAATTATACAATTCAAGAAAACTATCAATTGAACAAAACATTAAATTACAACAATGCAAATAAAAAACAAAAGGATACATAAATCATGATGGAAATGCATTAATTTTTTCTTTTTAAAATTGCATAATCAAGTCAATGTTTAACAAAAACGCAATATGTAAATAAAACAGGTGGAAAAAAATAATATTTAAATTTAATAATAATTATTGTTTGATGAAAGAAAATTAACAAATTGTTATAAAATAATTGAAATGCATTTCTTTTCTTATTTTTTTTTTCGTTCGAGTTCACATAAAAAATTGAATGCAATTATATAGATAGTATTTTAAGATGTTTATTTTCCTTTTCGTCGTTTTTTACATTATATTAAATATAATGATAAATAAATTAAAGTAAATTAAATAAGAATTAGAAAAAAAAAACTAAAAATACAATAATAATATAGAAGTAATAATAGTGTATATTTCAATTTATTTATATAACACACTGGCGTTAAGTAACAAAAAAGAAAAACAATAATCAAATAAAGTGGTTTTTATTATTTTGGTATATTGTTTAAACAAATGAAAAACTCATTATATTAAGAGGTAAAAAAGTTTAGATAAAATGAAAATTGGTAATTAATTAATTAATGAACGTATAAAAATTAAAAAAAAAACGTACTATAATATCTCTAAATATAGTTTAAAAAAATAATAATAATAATTTAAAATTTTAAAATAAATAAATATTATATACAAAACGCCACCCACACCTGATATAATATACACGCAGAATTGTATATATTATATGAGCTTATATATACAATTATATACATATATAGAGAGGAGACACTTAAAAGTAATATAAATTTTAATTTATTTATAATAAATGTTCGTTCATATATAAAATGAAAATTATAATATTGTATATATACAATTATAATACATACGCGTGCAAGCGACAGAACTTTAATTGTTATTTTTTTTGTTTTTATGATGATGGTTAATTTTCTTGTATTTTTATATCATTCGTTTAATAATAAACAATACAATAGTATAGTAATAATAATAATATATGCATATATAACAATACCGAAAAAAAAAAATCGTAAACCGCAATGAAAAATTAAAATTTTTAAGTGTTTATAGTGAAAGTTTTTTTTTATTTTAATTTTTTTTTTTTTTAGTCTATACCCAAAACAAAAATAAATAAATAAATATATATTTAAAGAATTATTTTTAAACAATCAAAATCTATAAATTTTGTTTATAATATAATATAATATAATATTACCTATATATATCTATCTATATAGTATGATTATATATGAATGAAAATGCTAACAATATATGTATATAAATTTTAATAACATATAGCAGATTATATTATTATATGAGCGTGGATGGTATAGATATTTAAAAAGGTATATATATTGTTTTCATAAATATATATGACTCTGTATCACATTCATTTATATTATATAAAAATATTATATATACAGATAGATAAATATACGTATATTTATTTAGAGATATATATTCAACGAAACATTGCTAAGTATTGTACTTTTTTATTATTATTATTATTGTTATTTTTATTTTTAATAATTATTAATGCATATGCTATACTAATTTGTATATACATATGTAATGTCACACCTTTATCAACAAATTCATTCAACACATTTGTCATCACTGGGAAAATAATAAATAATAACTGTGTCATTACGAATAAATAATAATTTCATGTTAATTTAATAAGGTTTCAATTATATATTTGATAATGTTTATCACCAATAAAATTGGTAAACTTTTAAAAAGTCTATTTAAATAAATTTTCATTTAAATTTCCTAAATACTTATTTCATACTATATATTCTAATGTGGTGTAGAGCAGGTAAAAGACAGAACGTTCAGGATGGTCGATTATGAGTTTATCGATAAAAATTACCGGCCAAATAACACCTTTTAAATATGAAATTAACCTTTTTTCAACAAACATTGGAATTGTTCAAACTGTCTGAGATATGTAACAATTTTACAATTCCAATTAACCATTTTTTTAATGATGATAAAACTATAACAATAAAATTGAAATTATTTTAAAAACAGTTTTCTAAAAATAGGAATGATGTTCGTAAAAACAAGTATAGGTATGTATTTTACCTTAACCATCGAACGCAACAGTTATGTTTTTTTTTATATATTTATTTTTACTTATATAATATTTACAATATTATACAATATTATATAAGTAAATTTGAAACAACAAATAAATAGAAGAAACAATAAAACAATTGAATTTATAGGAAAATATAGAAAAAAAAGAATAATATAAGAATTTACCTTTTATTTTTTTACATTTTTACTATTTTATTTATAGGAATGATAACCATAAACATTAAAGAATCACACGAATTTTGAATCACTTAAATCATAATTACATATTACAATTAAATTAAATAACATAAAAACTTAATGACAACTAAACATATTTTTTTTAAATTACACACAAAAAAAAAAGAACTATATTTTTGATTTTTCATCAATTTATAATTATACAATATTATTGGAATATAAAACCTGACTAAAAAACAAAAAAAAAAACAATATCAAAATGTGTTTTATTTTATTTTTTCAATCGGTGCCAGCACCAACAGAATTTTACGCGGCGTTTCACCGTTTTGAAATTTTGTGTTTATTTATTTATATATTTATATTTGATATTTGATTTCGAGTTTTATTTATATGATTTATCTATATTGAAAAAAAAATTCACATTTTTCAATAATTCACAAACACACAATAAATGACCGTACTTGAACTCTAATAAATAAATATATATTTTAAAGGGTTCTAATAAATATATAGGGTTGGCAATCAATTGCATTTTTTTTTTTTTTTGAAAACCAAAAAATTAAATAATTTTATTTTTAGATTTAATTTCTGTTCAACAGTTTATATTTTTAATTATTTCATAATCCATTAAATGTATTTCAAATTATGATTTATCACCAAAGAATGATTAATATATTTTCCCATGTAAACCATAGGAAAACCATTGAGATTTCAAATGATAAAAATTTATATTCTAAACAGATTTCAAATTATTCAAATGTTTACAATCTAAAGTATATAAATATATAGACAATAAGGAAGAATATTCTTTTGATTTTGGATAAAATCGGGTATCCCTTTCAAGTGTAGCCACCATACAAAATCTACCAAAAACAAAGTGACCATTAGATTTTGATGTTTTTTGAGCAGCTTCTGGTTTTTTTTTGTATACCAACAATTTCGTATATATAAAATAATAACATTTCCGGACAATCAAAAATCTGTATACCATATATATTAATACAATACAAATACAATCAATAAATGCGATTACAACATAATCTATATTTATCCATATATCAATTATCAAAATTATATATGCAATTTTATGAACAATTATATAGGAATAGTTTCGAAAGAAGATAATTTTTATAATACCTGTTGTTTTTGCAATTCAATATAGATAATTGGTTAAATATTAAATATATATGGTTTTTTTTTCTATTATATTAATATAAATTATGGTAAATTATTATAACATAGAGAAAAAAATGGTATAAACAATTGTATACATAATTTGTGGTTGGTTGTCGTCGTCGTCGTCCATATACCATATACAATGCGAAAAATGCGAATTTTGTAAATTATATATATATATATATATATATAAATTTAATTTGCATATAATTCGAGATATATATAATATATAATAGCAGATACGACCGATTGTAAATGATAATTAAAAAAAAAAACATTTAAATTTCTTGACCATAAAACAAAAACCGCACTAAAATACAATTAAAAATGTTTGTATATAAAGAAAAAATTAAAGAAAAAAAAAATAAATAAATATAAAACCATACAAAAAATAATTAAAAATTTTATAATTTGTAATACAACAAAATATAGACTCCATATGGAGCTTAACATATAGTATAATTGTACTACTATACTATACAATACAATATTATATTGTATTCAATTTTGTTTTTTTTTACTATACTATAACTTATAACTTTCGCTTTTAGGTCGTTACGCATAACGAATCTGAAATTGAATTTCTGTTCGCACTTTCAATCTCTATACAGTATATAGATAGACTCTAAAATTATATGCATATACGAAATATGGATAGTTTTATTTTTTATTCATATTATATACATAGAAATATATTATTACTATTCTGTTTAGTTATTATTATTATTATTATTATAGACTATATTAAAAGTTATTGTTATTATTACTATTATACATATATATGATATATTATTAATTTTATTTTTTTTTTTTCGTTGGGCTTTTATAGTTTTTCTGATACTTCGAGTACGTGTACTGCGATACAATTAATATATTTAATATTATAATAATCTACTGACTGATATAATGTCGCATGAACGAAACCGAGGCTGATAATATATGTAATATTCATATACATGTCGTGCATATACATTTTACACAAATAGTTATCATATAAAAAATTTAAAAAAAAAAACAATATACCACGTAATAAATGCGTTGTTAATTTAATAAATTAAAATTTTATATAATACATTTTATTGTTTCATGTTATATATTTATGTGATGTGATGTATATATAATAAATAAAGCCGAGAGATCAAATACAAAAAAAAAATTCGATTCATTTTAGGTTGAAAAAAAATATGGACCAAAAATAAATAGAGCACAATAATATATATATATATATGTATATAAATTTATATATAGTTTTTATTCATTGCATATTTACTTTTTTATTTACGAATTATTTATCTATATATAAATATATATTCTGTACTAATTTTATTGTTATATACAATATAGTTTTTTTATACACTATATGTAATTGTAATTTTCTTCATAAAAATAATCTATCATTTTATATGTATTGATATTTTTTTGTTTTTTGTGCGTTTTTTGTTGTTAATTTTAAATAAAAAAAATAAACTATTAATTTAAGTGTTAAATAATTTTTTAAATTATATACACCGAATAAATATTCAATTTATAATATAAATTTATATTATTTTTTTTATGGGAACGAAATTTTCAATATTACTATTTAATAAATTATATTTGAACATTTAAAATGTTTCGCAGATATAGTATAGTATAGACATTTTAATTAATATTCCATAAATATTAAATTAAATGAGAAAATAGAATTTTTACAACGTATACAAAAATACTTTTACAACAAATACTATTTATATATTGTATAAAGGTCCTAATTTGATAGATTTGATGATGGAGCATAGGTTATTGGAAAATGCATATGATTTAATATCACAAGTAAAATCATAAATAATAATAGCGGTCAAAGTGATACTAGTATTTTTTTATGATCTTTTTTCTTTCCTTTTTTTGCAATTAAAGAGCATGTAAATACCTTTCAATCGCTGGTCAAATTGTTCAGAATGAATGGGAAGTTACAATGTTTTTAATATGTGGTATATTTTCAATAATTGTGGTATATTATTAATAATTTAACTCGGAAAATTCATATGATATCGCACATATTTATAAATAATGTTAATTTAACTAAAGCAGTTTCTGTTAAATACTCTTAATATTAAAAGTCCACATAACTCAATTAAACTATAAACATACATTTTCCCAATGATGATAAACTTTTACAATAAACCTATATTTTTATAATTGGCATTTTGGATAAAAAAAAACCCATAGAGATGTAATAAATTATTTATTGCTGATATGATTTCTTTTCTATATATCATTTTTGTTTTCTATACTTTTCAAATCAGGTCACATATAAACAGAAAAAAAAAACCAAAAACAAAATATTCAATTGTAAAGTGCGTATATATGAAAAAGATAAGAACTTTTTCTGAACGTGCATAAATTTAAACCAAAAAAAAAAACTTATATAGAAAATAAGAAAATCATAATATAAACTATATATAAACTATATATTAAAAAATAAAATAAAAATAAACGCATACAAAAACGAATCTCACTCAACGAATTTTATCAACATAATTTTTTTTTTTTTGTTTAAACTTGTTAAATTAGTTCATCAAGACCTAAATTTGAAATTAAACAACGTACATATAATATTATTTATATACACATATGTTGTATATATGCTATATAAAATAAAAAATATTACTCGAACGAAATGTTTATTTATATGTTGTTTTGGTTACATCGCAGGTCCTAATCATTCTATCGGGTTGTCAGGTTCAATTTTATATTATTATACCCCATATATAGGTATATTGTACAATAATAATTTCCATTATAACATCAATTGAGGGGTAGACTACAGAGTATTTAAGATTTTATGTGTAATCTATAGCAGAATGCAGATATTCTGAATGAAATTCCATATAATTTCGTTAAGGAAATTCTCTATATAATTGTATCACATTGTAAAGTAAATTCTGTAATGATGTCTTAGAAAACTATGTTTTCTTTTTAAGCAGGATATTCCTACTCTTCAGATATCATGATGGTAATCCATTTTACTTTGGGAATTGCTCCGAATGTGAGACCGCTTCGATTTTTTGTGCCATTGCAACTTTCGGTTGCCCGATCATAGTCATATATAGTCATTTTTCATACTAAACAGTTAAATGTATTTGAAAAAATGAATATAATTTTTCAGTATGCGTGTATTTTCAAAACATATATAATAGAGATGCCCTTTTCCACTATATATATATTTGGTACTTATACATTTGAAAAACTATATTTTAATCAGCAAACCTAAATTTTTCACTATATAGATAAGTTCAATATAAATATAAAAAAACTAAAATACAAAAACTTAATCAAACATACTATCGCGTTCGCATCTACTATATATATAATATATCTATTAATGAGTGCGTATATATATAAAAAAAATAGTTTTTTTTTTTAAAAAATTCCAAATTATTCTATATGCACATATACTATATATGCATATCATCCAAAATATACATTTAAAAAATATACGCACATTTTTTCGACTATATATATCTTGAATATAATGAATTTTTTTATATGTATAAATAGTGATAGTGGTATATATATATAGACCAACAAAATAGAGTTATGTGTAGGTTTTATTTGAAGGGCCTGATGTTTGTAAAATAATAAAAAAAAAAACTGATATTTTTTAGTATAATTCGTATTTATGTGTGTTTTTCTTTTTTCTATTTATCATATAATCATCGTTTGCCCTAGTTTTCTACATGTTTGTTATATATATTTATATATTCATATGTGTTTTGTATAACAAACATACTAACAAATTTTCATTGGTTGGACGATTTAAAATGCGACGGATTCACCGAAAAAATCCACAAAATAAAAAAAAAAACACAAAAAAACTGAAATTAACAATTGGGTCACAAAAATATTTGTACGTCAACAATAATATATACAAAAATTTGGTATGTAGTGTGAAAAAAAATGCATATCGTAGGGAACGGATCATATTCTCATCGCTGAATTGATCGCCAAATGGAATTAATAAAATAGAAAATAGAAAATTGCATATAGAGGGAATGTTATCGCAATCAACTAAAATAATAATTTAATCTTAATAAAGAATATTTTTTTAAAAAATGTGATGTAAAGGGAATGCGAATATAAATTAAGAATGTCTTTATTTTTATAATTTTGCTTAACATATACAGGTGCTATAATAGAAATCATTACAATTTTATGCTTATTTTATTTATAATAAATACAATCAACAAAACGCAATCCGAAACAATTAAAGGTGAAAAATGAAAATTATCCAAACGAATATCGATTCTATTCCTGGAAGAATCTTATAATATAAATTTCTGATTATCCCTTGCAATTATGATTGTAATCTCAAACATTTTTAGATGGAGATTTTTAAATGATCAACTACTTTAAGGGATAACACAACAAAAAATATAAAGGCAAGTATTTCTTTTTAATACCTTATGATCATCTTCGACTGCATCAGCTCAAAACCATAAACCGTTCAATTTTATATTAATTTAATTTGTTCCTTATCGCGTAGTATTAATTTTATTTTATAATATTATTTACATTTCAAACTGTGATTGTTAAATGTGTGGTATCATAAAAATGTATAAATATAAAGACGAAAAGGTAATACAAATATATCAGAACAGAATATATATATTTTTTTTAAATAGATAAATGATAGATAACAGATAAAATAATTGTAAAATCGATAACCTGTTGAATTTTTGTATACACATTTGTGTTTCTAATATTATTGATATAAGAAAATAATCTGAATAGAGTATATATAAAAAACAAATTCCATTTGTTGCTTAATTCAATAAATAAAATATATGTAAATATATATGTAAATTACATGAATGCAATTTTTCTTTTTGGCACCCTGTTATTTATTGTAATTTATTATTATAAATATTTTTTTTTTCATTATATTTCTTTCTCGTTGGTTTTCTATCTAAAAAGCGATCATTGCATAATATGCGGTAGATCGTGTGAACACGTCACAGTATTTTAGAGTAGGAGTTATATGTATTTTTATTTTATTTTTGCTTTTTAATATTTTATTATATGAATGTTATTTATTTAACTTTAATTTTTTCAACAATTGTATATTTTTATTAATAGACAGTTTTATTTTTTCTTTTTAGGTTTTTATTTTTCACAAATTTTTTTTTTTTTTTTCTTACTCATCATCATGTTATGGAATATTTTATTATATTTTTTTACTATTAGAAAATAGTTTTTCTTTTGAAAAAAAAAAAAACATATTCAGCAAATTAAAACCCAGAAAATATACAATATAAATGTATTATCACTTGAAATGGGTAATGCAATCATATATGCACATAGAAAAAAAAATTGTGACTGACCTATATATTTATATTATTTACAAAAAAGAAAAAAAAAACATGGTCCCACAACATATTTTGGTTGTTTTTTAATGAAATTTACCTATGGTTATTTAGGGAATTTTCAAATATGGAAAAGTTTCTTTTTTTTTTTTGGTTTTCAACTTCATGTATACTTCATATACAAAAAAAAAAAAAACATTTATAGATATTCAATAAAAATGATCAAAAGAAAATGTTTCCCATATATATATAGATTTAATTCAGTTCAGTTAGATATATATTCAGGAAGGAAATACAAATTTTCCTTTAAACAATTTATTTATTTATTTATATTTACGCATATTTTTTGATAGTCATAACAGAGAGAAAACCTACTAATTTTTTTTTTTTTGGTTTCTATTTAATTATATGTATATCACAAATATATAGAGTTTTTATTTTATGTTTGTTAGTTTTTAAATTATAATATGGTAAATTCGAATATGGCGATCGATGTATTGAATTGTAATTGAATAAATATATAATATTATATGTATAGTATATGTAGAGGAGAGATGCAATGAATATAAAAATATGCAATTGAAAATATATATATATATATATTAAATATCGTCGTTTTATGGTTAAATAAAATAAAAAAAAATTGTATATTTTTCTTTGAACAACACGAATTTTAAAGAAATCGATGATCACGTCGTGACCTAGTTTTATTTGTTTTTGTTTTAGTTTAGTTTTTTTTTGTATTTAATCGAAAATGAAATTAAAAGTGATTTGTTGATGATAAAACAATAATATAATAACAATAATAATAAACTAACAACAACAAAAGTAATATCAAAAAAAAATAAAAAAATAAAGTTGTTTTTTTTTGTCTTCGAATATATGCAAACAACAAAAATGTTATATAATTTTCCTGAAAATGTAGGTTTCTTTTGTATTTGTATTTGTATATTATTTAATATATTTTTTTGTTATATGAATTTATAAAGTATTTATTCGTGGTTTAAGTCATATACATAGATAGATAATATATAAAATAATCAATAAAAAATATAGAAAATCATCGTTCAATTATTTTTTTTTACCTATTTTGGAAGATTTTTGAATGATTTAATTTTTTTTTTATATATTGCAAAATTATGGATAATTTTTTCCTGCATATATATAAATACTATAAAAAATTGTTCAATTGCATATTTATCTGCATAGATAATTATAATTGTGGTCTAGATTACTGAAATATTTAATAATTTTTTTTTTTAAATTATATTACAAAATTATTCAATTTTGGAAATGTTCAATAATAGAATAATTTGAATGTGATAATTTAATTGTTATAGAAAATATTTTAAGGTTGTACTTTTTTATTTTGAAAATAATATGTTACATTTTCATTTATTCCCGCATATGAAAAATATTTAGATTCAACGGATTTCATCAACTATACAATTCGATTTATAATTCGGAATGTGTGACTAGAATAAGTTGATGATCAGGTCATATAAATGTAATAAGAATGGAAAATATATAGAGCTCCCAGAAAAGGATGAATGAAAAAAAAAACGTTGGAAATGGAAGCAATCAAAATTCGATTTGATTAGGACGACTGTTAAATAAGTAAATAAATACGTAATAATAATATAATATATATATGATTAATTTATATTTGAAAATATTATAAAAAAAAGTTAGTATACGCGTAAAGAATACTTAACTAATATATAAACTAAACAAAATAAAACAATTATTATAATATAATAATAATATAATATGTACTCTGTGAGTTGTTATAATAATATTAATGAATTGAAAAATTATTTTTTTACGTTTATATCATATACAATATATATGAATCGTGAGTATATTTATATATCATATGGATTTGTTTTATATATAGGTAAATAAATGCATATATTAAAAAGCGAAAGTTTATTTTAGTAATGTATTTATTTTTTTTTATATTATACATTATAAGTTTTTTTTTTTTTTTAATTGTGTTGAATCACAAAGAATTCTTCTTTTTTTGTTTTTAAAAAAAAAAAAATTATATTATATAAATACATTCTTCTTATTTATATATGGAGTTGCAATAATTTTTATCATTTTTCTTTCTGTTTCATTTATAATTTTATTACAGGTAACAATATATATAATAATAATGTTAAATGCTAATTATCTCATCATATTTATGTTCAAATTCCATATAATAATAGTTTTTTGATTGAAATACAAAATTTTAATTTTAGAGAATTATGAATATATATTATAAATAGCTTTATGGTTTTATAATCATTTTTTTTTTGTCTGTAAAGATTGGGTATTATTATATATTAATTCATAATATTCATAATTATACAAAATTTATTGATGATGGTATAACGTCATAGATGACATTTAATTTTTTTTTTTTCATTTCATCTTCTTTTCTTATATATATATATATATATACATATTCATCGAGTGTTATGCAATATTTTATTTTAGGTCACTGTGTGTGTGTGTTGTTGCTTGTTGGTTATAAAAAGTAAAGTATAAAGTCTCGCGGAATCGAACGAATCCACTATAGTATATAATAATAAAAATATATAAAAATATATACATATTCTGCTGATGTTGATGCTGTTTATATTTAATAATAAATGTTTTTTTCTTCTTATATTATGGTTTTTTTTTTTTTTGAATTTTTTCTTTATCCAACAGAAAGTTAGTAGGTCTCTATGTAATATATTTATATATTTATATATATGTATGATATATGAATATTAAGAGTACATATATAAGAAGTTACTTTATGTATATCTTTGATTATATATATTAATATATAATACAAAACTATATATATATATTAAATATGGTATATTGACAATATATGGTATATACCTCCTCTGTATAGATATACATATATAAGCAAAAATATTTTTATACGGTGTCCAACCGTGCAATAGTCAGATGGAAATCAGATACCCCAACAGTTTTATTTAATCTATCAATCATTTAGAATCTTATATATGGAATTTATTGCATATTTTTTGAGTAATTTTAACAGAATCTGATTTGAAATGGATAAATAACGAATTTTCTTTGATAACATGAACCTTTGAAAGATTTATCATATTAAATTCATTCAAATTTTTTTTTTTTTTTATAATACACCTTCAAAAGAGTTGTGATTTCTACAATATGCCACTCCGTATATTATTATAATAATTTACTTGAATGTGTATATCTATAAATAAATATATGAATGAATCTAAATATATGTATATTTCTATCTATATATCTATCTATTTAATATATATAATAATAAATATTTGAAATGTAAAGTGACATTAATTTTTTAGTGTCTGTGCTGTGGTTTTTTATTTATAATTTTTGTATTTTTTTTTTTGCTATGATGTTGACAATATTTTAAAATCAATGAAAAAAGAAGTAAAAATATAAATATATAATATAATATATACATATTTGAAAGTAAAATTTTTTTTTTAATCGAACATTATATAGATATTTTTTGTTATTGATATTATAAGGCTGATGCTGAGCTAATAGACATATAATAGAGCTTATATGAATATGCTTGCATACAGTATATATCATATATATATAACATTTACATATCGATATGTATATATCTATATGTTTGTATTTTGAGGTGATGAAGAATTAGATAACATGTATTGTGACAGAAGAATATAAATTGATTTTATCATGTATATTTTTTTTTTTATGAGAATTTATTATAAATTGTAATATTTTTTATATATTTATTACGTCTATAAAAATAAAAATAAAAAACGAATCTGCGTGATTATTTATATGATATACATATTATATAATTATTATAATAAATTAATTGGTTTTTATTTTATTATATTGATTTGTAATTTTTTTATTGAATGGAAAATTTAGCATTATTGTGAATGGAATATTTTTTTTAAAAGTTCATATAAGAGATGAATGAGATGAAATGGCTATAGTAAAGTGTTTCTAAAATAGAGAATTGAAAATATAGATTTATGTAATTTGTACTTTAATTTTGATTGATTGCCTATTTTTCTATTTGTTTAAATATAAATAATTGACATTTTTCCAACTTTTAAAAACAATCCCTACATTACTTTTAATCTATCACATCACGCACTATGTGATACATTTAATTACAAAATCCGCATATACTTATAGACTATGGAAACTCAAAGATCTATCAATTATGCATTAAAAAACCTACACAAACTTTATAGATATTTTATAATATATTTTTTAACTTATATTTTATATTATAAAGTATTTTGATTTTTTATTTTATATATTCCACGTTTATATAATATGAAAATGAAAATTATAACTATACAGAAAAATACAATTGGTGTATTTTACATTATTGCGTTCTGGTAAATTTTCATAGACATTTTCAAATCAATAAATTTGTTGAGATGGTCTTGTGATTTGATGTGTATTTTCGGGATATATCTATATGATCCGAAGTCCTATCACACAACAATATACATGTTAAAATCATCTTTAAAAGATATGCTATTTATTTGGGAATTTTTTATAATACTCTATGGAAATTCAATGTAATTTACTCGGGGAAATTCTGTATAGTTTTCCCGGGAAAATTCTGTATAGTTTTCTAAAGTAAATTCTGTATAGTTTTGTTAATAATTACATAATGGAAATTCTGTATAATTTTCACGGGAAAATCCGGATAATTTTCTCCGGAAAATTCTGTATAATCCAAATATTCGCTTATTTACTCATATATATACAATTAATATACAAGCTTCATATGTGTAATTTGAATAACAAAATCAAAATAATATATGTATATATATAAAAGAATTTTTATTATAGCGCCACATAAAAAAAAAACATATTAAATTATATATTTGCATTTTGCCAATTCATTTATATATAAATATATAAATATATAAGAGAATAATATAGAAACAAAAACAGCTGTATCACAATAATATAAAAGAACAACAAAAATAATTCGCAATATCAGTTATTTCATATATATATATATAGTATATACTATAATACCAAGTTTTTTCGTACATATACGATTATTATAATATGTTTCATAAAATACCTTTATATGATACATATAAAAAAGGCATACATAACCATGATCATATGTTTTTTTTTTTGTAAAACTACTACTTGTTGCTGGTTTCATATTATTTAATCTAAAATTCTACCAGATATTCGAGATACATATATACATTTTAGTATAGTTAGGTGGGTATATATTATACAAAAACTTAAATCACATTCAATTTATTTTAATAATCCACTTTATTTATATACATTTATTTAAATACATATATATATAACATATATAAATATTCTAAGTTTTTATTTATATCATATATATATTTTATTCTTTTCTATATTTAACATTGATTTTTGTGTTTGTTTTTTTTTTTATTTTATTCATTTACAATTAGAAAAAATAATAACACAAAGTGCAAATAAAAACTAAAAATTTAGAATATTTATGTATTGTAAAATTTTAACATGTTCATTTACACTCCTATATAATAATAATAATAATATAATAAAAATAATAATACACTTCTATTTTAATATATATGAACTCGAGAAAATGCGCGTATATTATAATAATATACTATAAATACGTAATCAAATGAATATTTATAATATAAACATCGTTTAATAAGTTATTATATTATATATATATATGTGTGTTGTGTGTATTTGATTGTATATATACATATATTCAATTTGTGCAAAAATATTTAAAAACCCGACACTATTTATTCCATTGCCTAGGTCAGGGTAGTGTATATTATAAATGACGTAATTGCCAAAGCACAAAAACCAACATTTGCAAATTTTGTTTATATAAAAAAAAAATATATATATATATATATAAAGTTATATTTGTATATTTATAGAGCATATATACTATACGAGAATGTATATTACATTATTAAATTTTTTTGCTAAATGTGATATGGTGTTTAGTATAGAAAAGTATATATTATTATGTCATTATTCATTATATTAGTCGCGACAAAGTATATTCTAATTAAAACAATATAGTAAGTATATATATCTAGACACTAGACAGATATGAAGTTTATATACAGACATATACATTCATATATGATTATAGAAATTTGATAATTATAAATATATTAAAAAAAATATAGAATTTATATATCTATTCATCTAATAATTCTTTTAATGAAATTAGATGTTTGGAACATGGGAATTATCAGTGATTGATAAAACAATACAATAACTAGGAATACAATAAGGTTTTAACATACAAATAAAAACATTCAAGCGATTTTGATAAAGGTAATCCTAATTAACTATATTCAATATTCATTTTTACAATTTATATATCCATTATTATACATTTAAAACCCAACTCTATAATGAAAACAACTTTATAGGTGTTTTTCAACGAATAAAGATAAAATATAATAATAATACAGATATAGTAAAAAAAAATCAATTGCAATTAAACATTTTCATGTATGTATAAACCCTTATAAAACATATTGCGATTGAGAAATAATCCATTTAACAAATTAATTCTGTTTTTATATATACATTCAAATCCTTATGCATATTCCGAAATGTATTCAGATCCTTACGGATTTTGTATAAAAGTAATATATATATAAGATTTAAGAACAATGAATAAATTAGCATAAAATATACATGGAAAATGTGCATTATCAAGATGATAAATTGTTTATATGTAATATACAAAATATTTCTTTGGGTAAGAGATTAAGTTACTGATAATACCGTATACAATTCAAAAACAAAACTCGTTTTAAAGTGAAAATCTTCGTTGTCTTGATAAAAGACGTCCTTTTTTTCTTTGCTATATCAAGCTTTTTTTTTTACTAATCAATTACCTCTGGTCCACTTAAAGTTTATAAAATTATACCATTTTTTTTTGTTTTACGGCTGAATCGGTTTAGCGCCTGTAAAACCTCGGAATTCTATTTCCGTGAGCCCATAACACAATCACTTAATTATAGAATCATTTCATAAACTTAAATCAATAGTATATATATGGTATGTATTGAATTCATGAGATGAGATTGAATTTTTGGCAAGAAAAAGATTCTTATATATACAAAATACAAGGAAATTTGTCAATAATAAAGTTAAATTAAGTTGACGAGTATATACAATACTAAATGTTAGTATTTATGTAAGTTTATACCGATCCATTGATATGAAATCAAAATTAAAAGACAGATTTTTTCCCAGGCAGATTTGTCATTAAATATATACATTTGATTTAAGTGCTCGAAATGGAGGTAAAACTTATGTATGATACATTAAATTAATTCGTATATCTATATATCTAAATTACACTCATAAATTATATATAAATCTATTTTTAACAATAATATTTACATATTTACTTCTTCCACTTTTATACCACAACATATCTATTTTAAATAACTATATATATTTTTGTCTACAATTTTTCATTATATGTAAATGCATGCATACAAAATACAAAAAATAAAGTGCATACAATTTTTTGTATATATTATTGAAAAAACTAGGACAATAATGACATTTTTCAAAAAATTGCATAATTAATTCCTCATTTTTTTCTATTTTATGAATATGTTTATAATTTTTTAATGTTATTATATATACATAGATATTATATATTTATTTTTGTTAAAGTGTTTAAAGACACTGATTAATTTACCATGTTTATTTAAAAATAAAAGTCATATAATAGAAATAAGTTTTAAAATATACGAAATAGAAGGAAAAAATAACAAAATTTAATTAACATAAATTGAAATTAATCAATCAAAATAAAAAAAAACATATATTATATTCGCCTACACACGCATACATAAATATACAATATATACAATTGAATTTTCTATTCATTTACGTTTAGGAATATATATTATAATCAAAATTTTTTTTTTTTTTTAGTAAAAATGCATTTAATAAAATATATCCCGCCAGATAAGATCTCACATATTTGTATATATATATATATATAATAATATTATATAATGATGAATGTGTATTTATTTAAATATATATATCTGTCTGAATATAAGTTTATATAATAATAATCCATCCATCTAATTCAATGTGATATGCGTGATTTGTGATATATATATATATTATATAACTATTTTAAATGCATAAAAAACAAACAAAATATTTGCACTATTCAAAAATGTACATTTTCGAATTCTTGAAAAATTTTTTTTTTTTGATTAAAGATAAATTTATTATTATTATTATTATATTTTATAAGTTATGTTATATAATAAAATAAATAAAGCTTCGTCGACACAATTCGCAAATGCTGTATAGGCATGGGTATATAAGATACGAGTATATAGAAAGAAATAAAAAAACAAAATAATTAATAGAAAATATTATAATTAGAAAAAAATAAATATAAATTTATTTTGAATTCATATTAAAAAAAAAAAACTTGTTTCGAATTTATTTAACGAAACAAAAAAACATAATCAAAGATTATTTCAAAATCATTATAAAGAAAAAAACATTTTTTTTATTATATACCATTAATTATCCCCTCGCGCAATGATGAGTTTATATTGTATAATTATTTTTAATTTATTTTATTTTTTTTTTATTTATAATAAATAAATTTTTACCTTTAAGCATTTTTAATTCTATTATATGTGCTTACTGAAGCAATTTATAACCAAAAAAAAAAAAAAAAAAAATTAAAAATAATTAAATAAATAAATAAATAATAAAACATATATAATGATAGTGATTCTAAATAATTGAAATTGATATATTTATGTATATTTATCATATTGAGGATTGTTTGTTTGCATATTTATAAGTAAGTAAAAGCAAAAGTTTTTGTAGATATCAGTTTTGAATGATAAGTAATAAAAAAAAAAATCTATCAATACAATTTTTCACATTAAATTACATTTTCATGTACGTACATTTTCCGAAAAATTCATGAACACAGAAATTTCTCAAACAGAAAATTATAGCATATAGAAATAAATAACCATATTAGGTTATACGGATATTTAATATGAAATAGAGTCCCTTTGGTTCCTTGAATTGAATTCATTCATGTAATCGAACAATGTCAAAGGTACAATTTAAAAGAAAATCTGTCAAGCAAGAATA
Source organism: Dilophus febrilis (assembly GCA_958336335.1). Classification (NCBI taxonomy): domain Eukaryota; kingdom Metazoa; phylum Arthropoda; class Insecta; order Diptera; family Bibionidae; genus Dilophus; species Dilophus febrilis. The sequence continues at coordinate 5,782,326 of OY284472.1, read as the reverse complement.
CAGATTCTGCAAGGGAAGTTTTTCTTGGTAATTATAACTAAATATATATGTATTAAAACTTTTGTATTCACCCCCAAAAATAATTAAATAATTTAACAAAAAAAAAAATAATAAATAAATAAATGCGCGTTTACTAAATGCAAAAAAAATATATATGCTGTTAGTTCGTTGTACGATCAATTTTCATATTATAATTATTATTTTTGCAAATATTTGCAATTTTTTTATTTTTTATATTAAATATATACAAATACATAATAAATTTAATTGAATAGGTTCACATTTTTTTGTCTATTCATGATATTTTATTTATCTATCTATATATATAATAAATTTTTGCATATGCATTACTGAATATACATATATGCATATGGAATATATCGTAAGTTTGGTTATATATATAAAAAAAAAAACAAATATTATGCTATATAAAGGTGATATAAGGCAAAACATTTTTTTTAAATTGTTATTTGTTATGATATATAATATCCAATGACCTTACGTAAATTGGTTATTTTGTTTTAAAATTATTTATATATATATATATATACTATACATATGACATTTAATAAAATATATTTAAAGATTTATATATATATATAGATAGAAATACCAATCCTGACGGTAAGATAATAGCAAAATAAAAATGTATAATAATACCACAGGCTATTATAATAATTAAATGTTTATTGTTTCCTTGATCATTGTATTGTGGGTATCAAATAAATGTCCAATAAATTCTGATTGAATTTAAATTTGATTTAAAATTTTCTCAGGGAAATTCTGTTTAATTTTCTAGAGGAAATTCTATATAATTTTCTTTTGGAAATTCTATATAATTTTCTAAATAGGAAATTTTGCATAATTTTCTAGAGGAAATTCTATATAATTTTCTAGATTTCCCTGTATATGAGAATATCTTTCATTCCCTAGATAAGTATATAGTGGTACATACAATAAAAAATTTAAATAAATAAATCTTATTTGAAAATTCTCATAATCGAAAGTGTATTTATTTGTAATAAACGACCCGAATCCATTACATATAATATAAGTAGCTATAGCAATAAGTCATGACTATTTATAAATGTATTATACATTATACTATATCATATATTGAATATAAGCTGCCGAGGATTTATATTTATCACCATAAGTATATATACATTTTTTGTTTATATACCATTAAAATGTATAATAAACATTTTATAATCGAAAAAAGAAATTGCAATAATCATATACATAAATATAAATAAATGAATAAAAATATATTTTTACAATATCACGAAATGCATTATCCATAAATTTTGTTAAAAATTATAGTTATTATTATATACTATCGATATAGTTTTGTTATTAAAGAATAATAATAAAAGAATGAATTTTTTCTTAATTTATTTACATTGTTGTGTTTTGATGATCAGTTCTGTTATTAGCTTTATAATTTTTGTAGTTAATCCTATAGGAATAACATCAAAATTAAACGCTTCATATGTTCCATATAGAATTCGAACCCTATATGTTTAAAATGACAAAATTGTCGTCTGGGGATAGCCCATGCGACGATTTTATAGGGGAAACAATTTTGAAAATGATAAAGTCTATAATACAATTTTATTTAAAGGAAAATACATTTTTCTTTCCGTAATATATCAATAATAAAACGTTTTCTATACATGAAAGATTTACCGACATTCAAAATAAAAAAAAAACAGATCATCTTTCGCCCATATTTACATTATAATAACCATTTTAAAAATTGCAAAACCAATGCGTTTAAGGTTCTGCTTCATAGTGAATATTTTCAAAATATTATTTTTATATATAAATAATATAGTAATAATAATAATAATAATAATTTTATTTTGACAAAGTCTTAATAAAAAATTAGTGGTTTTTTTTTTGCTTCTTATAAATATATATAAAAAAAATTACACAATATTTATATTAAATATATTTCTTATTTCCTCAAGATTTCAAAATATTTATCTATATTTTAACTATCTATATATACAGTATACCAATCGCGAGGGATATATACATTCAATAAAAGATATATCGAAAATTTGATTTATTAAAAAAAATCAATACTTTTAAATTAAAGACAAAAAAATTAAATAAAATATAGTTTTTAATAACATACAAAAATATAAAAAAAATTTTATAAAATGTACAATTTCAATTTGCAAAATTATGAAATTCATACAATTTTTTTTACTTTTTTTTTCTTTCAATTTTCTTTATATTGAACAGTATCGTCGTATAATAAGAAATATATTTGATTTATTTTTTTATTTTTTTAGAAATAAATCACAAAATAGCGAAAATGATCAGTTGCATTATATTGCGGCATTATCAAAAATGTATTTATCAATATATATAATGGACAATAAAGGAATATGTTTAAGTTATAACATAAATTTAACTTTAGCATAAAGACAGAAATGTGAAAATGTTTTCTTATGACTTGAGTTAAAACCTATAGCTTAATTCAGTTTCCATTACATTACATTGAATTCTAAAGAAATTTCCGTAATTCCATTGTAATTGCTTTGTATGTTAGAAATATCAAATTGCTTTGTAAATAATCCCTTGAATTTTATCTATAACTATACCTATTTATGCATTTACCAATTGAAAGAACATCCTGATTTTCAATAGACCGGGAAATTGTATAAAAAATGAATTATTTTAAATATCATAGTTTGCAGATGAATTCGGTATAAATTTATCATATGAAATATACTTATTATCGATACTGTATACTTATATTTCAACTTAATTTCCTTAATATAACAAATGCATGAATACAAAAAAATGTCTTAAGTTAAGTTTTAATAATAATAATAATAAAATCTAAAATCTCAGCCACTGTAAAATCAAAAAAAGAAAAACAAACCGCATAAAAACAATTGTATATTATAAAAAATAAAAATATAATCATTATTTTAATGAAAATAAATAATAAAAAAAATATATTATATAAATCTTTGTTATTTTTTTTTTCTGATTTTTTATTTATATTATTATTACTATTATGGATTATTATTTTATTTTATTTTTTTTTCTTTTTGCAAAGTTTAAATTAAAATATTAACCGAAAGGCCTACATTTCTGTGAGCACTCTTATGTATACTATACACCATATATATATACATATACAACACAAATATATTCAATTCATTGTGCGATTCGTTTTCACTTTCTATATCCAACAAACCGACATTGTGACCTACATTTTCCAGTTTTTTTTTTTTCTTCATTTTACTTTTTGTTTTTTATTTTTTATTCATATACTATATATATTTTGTTTTCATAGTATTATAGATTTTATATATACAACAGAAAAATATCTATATATTTATTTATATATATATGCAGCCGCCACGGTATATGATCTTTGTGTGCACGATTCTCTCACAATTGTTGTTATGCATGCACGCAGGCATAAAAAAAGCAACTTTATATATATATATATTGAATGAACGAACGTATTTTATAATATTATAAATTAAATAAAAAAAAAAAAAACTATGTTGAATTTTTATAGTTTTTCTTATATATTTGAATATTATTATTATTATTAGATAATATATAATAAAATTAAAATGTAAAAAAAAAATAGTTTTTTTTTTTAGTTCATTTTGATCAGATTATTGAATCAGGCAATTCTTATAATATGGCATATATGGTGGTGTATTATATTAACTATAATGAGGAATATCATAAAAGATAGAAAATTTTTGGAGTTGGAATTATCAGGAGTAGATCTACTCAATCAATCCTCTTACTAACAATAATAATTTAAAAAAATAATTTTCTGCCCCAATTGGGTTTTGATTTCTTTGCAGGTTGTTTGAATGATTTGAAACATTTTTAAACGCAGAAAATTATTAGGTGACTATATACCGACAAAAGTCATTCATTTATATAAGCATCCAAATATTGAAATTGAAACATAATTCTGAATAATTCCATATTGCATTAGTTCCTGAATTACCGGAAAATATAATCCATATTTATATATAGAATCATCAAATGTAAAAACTATTATTATCATTTTTTTTTGTATGTTAAACAAATATTAAAGTTATGTGATGTAGAAAATAATACGATACAATCTTTATATATTTTTTTTTTAAATTTTCAAGTGATTTTTATTTTGGCTTTATACAAAGTATATACATTTTTTATTTTTTTACGAAAATTATTAATTGAGTTTATTTGATTATCATATCTGTGTCAAATAATATATTATATCATCAATATAAAGCAAATCTATTGAATGCATACCTACACATATCACATGCATGGTGGGTCTAGTATTTTATTCAGGAAATGCGATAATATCTATATAGATATAGGGATCCTTATATATATATTGGGATTGGCCTTTATATATATAAAGAATAAGCAAATCTAACATATCTTATCTCAAAGTTGTTTTAACATTTAACATTTATATGTATATATATAATTAAAAAAAATGTTGTTAAGAAAATCATCAAATAAAGAGGACAGACAATAAATTTGGATAATATTGATAATATCAAATTTATTATAAATATTTTAAAAACAACTAACATACCAATAAATTCCAAAAGAGCAAAAAAAAAAAATGAAGATTATTTTTATATTAATTCACTTATTATATAATAATAAAATAAAATAAATACCCATATATAATGCTATCTAAAATACATAATTAATGTTGCAAAACGCATAAAAATCACAAAGATCAAATTAATGTATATATGTATACAGATATACAGATAAAATAATATTAAATAATAATATAATCACATATATAAGCAAAAATCTATATAGCTATATGTATAATGTTTGCTGTTTGCGATTAAGAAATATCAAAAAAAGCTTATGTTACACGCGACTGATTATGAGCATATATATTTACTCTATAAAATCATAAAAAATAAATATCAATATATATATAGATATAAATAACACAGAATTTAATTATTTGAATATATATATATTGAATATTGATTTACATAACAAAAAAATACAATGTGCTATTTTTAACTATAACTTTTGAATAATAATTTTATTATTATATATATATATATGGAAATATAATACACAACAAAAAAAAAACTTGTGATAAATTAAATTTTTTCAATATATATATATATCGATACACAAAAAATATGATGAATAATTAACAAAATTAAATTAATCGAAGATGATGAATATATAAAAAAAAAAAGATTAACGCATTTAAATTGGTTTTTTTTTCTTCTTCTGCTTATTATACAGATCATTAATTAAAATTTATTATAAATTCATTTAAAATTTGAACAGATAGATGAAAAAAAAAACATAATAAATTTGTTGTTGGGGTCAATTTTTTAATTCCCCATAATAATAATTATTATAATAATATTAATATATAATCGCATATATATATATACAGATAATAATCTGGTTATATACATATAATATAGTAGTAATAATATGTGTTTAACACCATTTTTGTATGGCCTTGAGAGTGAAAAGATGTCACTTTCATTTTTTTTTTTAAAACTATTATATATTATCATAAATATTATATTATTTATTTTTTTATATACTATACATATATGAATATAATTAGTATATCTATATAACTATACTATATATAAACATTTATCTAATTGTATAATATACCATTCATATACTAAAAGCTATATATGAATTTAATATTCAAATCGCATAATTCTCGTCTAACAATATTGTTTTTTTTTTTTTGTATATTTTATTATATTTATTTATCTGTACTTATTTACAACTTGTTGGAATTTACGGTGTTGGCCAGTTGTACGACCAATCATATGAAACTCTATATGTATAATTCTAATAGGAAATAACAGAAGAAATGGTTCTATGTCTTCCCTATATAGGATTAGAACGCCAGACATTCAAATTAGATCCGAATTTCCACACCACAGAGATATCTGTATATACATATGCATACATTGTTTTTACAGATAAAATTGTTATTATATGATTTCCATACGGATTATCTAATAAAATACAGTATATTTTAAAGTGGATTTGAAGTGTTTTATACATGTAATATAAATTACATGGTTTTTGACGGCCTATGCCAATACACCAATACATTTGTCTATATCTTGATATTCTTTTATCCATAAATTAATTATCAAATTAAAATTAATTCACATCGGGAAAACTCCCCGTTAATCGAATGGAAAGAATTGTTTAAGAATAGAGAGCACATTTAAATAGATTGGAAATTGATTATTCAATATTTAACATAATAATTATAACTGAAGAAAATTTAGACGTAGATGTTATCAGAAAGTTGCGATCTCAATCAAATTTATGAAAAATATACAAAAAAATTTGAAGAAATGTTCTGCAATGGAAAAATCCAATTGTTCGGCAATTAGAATAAAATTCATTTAAATTCAACCGGTATTTCTTTGGTAAAAAAAAATGTGATACTTGAATAATTTGTATATCAAATTGGCGAACAGATAAGTTACAGAATTGATAATCAATTCAATGAATTATCGATATAGATATAGAACCCCGATTTTTCCATCTCGTTTATCTCAATTTCGATAAACAAAATCAATAATTTTAAAAGTTATATTCGTGAAATTTTAGACATGGAATCATACAAATCCAATGAAATATTTATCACGTCCTGTTTCTTTCATCTATATCATTTGTGAATGATATATACATATTGAATGGATTCTTTGGAATAGAATACTTCAGTCAAATCATTCAGAAGAGAAAAATGTAATTTAAATTGTAATGTAAAGAAAATCTCATCATCAACATTTCGTGCATTTTCCATAATATTTAGATTTAGCTAAACCTAATTCATTTTAATATATTATTGTTGTATATATACTAATTTTCAGATATATTGCAATCTATATATAATTTCAACTATACTAATATCCGATATATACTATTCTTTTTCTTTGCTTAAATATACAATATAATAGAAAAAATATTAATTAATTTTAAACTAACCTTATATTATCATTCAAATGTTTATCGCCAACCGCCAACCACCCTCAATATTTGTCAAATTGCTATTTGATGTTGCTATTTGATAATATTATGATGATCGCATATCAATCAAAATTTTTACCGTATGCCACGTTTTATTAATCATATATCATATTTATAATTATGATGATACATTGAAATGATTAAATTCATATTTTTTTATTATTTATATGTAAAGACATCAAATTAAATGAATAATTACAATGTAAAATTATATTAAATGACGATTTTTGGTACATAACCAATATAAATATAGATATAAAACAGCTTTTTTATAAAGAATTGATTTGCTTTACGTTTGCAAAAAGAAATTATACAAAATAATTTCTATCAAATTTACTTTCAATATATATGAATAATCAAAATTATATAATGCACTACGGTAAAAAAAGCACAATAAATTAAAAAAAAAACACACACAAACAACTAAAAAAAAAAAATACACTCGATTAAAAACGCGTCAATAGTTTTCCATTATTATACAACAACCAAAACTTTAGACAAATAAATTTTACCTTATGAATTTTTTTCATCTATACCCAATTTTCATCGCAGGATTATTTTCATTTTCCTTATTAAATTCAATTTTTTCAATTTTTGTTTCTTTATTCATTGCATCATCAACAAAATAATATTTCATACACTTTTTCAGATGCTTCACACAGTACAAGATTCACAACTTGTAAATATAATTACAACAAAATGTGTGTTGATTTGATAATCGTTTTCGTATGCACACGAGTTAAAACTTTATCTATGATGATGATGATGGATGTATTGAATGTTTTTTTTTATATATTTTGTATAGATTCCGGATTAAAACGGAGTTTTTTTTTTGTGTATAGAATATTTGTATATATAATTTTTGGTTTTGTTCTATTGTTTTATTTCATTTTGTGTTCTAATGTATTATATGTATTGTTGTTGATACGGGGTTTTTTTATTGTTGTTTTATTATATTCATCTGCAAATATTAAAATAAGAAAAAGAAAATAATTATTATATATATATATTTTCTTTCATGTTATTTCATGAACTTTTACATATATTTTATAATATTTTGTAATTATATTAAATACACATTTTCAATTTAATTTTGTTAATTTTTCATGTAATAAATATGCCTATAGATGATATGAATATTCTGAATCCAATATATAGGAAGGAAGATAGAAAAAAGACATTTAAATAAATCAATTACCTAGATTTCAAATTATATATGAGTCCACAAAAAGAATGATGAAAATTTAATTCCCGCATCCATAAACCATGCATGCGGGATGGATTCATGAAAAATGGTGAATTAATTTTGATGTTTGCATATACTTTCTTATAACATATATATTAATATAATTAAAACTTAATATAAAAAGAACACGATTAAAAAAAAAAAAAAAAGCACTATACTAAATAAAGCAACTAAATTGATAGAAATCCTACTGCAAATGACAAAATTTTTCCAAATATACACAGAATAAAAAAAAAAATTATTATAATATACCGTAATGTCTGTGGAAAAATAATATAATAAAATATTATATATAATATAATAAATTACGGTAAATGATTGCATTAAAATATATTGATAGAATAATTTAATGTACTGTATATTTTTATGAGTGCGTTGATACAAAAGTAATTATTAATGATAAAATAAAATAATTTCAATGTAATTTTGAATAGATTTGTAGATGATCAAATATTAAATTAACTTTCCTTCAATCATCACATTTTTCCCACTTATAAATATGCTATTTTGAATTATATGTGTTCAAAAATAAATTGTAAATTTCTTAAAATGATAGTATGGACGAGTTGGTAGCGAAGCCGCCGATTTTCAAATATCAGAATTTCTCATATGTAAAAAATTACATATGAGATTTGCTTTTTATTAAGGGGGACATGGTTGTTTGAATTTGTGGACAAGTCGATGATGAGACATATACCATATTTTCCAGCAATGATGTCCCCCGTAGGTTTATATATATACGGACCGCGCTGGCGTTTCTGCCAGTTGTGGTTAGTGTATATATATTCCCGGGTATCCCACAGGGGGGGTACCCGCTCTACATCGCAAAATAACTGTAAATTTCTATCGTTGAAACTTACATATCAAATAAAAATCGAAAAAATATATGAAGAAAAAATCAAATTGAACAAAAAAAGATTGATTGATTTTCCTAATATATTTTTTTCGTTTTTATCTTATATGTAAGTTTCAACGATAGAATTATTGTCTGCAAGGAGGAACTTGGTTCGTATCTCAATTATTATAACAATCTTGTTTTTTTTATTATTATTTTTTTATTAATATTATTATTGAGAACCGAATAATTGGAAATCTCTGTGATTAATGTGAAAAATTAAATTCAAATGTATATTAGTATACTATTAGTGATTAAATATTAAATGAGGTAAGAACAAACAACAAATAATACAATTTGAAAAAACTTTAAAAGAATTTTATAAGATTTAGAACCATATATATAGAAAAAAAATATTGCCAATTTGAAAAATCTTTATATTTTATCTATCGGACAACAGGAAATTGATAGTTTACATATTTACTTTTAAAAAAAATGAATGGAAATTTTAAGACACTTAAACATATATTATTATCCCATTAACGGATGGTCTATAATATTTGAATATTATTTTCATTGTTTTCATTTGTCAATAAATTAGCAATTAGCAAAATTACTGCAAATAAAACTTATGAAAACCGCAAATTATTTATATAAAATTGACATTTTATTTAAAATTTTTGTATATCGAATTGATAAAATAATAAATTTACAACCTCATAGAAAAATATTTATACTGTTGTTTTGAATAAAATTTAAAATCCTTAAAATAATCTTTATTTTATATTCACATATGGAATTAATTCTAAACTTTATCCGGTTTATTCTGGGGTACCTCAGGGTTGTGCTCAATCGCCCACTCTCTTTTTAATTTTTATTAATGATCTTTCAATGCACTGTTCTGAAAATCCAATGCACTGTTATGCAGACGATAGTACATTACATTCTTCGTATGAACTACATCGTAATCATAATGCGAATCAAATGATTCAGTCTCGCCAGAAGATGATTTCCTCAATTAACAAAGATTTAGATTCAATATCTAATTGGGGAAGGATAAACTTAGTAGAATTCTATCCATCTAAAACAAAGGCATGTTTGTTCTCAAACAAACGATCCATAAATGTTGACCCAATACTTATGCATAATACAATTATTCCACAATCTAATGACCTATTAAATTTGGGAACATCTTTGTAAAACAACTTTTCATGGAATAATAATTTAATAATGGCAGCTAAAAAGGCAGCTAGTCGCATTGGATTTTTAAGAAGATCGAAAGAATTTCTCAATTCTGAAAATTTAGCATTAGTTTATAGGTCTTTTATAAGACCACTTCAATAGAGTACAATTCCTACATATGGGCTGGTGCACCAATTAATACACTGCAGTTTAGTGACAGGATCCAAAAACACGCTATTTCGCTGATCAGAAATGAAACAATAACAAATTCCATTGAATCATTGGATCATAGACGATCAGTAGCTTCATTGTGCACATTTTATAGGTATTATTACCATGAATGCTCTAATGAAATTTTAAAGCTAATTCCTGAGCCAATCAGTTTTTTGCGAACAAACAGATTTGGAAATTCATGTTTTTCCCAAGAACAGCAAGATTATGGAATATAGTCTCCCGCTGAACTAGTATTTCCCCCTACTTTTGATTATCAGTTATTTAAATTAAACATTTCATCTTATCTAAAAACTAATCCACCTAAAGTGCAACTTGGACAATTGTTTGAAAACATATGAGTGATTTTTTCTTATTTTGTTTTAGTAAAAGTTTTTTTTTAACTCATATGTTTGCTTTATTTTCAAAATTTCATAAATTAATCCACATATTATAATAGATTTACCACCCAAAATCACTTAAGTGTATTCAATGCATCTATGGTTCATCACCTGATTAAGTGATTTCGTTACGGGCTCACGGCAATAGAATTCCGAGGTTTTACGGGCGCTAAACCGATTCTGCCGTAGTAACGAACAAAAAAAAAAACATATATAAATAAATATATAAATCATAAACCACGATATATTCGGAATTCAATTAATTAATTTTTGTATTTTATTTTCTGCATAAGTATAACAAAAGATAAAAAATAATTAACTCTATTAATTATATCTATATATGTATATAGAGTTATCTGTGAGAAAATTAAATTTACTCTTGGTCTCACAGTATATTATAAATAATTCAACACAAAAAAAAAACTAAATTAAAAATAAAATAAATAAATATTAAAATTAAATTATATTTTAATGTTGTATATTATATCATATGTATATGTATAATGAATGTAAGCGTATATTATTCAGAAGCTTATTATTATCATTATTTAATTTTTATTTTGTTTATAGAATGATCAGAAAGTTTTATGATATATGGAGAGTGTGTGATAGATTTTGAAGATTGTGGATTAAATTACAGACAGTGTTTTGTTTTTATTGCAACCAACCAGTATATAGAAACATATAGATAAAAAAATATTCCTCGTCAATTTTTTCATGGATTTTCAATATTAATATTTCAATTGAAGACTATATCATAGAAAATGCATGAATACTTGGTATTTTAAATCCCAAATAATCATATATTTTATTACCATCACTATAAAAATAGATTTTCAACAATTGAAAAAGTGAACATTCAATTTGTGAGTTCACTATATGTATGAAATGTGGTTGATTTCAATATATCGGTAAATTTTAGACTTATGTGAGGAAAATTCGATATATTTTCGTGAATTACGAGGAAAATTCTCAAGAACCTATCATTATATTATACTCCATATATTTTGATTTTCATTTTTAAACAGAAAACTTTTCAAAAAGTCTAAATAATTAAATAATATAGTTTTATTTAAATATAAACTATTATAATTTATTACGTATTATATACGTGTCTGTATGAATAGTAATAAGTATATAGTATATTATTTCTTTAAATAATAGTTCACTGAATATTAAAATTTTTTTTTTCGATATATAAATATCGAGTAAATTTTCCACAATATCATTCAGTCTGATATATTGGTGTATTTTAATAAAAAAAAAAAAGTTGCATAGATTTAAAAAAATTTTATATACAAGAAAAACAAAAAACACGATAGAGAATTATAATTTATGAATTTGGGCTAACATGAGCTTATATTATTTGTTATTTTGTAACTATAAATAAACGAAAATAAAAAACGCTTCAATTCGGGTCAACACATAGAAAAGAAAACGCGTATGTAATATTGATAGGGATTGGAAAAAAGCATACCCCGCATACAAAAGTTTTCCAATTTTCATCAAACATCTATTAGATGTAAAATTGCCAAAGGAATTAGTTATAGATATTTTAAGACGGAAATTTATGTAAATACAGAGATATTTTAAGAAGAAAAAAAGGTTCACTGAAACTTCGCTTTTATATATGAATTTCTGAATGTGTGAATTTAATTAACAATATAAAAACGACTTATATACACTTTAAAATAATCATCTTGTCTATTATTAGTATTTCCAGATGTTTCCTATATGAAAAATAGTTATAGTTGATTTTTTACTTATTTGATTTCCCATTTTTAAAAAGTTTCTTCTTCATCAAATGTGTCAACAATTTTAAAGAAATTTAATAATGCAAAGAATAAAATGTTTATGTTATAAGTCCACATTTTATTAATATGAACATAAAACATTTATGCTTTTTTTTTGTTTTTTTTTTTAAATGGTTGGCACATAATAAAAAATTCAAAAACCAACATTAAAATATAAAATATTATTTCCCATCGTGTGTTTTGTTTTGTCTTTTAAATAAATAAAACACCAACAGATTAAAAATTTTGATTATAACAATTGCTCTTTTTACTTCACAAAAAAAAAATAAAATGTTATTATATAGTTTTTTTAAGAAAAATTATATAATATAATTTATTGAGAATTTATTGTTTTATATCTTTCTTCTTACAATATTTAATTTTTTCATCAACTTATTTTTTATTATTTATTTCTTTTTGCAATAGGTACATAAACATAAAATAAAAAAACTGTAAAAAATAATAAAATGATTTAAAAAATTGCATATGCAAAAAACAATTGTAATAGAAATAAAATGAAAAAATAAAAATGTATATTAAAAAAAATTAAATTAAACTATAAACAGCATTTTTGTCTTTTTTTTTTATTATTATTATTATTATTGTTCTTATGTGGTGGTCTTTTTTCTTTTTTCATTTTGTTTTTATTATTATTATTATTAAGAAATTTATATTTTATTATTTATATAAAAAAGAATTATAAAAATAATAAATAATAAGGTAGGTAAAAAAAATAATAAAAATAATACACAAAATAATAATGAATTCATTGAACTTAAATTTCAGGAAAATATAATTATACATTTTTATTTTTTTTATATACAGATTAAAATGATCCGGTTTTGTGTGTGTTTTTTTTTTGTTTTGGGTATGTTTTGTCTTAAAATATAATCACAAAAAGAACAATATAAGAGATTCTTGTTTGTGGTTAATTTTATAGGTTTTTTAAAACAAAAAAATTAAAATCAAATGATATTTACCGTATTAAAAATATATCATCAAATCAACATATACCTTTAACAGTTAGGATTATATATGAGATGAGATGAGTTTTATTAGAAAAGTGTGTATATGTTATTAATGATAAAAGTTATGAGGATATCCTATTCTGATCGCCAACAGTGAAAACTTATATATAAGGAAATTTTCCCATTTAAAAAATGTTCTAATAGGAAATTATCGATTTCATATATGGACAAATTATGGATGTTCAGAAAAAGGTATATAATTTATAATAATTAAAAATATTCAATACTCTTTTAATTCAATAAATATAAAGTAAATTTTTGCATGAATTATGAGATACCCTTTTCAGAATGTATATATGTTAGGATTACACAGATTATATATACAAAGTGAGTCAATTAATATTCCGAACTATAGTCCTAGGAAATACATTAAAAACACGATTTTTGAAATTTTTTTTTAATATTTATTCAAAATATTCTCCTCCTGATTCAATACAACTGCGTTACATCGATTTAATAATGATTCAAATGCGTGTTCCAGCTCATTTTGTGGTATTGCCTCTAGTGCGCGCGTGTAGATGCTGTTTGAATGGTTTCAATATCCTCAAAAAAACATCCTTTCGATTTCATTTTAAGTTTTGGGAACAAGGAGAAGTCACATGGTGCTAAATCAGATGAATAGGGTGGATAATTTTACACATAGATTTAATTTCGAGTCAAAAACTGACGAACAATAAGTGAAGTGTGTGACTTGGTGCATTATCGTGTCGTAACAAACACCAACTATCTGATTCACGATATTCAGATCGAATGCCCACCATGAATCCTGCCCATCAAACGCTTCAAAACCTCTATATAATATGCGCCACTGACTCTGTTTGACCATAGTTGTGGAACGAATTCTTTATGGATAATTCCTTTGCTATCGAAAAATGTTACTGTAGCATTGTCTTGATTTTCGATGGAACTTTTCTTGTTTTTTGGCCTATGTTTTAGCCATCCACGGATCGTTTATACCACTCAAAAACTTGTGTTGTACCCATATACAATTATCGCCATTAACTTGCTGCATCGATTTGAACGTCGATTCTGTTGCAGATTTACCAAGCTTTGCGTTGAATTTAATCACTGATCTTTGTTCCATGTTAAAATTTCTACTTCAACTAAAATATTGTTTCACAAGAAATGCCATAACTTTTTTATTTGTCAATCAAATGCAATGAAATTTTTACAGACGATAGAGAAAACATCAAGAAAACGAAGACGCATGTTCCATCAAATAGATGGTCCTACTGGTTATTGAGATATGCTTTGAGTCCGGAATATTAATTGTCGCACTATGTGTATATAGAAAAAAAATTCAAGTATATTCAGAGAAAAGTTTTCCGTATACATCTGAATTAAATATATCTATCCATATACATATGAATATGGATGATGTGAATAACAAAAACTTTGCGATAAATTTGATAACACGCACGCAGCTTATTTTTCATTGAAAATAAATTCAAAATAGTAATCTTTTTCAATTGTTTGATAATTCATTTATAAATGAAATGCATTATTAATTTAATGGCATTATAATTTATCTAAACAAATATATGGAATTAAAACAGAAACACATTTTTTACATTAAATATTATATTTTATTATGTGCGTATGTACATCAACTATGAAAAAAAAAAAAAGATGTTAATCCGCATTTTTTTTTTAAATTCCATTTATATGTTATATATATTATTAAATTTATATACAATTTTAATTATATATTATATTTACAGGTATGTATATATTGTTATTAAAGTACCATTCTTTTTTTTTTACTATAAATCTCAGGTTCGGTCTTAAACATTTTGGAATCCTCGTTTAATTTTCATATAGTAATTTTCAACGCAACTATTTAAGACATAGCCTATAGCAATGCAAGTAGTTTGAACACTTCTAAGCAATAAA
The DNA here is from genome assembly GCA_958336335.1 of Dilophus febrilis. Lineage (NCBI taxonomy): Eukaryota > Metazoa > Arthropoda > Insecta > Diptera > Bibionidae > Dilophus > Dilophus febrilis. The sequence goes on along the minus strand of OY284472.1, from coordinate 5,766,685 downwards.
AAAAAAAATAGAATCTAAAAAACACAATGTTACTTTACTTCTTTATAGTTATTTATAAAAAGGACAGTCTTCTAGATACGTAATAGTTTTCTGTTGGGAAATGTTCCTCTATAATTTTCTAATAGGAAACTTTGAATAATAACTTTGTAATGGAAAATTCTGTATAACAATTTGCTAATAGGAAAATCTTTTATGTAATTTTCTAATTAGAATTTCTGCTAATATAGTTTTCTAAATGGGCAATTCTCCTCCATAATTTTCTAATTGGAAATCCTTCTGTATATAATTTATTAATGCGGGAAATTCAGTATATAACAATTTTCTAAATGGAAATTCTTCTATTTAATTTTCTAATAGGAAATTCTTCTATATATTTTTTAATGGGCAATTTTCCTCCATTATTTTCTAATAGGCAACTTTACATAATAGTTTTCTAATAGGATTTTGTTCTCTAAAGTTTTCTAATAGGAAATTATTCTTTATAATTATCTAATTGGAAATAATAAATAATTTTCCAATAGGAATGGGTTGTTCTTAAGGAAATTGTTTAATTTATTTACTTAGAATATTGTAGATCATTTTTAAAAGATAACAACCTAATAATACATATATCCCGATTCCCGATTACTCAACTAAACTCAATGTTTAAAAGAAAACGTAAATTTTTTTTTCGGTTTGTGCCATTACAACCTTTGTTAGAACAGTCTTTGATAATTCTTGCAGTTAATTTGTTAGTTATAGTTTTTTTATTTAAGTAAGAAAAATATAATAAAATAAAAAACTTTAGTTTTATTATTATATTTTCAATTTAAATTTAAAAACTCGTTGTTGTAAGTTATTTAACAAAACAAAAAAAAATATAAAAATAAACGGTATAAAATCAAGTAGTGTGATTTTATTTAAAATACATATCGCATCAAATATCATTAAGTTACAATATTCTATGTGTATATATCAAATATAAATTATGTTATATAATTTTTTCAGATTTTTGGATAAAAAAAAGAAAAACAAACCCAACAAAAAAAGAAAGAAATAAAAAAATTAATTTTTAAAAATGATTTTTATAAAAATGCATGTTTTATGTTTTTTTTTTATTATTGTACAATGTACATATACATATATATGAAGATCATAAAACATTTATTGTTATAGGTTAAAAGTTCAAAAGAAATGAACGGCGATAAATGGCTGCGTTTGTTGTGTTTATTTGAGAGAAGGTATTATTTATTATATTAATATAAAATTGTATTTTTTTTTTTTTTTGGTTTGCTTGTGGTAAGTAAATAATCGTGTTTTTAGTTTTTGTAAAATCTCACGTTCATTTTTAGCATCTTATTTTTGTTTTTTTTTATAATATACATATATATATGTATTTAAATTATTTTATTTAGAATTTTTTTTGGAAATGTATGCCGATTATATTTTGTAGGTATATAGATAACCAAAAAAAAATATAATATAAGATAATTAATTTGTATGTTTTATATATATATATATATATAGTATATCTTTTATTGTTTCTTATAAAATTGTGTCAAGTTAATTAATTTTTATTTAGGATTTTTGTTAGGGTATTTAGAAAGGTTTACAGTTCAAATGAAGTGGAATACTGAAATATTCCATGAACAGATGTGAAGGAGTTAATTTTTGGATTCTATGCAATCCAAGCTACATGCAAAACACTATATATATATATATATATTTAGAAGGATATTCTCGTAAAAGGATGGAATCGAAATCTCTGCAATGATAAAACGTGCTAAAATCTGTTCAACATGATCGGATTTTTTCTATGAATTTGCCTATATTGAAACGGTTTGAAATGATTTTATATACAATAGTAAAATATTGATTATTTTACTTTACTATATATAAGAAAATGATCCTAAAATGATCAATAAAAAATATTGTATAGTTTAAAGAAATGGAAAATTAAAGATTGATTTTATATATTGGAGAAATGGTTAATAAAAGTACAATAATAATTCTGAGTAATTTTTAAGTAAATATAATAAATAAAATCATCAATGGATGGGTATATTTACGATTTTTGTAAATAAAGAGAAAATTTCACAATAAAAGGAAATTTATTAAACTTATTAACATATTATAACCGCATTCATTCAATTTTGAAATATTTTAATCCTCGCAATTCGATACAATTGCGCGAAGAAAACACATAAATATATATAATACAACATTAATGGATATAATTGGATATCCAATAGCATATTAATTATAATTATATATATACATGTCATATGTCAATGAGTCATATGTGTTAATATATACTTCCTTTTATTACAAACCAAAAAAAAAAAAAACAAAAAACCCATCATGAACTCGTACATATATAGGTAAAGTTTTTTTGGATATGCAAATATTTATTATAATGTACTTTTTTTTTTTTTAAATTCTTTATATTTACTATATATTGTATGTATTTTATATATAACATAATTTATTTATATTATTACTTATACAAAATATATTTATTTATATATATATATATATATATTGAGTGCTCTGTACCAGTGCAGTTGTTTTACATCGAACCATATAGAGTTGGATAATTTTAACAATTATATATAGGCACGTATTTAAAAGGAAAGACATTTGTGTATGTGTCCTAATTCGATTGTGAAATTTGGATATGAAACAGCGCATCTATAAATCTTAATTTCACATGGAACATCTAATAATGACATATTCAAATTATAAATTATTATTACAACACTTTTCACTATATGTAGTTCTGTACCCTATCCTTAAAATTTTAACAATCTTTTCCTCTACCGCGACAGTAAAAACCATTCATTCACAAACAATTTCTCTGTGATTTGTATGTTTTTTTTTTTATTTCCTACAAAATCTTTCAAATCATAACCGCGAGATTTGTCATTTCTCTTCGGTATTATAATAATTCAGATTATTCAATTTCATGTGTATCTTAAGTTTATTATTCATTTTAATGCCTCAAAACGAATTTTATTTCACGATCCAACAGATAGATTTTTTATAGTTGACGGATTTTGTAGCCTCAAATTACTCAATTATATGAGTAGAAATTTATACTATTATCATTATGGATAAACGCCAGCGCTGGTTCCACTTTGTATCTATTATTATTGTTATTATTATTACTTGCAGATTATATATATATACGATTTTTTTATAGACATATTAAAATTCGGTCAATATGAATGTATTTTTTTCTATATATATATATATATATATATATATATATATATATATAAGTAAAACCACCGCGTCTCTGTCTATATATATACACTATACATATTTTGTGAGGTATATAATGTTATTTAATCATATATATTTAGGTAGGTAGGTAGGTATATATAAATAAAAATAAATTTATTTAAAAAAAAAAAAAAAATCACTACTATATGTGAATTATTAAACGACGAATTGATTAATAATAAAAAATTAAAAGTTTATTTGCGGGCTGCTGAAAAATTTTTAAAACCGATTTGAAATTGTTACAGAAAACTATTGTAGGAAAAATATTTGAATGGAAAAACAATCAATCGCATTTAAGTAATTTATTTTGAACAAACGTTTGTATAACATTTATTGTTAAAGATTTTCAAATGAAAATTTTATTTAAATATACAAACTAAGGTATGGAATATTAACTATATACCATTAATAATTATATAAATCACACAATCATCAACAATATCAAACAGGTCGCTGATAGGTTCTTGAATCACCAAGAACTGTATAACTTGGTAATTATCTTCTTTTTTTTTGTTACAGGATGTATTATAATATATATAGTATATATAAGCGAATGACTAAATGTATTTAATTTATACTTATATTTAACTTTTTTTTTTTTTTCAATAGAGTAAACATCACCACATATTATATTTTTTAGTATACAAATTTTTGTATATAAATAAAAATATATATTATAGATAGTGTATAGATAGATGTTAAAACAAAATATATAGTACATATAGTGAATTTTAAAAAGTGAAAGTCTTTATATTCGTATATGTATGTTATGTATATAAAGTATATATATATGAATGTATAAATTGTATATAAAGTTTCAGTCGTCGACGTTCATTAAAGCATTAATACAATTTTTGTTTTTTTTTTCAAATAATATACAAGTATATAAATTATAAGCTATATAAAATATATATATATAAGTTCTTATACAAATATATATTTAAGATAGGTAAAATATGTAAATTATATTATATAATATTGTTTTTATTTTTTTTGCTATTTGCGGTATACTTTTATATATATCTGAGGTGTATATAAATTTATATTAATATTATCATCCTCCTCATCAGAATTATATTTCCCCATATATATATATATATATATATATATATATAGATGAATTAAGAATGCATAGTAAATACAAGTTTAAAAAATCTTATTAATTTTGTAGTAATAAACTGAAATCGCACATCATTGTAACACATATTTAATCTAATGAAAAAAATCCATTTAAAGTATATATATAGAGGTTTAATTTATAATCAAACTTTTAGTCTGATGTAGTATATATAAGATATGCCGCATTATTAAACATATTTAAATGTAGGTAGATCAGATTGTTATATATATATATTAAACTGCAATCAAATGTTTCTTATTATATGCAAATAAAAATAAAATATATTCTAATGTGAATTTCATATAGGAAAAATTACTATGAATTCCTTGATAGTTGTCAGTATATTAACAAATTCTGTTTTCATTATAGCGAAAAACGTCTATCAATTATATATTTAGTATTAAATACTTTTGTTAAAGGTGTTAAAGTTAAGAATTTTATCCTATGATTTCAATACAAAGATTATCCAGAGATCACTCGTCGATATTCTATAAACACATAAAAATTAGTGTTTATAGAATACCTTATCTGTATATATTTTAATATATATTTAAAGAATTTCATTTCTATACAGCTTTATATTATATATTTATAGATCAACAAAGCATTATCTCATCAAAAATTAATATTAAAAAATTTTAACTACCTTTTAAATATAATAAAGCAAAAATTAATTTTGTTGAATTTATATATGAAAAATAATACAACCCAACCACCAAAAGTCTATATAGATAAATACAATTTAAAAACATATATAAATAAGATATATATAGATAGAGGTATGTATATATATATACCATAATTTTATTACTTTTGGTTTTGCAATACCTGCGATTTCACTTTCATATATATATAAACAAAACACATATACATATATTCATGATTGTTTTGTTGGATGTTAAATAAAAATTCTCGTAAATGTATATACCATATAGTAGCTTATATATATATTTATGCATTTATTGCAATTATAACTAAAGGGTCTTTCAATATATATTTATATATTATATAAAACCAAAATTAGGAATGGTTTTTTGTTGTGTCCGCATAACTCGCAATCACTTATTATATATGCCAACAGATATTAATGAAAATGTGTTAAATAACATGAATAGGTCTAAAATGTTATAGATTAATTATAAATAAATCAATTGATAAAACTTTTTCTTATTGAAATCACATTTTATTCAAACAATTAATTTCAGAATTATTTAATTACTCAGAGCATTGTTCTATCTATGGTACTCCTAACGTTGATAATTCAACCTCATTTTACATGAAATGGACTTCAAATTATTAATTTTTCTGTATGCAGAATAGAATTTCTTCAAATGTATATATGAATTATTTATGATTCTGAATTGTGTTTCTTCCGAAAACGAAATGTATAAGAGCTCTCTTTGAATTCCAACAATTGAACAATTGAATTTGATTCATCATAGCGTAGTCAATGATTTTGTAAAACTGTATCACACCCAAATATATTGAAATACCCTTTATATATAGAGTATAAATATATTTATATATATCTTTGAAATGCATTTTATTTATTATTTTTTTGTATCATCTCTTATTTATAAGTGATTTTTTGTTTGTTTTATTATATTATTTTTTGCTGACACAAAATTGACAATAAAATATTCACATTTCTATATATATATATATATAATATAATGATGATTTGTTTTCTAAAGGTAAATATCTACATATATATATAAATTAAATATATATGATGATGCATTGGGGAATAGATGCGATGTGGTATATATATGGAATATATATAAGATGATGAATTGTTGAATCTCCTATATATATCTGTTTGGTTGGGTTTGTTTTAATTTTTTTTTTTAGGTAAAATATTAAGAATCTTTTTATTTTATGTATGTTCAAAAAATTCAAATGTGTATATTTATTGAAAAATGAAACTTTTATTTGTGTCGTGGGTTTTGCGTTTATTAAATTAAATGTAAATTTTATATATATATATACAATTCATCACATCTCTTAAACGTATTGTATATATAAGAAAACCTATGTATATAATGATGTTATATATATTTAGTTAGTAACTAAAAATACTATATTTAAAAGAAAAAAATTAAATGAATGTTTAGTAGCAGACACTAAAAATTATATAAATATATTTAAAGAAATACATATTCATATTTTTTTAGATATATATAGATAGGTAAAAATATAAAATATGTTTATTAAATTATAACGATGAAATAAAAGTCACGATTATACCTTATTTTATTTTTTTTATCCTAATTGGTATATAATATAATAAAAATATATATATTTATATCATCATAATATGGTAATGTGAATTATAACTATTCAAATATATATATATGGAATTATAAAAAATTAAATATTAAATAAACAAAGTATTTTGTATAAAATAATAAGATTTGTTATTTATGATATATATATGTTTTGTCATTTTTGGGTTAATCATGATATTCATAAGAGTATCTGAGATGTCTGCGATGATAAAGATTTGCGATGATTGCGAAATCATTCATGTTAATATTCAAAATTTTCAATGGTTATTCCCGAGATAATACACGAGATATCGATTGGATAGATCTTGAAATGTTTTAAAGTAAAATATAATATACGAACATTTCTATAATTTGTTCAATATAAGATTATAAAATTGCTTTTTCCCGAATAATATTAAAATAAACGTCCAAATTTTGCATTGTTGCATATGACAATTTTAGTTTTATCGGAAAATATTTCTATATACAATATATAAAGAAAATAAGAACCGTGTCCGGATTCTATATGATGAATTCAAATAGAAATTATTTCATTACGTTTTTTGATTTACATCACTATAATTTCGCGCTATTCCACCGGAGGATATAGAAAATTGGATATTTTCGAACCGGAAAAATTGCTTGCGGGTATAGATGCGGGTATATATATTTAATTGAGATTTCTATTCTATTTTTCTTCTATTCTATTCTAATTTTCGTCCCGGAAAATTCAATAATTTGGAAAATTCTCATATATAATTGAAATGTCTATGAGATCATTTCGAGATATTTCTCTTCAAATATCAATTATAAAAATACAACAAAATTGTCCACTAATTTTTATACTATAAAAACAAAATTAAATTATATAGATAAAGAACTATTATAATAATATTTTGATGATTTTCAAATTTTTCTATATATAATAATAATAATAACAATATAAAAGTGGTGAACGTGCAGAGTTCATCGTAACACATTTATTTTTATTTCTATATATATATATAAATATTTTATTGAAATTTTATTTTATAAAGCAAATATATTTTTAAAATCATTAATTTTTTTTTTGTTTGTTTATGTGTTCAACAAATTATAAAACATATATATATATACTACAAAAGAAAAACACCTAAATATTTATATTTTTTATTTTAAAAAATGTTGTTTTTCTTATAATTTGTTAAATTTATCATTTAAAAAATAGCTTAAGAGTTGAAGAACGGTCACATAAAATAGCCTTGATATAATATATATACAAATAAAATATCTATTATATATATATGTATATTGTATATCTTCGTTCGCATTTATGTATATATTACGACTACAAAAAGCTTACATATACAAAAAAAAACAACAAACTATATTTATTTATTTTTAAAAAAATCCACTTGTTTTTTTTTTCTCCCAAAAATTATAAATTTATATGTATAGACTTTTTTACCCAAAAAATTTAATATATATTTCTTATATAATAAATTTTATCAATATAATTTGGTAAAAATATATAATATATATATTATATTAATTTAAATAAAAAAATAATTATATAGTATTGTGTAATTGTGTATATTTAGAAATAAATCATTTAAAATTTGTTATTTTCAAAATTTAGCCGGTTTTTTTCTATCACTTTTAGGTCATATACCAAATATATGCATATAAGAAGAATTTATTTAAAAGGAAAAACATTCTTTTTTTTTCTTTAAAAAAATATCCTTATAAAAATGTATAAGGGGTTCCGGATGAAAGGGAATATTTTTTATGTTATAATTCAAATAAATGACTCAAAAACACTGGTGGATGATTGCTTTAAAAAATACATTAAGTATTTATTAATTAATTTTGCAAAAATATAAATAAATATAGTAATAATTTATTTAAAAATCTGATGAAATCTTTCACTTATTTAACATTATATATACAGATACAGATAGACCCGTACCGTATATCATATTCAAAATATCATTTTTTATTGAGAATCTTTGCGGCTGTTATACGCACATTTTGTTTCTGAAAAGTGAAATATCATGATAGCGATAACAGAAAACAAAAATGTTATTATATGAATTTCAATCCAATCGATTGAATAGCGATTTATTATTCGGAGCATTAATATATAACAATAATTTTGTTGGTATATATAATAAAGAAGAATCTTTCTTCTAACTATATATCTATCTATATAGAGTGATCTATATTTTAATGTTAATAAATTGAATTAAGTTGTATATATACTGTATATATATATATTGATATTTAAATATATTTAAAATAAACAGTATTTATGATTCGTATATTTTTTTTTATTTATTATATATATGAGAAATATAAAACGATATCAACAGCATTATACCAAACCCATATGATTTATGATTTATGATTTTGATCACATTTCATATATACAGTCAAACCTGTCTAATAAGTTGGAATATATACAAAATTCAAAAGTGGAAGGGAGTGGACACCTTTTGGACAGCAAAAGTTGACCACTAATGTTGAACATTATTGAAGGAAATATACACTTAAATTATGGTTAAATTATTTTTCAATTCAATTAAAATGTTTATCTTGAACTTTTTCATGTAAAACATTGATTATGAATTGAAAAATGTATAGATATTCAATTGAAAACTGTTGAAAATGTATTTGGAAAGGATTATATAACAGAAACAAAAATGATTTTACAACATAATATTTGATTTAGATGAGAATTGTTTTATGTTTTGGGCATATTTTCAATGCAGTTTTGTTAGAATATTGCTATTGATTTCAGTTTTATCGGTTCAACTTATTATATAGTGACGATCGAGTTAACAGACTTAACAGAGCTGTTTCACTGTACAATATATATAAATAAATACTATTATATAATATCACGAATATATAGCTAAATATATAGTTATAACATATATAATACGAGTTTTGTATTTATGTACGCGATTCTCACTATATATATAATCATATAATGTATAAAATTTTTATTTTTATCTGTATATGATCTGAGAATTTAAATAACTAAAAAATTAAAAAAATGTATACAGAAAAAAAGAAAAATAAAGTAATGTAATAATATGTATATTTACTTACCGCAACCATATATATTTTTCATTACAATATGAAATGTAGTGCGGAACTATCGTTGTTCATATATATATATAAACAAAACAATAATAATAATAATATTCTATGATGCTGTTGTTGTTGTTTTGAATATTATTATTATTTTTAAATAGATGTTGTTTATATATAGTTTAATTCACTGTAGAGTATAGATATATATATTTACAATGATTTTGATGACCTACATTTTGAATCATGTATGCATGAATGTATAGAGATTTGATTTTACTCTCACTATATTTTTTTTTTGAAATTTTTTGATGGGAAATACTGAAAATAAAAATGAAAAATATTGAATAAATATACAAATGAACATTTTTGCAGTATTGATGTTATATAATTATATGAAATAATATAATATCCTGCGAGTTTATATTCAACAAGTATTCTTATATGTAAAAGGAAAAAATTTACGAGTTGGTTATATAGACGTATTGTGGCGTGCATTGCATATTTATTTCATATGGATAATTTTCAGTTTCATAAAAAATTTTCAATATTTGGTTTATTAAATTGAAACGTTTATTCAAAATGGTTTGCTTTATTTAAAGGTGCCTATACACACGATCATATTAATATGATATTTTGTCAGTTATCCTATAAAATAAATAAGATGAAACTGTACACCGGCGATGACCAAAAAAATATAATAAAATGTAGGATATATGATGGAATTATATGATCGTGTGATCAGTCAGTTCATCAGAGAAATGAAATAGAAATATAGAAAAATATACTTATTAACTCAAAAACCGATGAATGCATCTAGCCGGATATGCATACTTATAGAATAAGGGGCGCTGAATCCGATTATCTTGGTTTCAGCCAGATTCATGCATTGGTTTTTGAGTTATGACCTCTGGCAAAGATTTCCCTATATAATCATCCGGTCATCAGGTAATAACTCAAAAACCAATGAATGAAACTATCTGGAACCAAGATAATCGGATTCAGCACCCCTTAATCTACAAGTATGCAAATTTTCTACCAGATTCATCCATCGGTTTTTGAATTATAATAAGTATTTTAATTTATATAGGTATATATAATACAAATATATACTTAATAAAGTATATCTTACAATAAAAAAAATACTTTCTTATATAATTTAGCATAAATTGCAATAGCATCTATACTTAACATAAAAAAAAATAAATCGAAGTATACACAACACGAAAAGTAAAACCGAAAATCAAAACCGATAATATATACATTGTATATATATAAATGTTATATAAGAATATACATGGTTCGGTGAACAATTGGTCCAACTTATTATATATGCTATTTGATTGTAAGACATATACACATTTTACAATGTAATGTTTAATTTTTTTTTAATATATATATATATATATATATACCTGTGTATTTTTCACTATACAATAATATATACATTTGAATCGTGCACTAAACATTTTTCAAATATAAATATACATAAATTAAATACAAATATTTTGTACAGAGTGAAAACTAATTGAAAATCATTTTAGATATATAACGAAATTGAAAGAAAAAAAAAATGAAAGAAAAAAAAACGAACCAATTCTTTCAATTATTTATTATATATATTTGTATAGAATTTATTTTGGCTATATATTATACATACATCATGTATATACGAAACCGCATAATGTGCAAAATTGTAAGATATATACTCTATATATATATGTAATATATATACAATTTACAATGAGTAGATAAATTTTATTATATTTATGGCGTAAAAAATACAATTGGTCTGTGTGAAATGTACCGAAACATATACCCAAACAGCCAAATATTAAAAGACGGTTGTGTTACCGTCCGCCCTTTGACGGTATATTTAATAAAAATGTTTTTATGAAAGTTACCAACATTAAAATTACAGTCATATAACCATTTTTGCATACTAAATGTGGCTGCTTGGGTATTACTTGTGGCGGTGAGTAAAAATCTTTAACTGTCTATATATACATTTACCTCAACCAAACCAACCATCAAAAATAAAAAAAAAATCCAACCTAACATACAACATATAATGCAATTCTATTGCTATATATATATATATGCTTTTTTTTTTAATTTTAATGTGCGATTTAATTTTTATTGTGTGAATAAAAAAAAAACTTATAATTATTATTATGTAATCTCTGTTTCTAATACACAATCAATTGTTTTTTTGTTGTTTTAGGTATATACACGGAATTACTTTAGCAGGAATGAAATTAATTATATTATATATACAGTTGTGGAGATATAATTAAGAACGACTCGCTACACTTTTTTTATATTGTTTATTGAAAATTATACCAAAAATATGCATATATCAATAAATGAAAAATAAATTTGTTATAAATAAAGTTCTTATAACATTTGCATATATACAATATATGTAAATATATTTACATATTTCAAATAAAGTGTTTGGAAATGATTAGAGATATCTTCAATAATCCCTATTCGATCTCCCTGAAAATGGATGAAAGTAATAATATCAGAAAAAATTCTCAAACTCAATACTTTTCCATTTATGGTTAAACCCCTTGACCCCAAATTTCCCCAAGTGAATTGGTTGAAAATGAAATATCTCGGCAATAAGATAACTATACAATTGTATGAGAATGGGTGAAAGTAGTTGGATTTTCACAAGAATGTAATTCTTCACATGTATTACCCAAATCGTATATGAAAAAATCCAAGTATACAACTTGGATCAATTTGCACAATTACTATAGGAAACTGGAAACTCTTGTCAATGCAAACAACGTTTTAAAAACCATTCCCAAATTTTATTTTGTATATAATTTTTTATAGTATATAATTTTATAACTAACCTCATCAATTGTTTCAATTATACACATCAAAACCATAAAACACATGCAGCATCAATAAAAAAAACATTCGCACGGAATATTCCCGCATTAAAAAATAATCCCGTAAGATTTTTTATATATAAATAAAATTTAAAGCAAAAAAATATATTATAATTTTTTAACACATTCGCAATTAATTATGTGTATATATAAATAAAATATATCTCATATAAAGTATTTGTGTACGAGCTTTGTGTGTGCATTTCAATGCCCTTTTGTTTTAATTTAATGTATATATTGTACAAAAACAATTTTGTCAACGAATTAATTACCGTAAATGATATTTTCTTTATTTTCATATCAACGCATTTTTTTCTCCATATATTATAACAATTACAACAACAAATAAAATTTTTCAATTATATAAAGGTAAAATGATAAGAACATTTCTTTTTTTTTTTAACACAATTTTTTATATTATAATTTTATAACTAACCTCATCAATTGTTTCAATCGGAGACGCACCACAAAATATAAAACGTTTTTTTTTTATTACCAACAATATACCAAACGTTCACAAAAAAAATTTCACATTCAAAAATAATCCCGTAAGGTGTTTTGTAAAGCAAAAAAATATATTATAATGTTCAAAAGCAATTATATAAAATATAGTGCGTGTGTGTGTGTGTGTGAAATTTAATGCCCTTTTTTTTTATTACAAGGTGTGTAGAGTACAAAAACAATTTTTTTCAACCAATTAATTACGGTTAATGATTTTTTTTTTATATATTAATAATTACAACAAAAACAATTTTATGAAATGATAATGATATGGAAGCAATAAACTATGTTTTATGTAAAGCGGAATGGATGCCGTTATATGGGCATTTAATCACAAAAAAAAAAAAAAAAAATGCAACAAAAAAATTATGCATATAAAAAAAATTATGTATGCAAAATATTAATTTTTTATTTAATCATATAATTATATAACTAATCTTTCGAATTTTTATTTAAAATTATCAACAAAATATAAATTAATTACATACCAATTGATTTTGCTTGATTTAATTACAGGATTAATTAAATATTTATTGATTTTAATTAATTTTTATTAATTTTCATTACGTCACAACAACACTATACCAAACGTTACACTGTATACAGAAGAAAGTACGCCATTTTAAAATTTTACGATATGGTTTCGTTGTTTTTTTTTTTATCGTCAAATTGAATTGTCACAAAGATTTGAATATGCGGTGAGATATTTAAACAAAATATTACCGCAATTTATGTTATTTTTTTTTTAATTTTATTTAAAAATATTTTTTGTTTTTTAATTTTTGGTGAATTAAAGTAAGATTATTTAAACGTTTTAATATATTTAAAAATTAATTTTTTAATTATTTAAATATTTAATTAATTCATTGATAAAAAAAACATTGATATTAAATAAAAAAAAAACACAAAGCAATATAAAACGTACAAGATTTATTTGATAAAATCGTATGTGATGACAAAACATATTTTTACATACCATAATTTTTGTTCCATGGAATTTTTTTTTATTTGTTTTTGTTCTTCTCGCTTGGTGGCCGTCTGATTGGTCCGAATGCTGACGATGATGACGACATATACGTGCGTTCTTTTGCGATAACGAAACGAATGCGAATGGAAAAAAAAGAAGAAAAATCCAAAATGGCCGAAAAAGAAGAAGCTAAGTACTGTGAAGTGAAGAACGAAAATAATTAGTGATTTTATTATTTTTTATTTTTTTTGATTTAATTTTGGTGTAAAAATTATCATTTATAAATGAAAACCTAATAAATAAATAACAATAAATATATATAAAGTTGTTCATTGATAATAAATATAATATTTAAAAAAAATCTATATTATAATTATATAAAATACAAAAAAAATTGTGCACGCGCGTTTTATAAAAAAAAAAAAGAAAAAAAATCATTTGAGCCCCTTTATTTTTCCATCATCATATAGCAAAAGTAGCTTCGTTTTTTTTTTTTTATTTCATTTTTGTTAAATTTGTTCTGAACACCACAAAAATATCGAGGATTTCAAAGTAAAATTGAAGCAGCAGCAGCAGTAGCAATAGCAATAGCAGAATATTACAGATTCTATGTATAAAAGAACATTTATATATATATATATATATAATCAATTATAATTGTGTTGTGTTGTTGTTGTTGTTTTTATGTGATACTACTGGCTGGTGTTTTTCCTGTATTACACACTAATCATATATAATATATATATGTATAAACAGCAATATATATCTGCTGGTGTTTTTTTTTTTTTTTTTGCTGGCATAATATATTATAAAATACAAAAATAAGTACGAAACGAACAATAAAACACATCAGCGAATATTGTGCAGATTCCAATGACGCCATTTTACACAAGAATATCATCAGAAAAGTTATTACTATATTATTAAAAAAAAAAAAAATACAAACAAAAAAAATAAATAAAGAATCGCCCAAATAAATAAATCATCAATTGAATATTAAATTGAAAATAAATTTGCATCCAACACAACAAAGGTAGACAAAGTATAGGCATAAATAAAGGGGCCGCATCATCGTGCCAGTCAGTCAGTCAGTCAATTCATTCAGTAACAGCTACACACCACATCATATTATTTACCGCTTAAAATACTATTAAAAAAAATAAAACAACAATTGGGGCAAAAATAAAAAAACCAAAAACACACACACACGCACACATCAAGAATAATTGTTTGCTTAAATAATATTAATTGAACATCATTAATTGTTTAAAGTCAACAGCTGGATCAATTTTTTTTTGACGACGGGGCAAACATCTACAAGAACTTGATCTTTTATAGACAACGGAATAAAATAAGGTATTTATTTGTTTAAATTACTATCTATCTATATTTATCTATAGAGTCTCTTTAGTTACTTTCATTGTGTTCATAAATCTATCCTATTCTATTGTTTCGAAAGAAGTGTAATCGTTAGTTTTCTTCCTCCATAAACCAAAACGTGAAAGTGACAAAAAAAAAAAGAAGAAAAGAATTTATTACACAATAATTCTTCATATTTCATTCATATGAAAAAAATTATCAAAAATATATTCAGTATTCAATTACTATTATTATTATTATTAAATGCCCAAATATAATATATTGATTATTAAAAGCCGATATTCGATTTACCAGCAAACGATTGAAGAAAAATAAACAACAAAGAAATCACTTGAGGAGGAAATGTTTTTTTTTTGTTTTTAAAGATTTGTTTGTTATTCGTATGATTTGTGTTTATATTTCTTTAATTTGAAGGTCATTAAATGTTATAATACACAAAATTGGTTAAGTATAGTATATAATTTTTATAGTTTAATCCATAACAAAGAGAATATTTACGATCAAGTTTGGAATTTTGTATGCCTTGATTTTTGTATTTTGTAGATATTAAAGTAAAAAAAAAAAAAAGTGTAAATAATCACACAAACACATTGAAAAAGATATTCAAATAAAATAAATACGCAATAAATATGCTTTTGTTTAATATCGTCGTCGGCGGTTTAAAATCACCCCCTCCACCACCACAACCACTAACACCATCACCATAGCCACCAATATACAAAACAAAATCCCCCATCATAACATCTTATTAATATATATATCGTCATCATAAGCGTCTGTCATCCCCACTAATAATCACAATAATAATATATAATGAATGGGTATCAACAAATTTAATTAATCTCTATTTATTTTTTTTTAATTAGTACAATCAAAATAATAAAATATTTACTATATTTTATATAGTACTACTATATACCTGATTTATTTTGTTATTATAAAATTTGTTGTGTATAAAATGTTGTAATTTGCGGTGTTTGTTGTAAAAAAAAAAAAAAAGAAAGGAAAATTTTATATGCCGACGATCTACCGGCCACAAACATTATTTTTATTATTATTATTATTATTATTTATTGTTTATATAATTATCAAAAATGTTATAAATGTTTTGATTTGCCGACTTTTTAAAATAATACGCTTTTTCTTTTTTCTTTTTTCTTTTTATTTGTAATTTATGATTTATTTATTATGCAATTTTTAATGTGATGAGATGAAATGAACGAGAAATTGTAATTGTATGTTATTGTTTTTTTTTTTTTTTTTGTGTGTTGTTGAAGGTATATTTTCGTGTGAAAATGAAAATTTGATTGATTTATTTTCGTTTTTTTTTTTAAATGTTTTGTGGTGTGTGTTATTTTCTGCTGTGTCACAATGAAATTTTTTAGTATAATTAGTTTTTTTTTTATTGATGATTTTTAACATGAATTCAATCATTTATTATAAATTATAAATTTTCTTTATTTTTCAGACAGAAATCAGGCGAAATTTATCCAGCAAATCTACTTTGAATTTGTTTGTTATTTGTTTGAACATGGAACATGGACATCCATTAGATGAATCAACAAATATTGATAAGTTATCGGATAAAGGACGAATTGTTCAAAGATATCTTATAAATAATGGTAATATTTCTATCAAATTAAATGCATTAAAATAATAATAATACCAATAATAATAATAATAATATTGATCAAAATCATCTTCCATTACAAAAAAAAAAAAAAAAAAACTACAACAACAACAACCAATCAACATTGAATGCTCATTATCGTTGTTATCAACAACATCCATACAAACAGGACTATCATCACTGCCGCCAGCACTAAAACAACCACCATCTCAAACACATTCATATTTTACAGATTTAACAAAAGTAAAATCGATGATCACCCCACAACAACCATCGTCATCTCATCCTCCGACCATCCAACTAAATACTACTACTAAAAAACCATTACAATTACATCCACCACAACCACCACCACCAGCACAACCACCAATTCATTTTTTAAAATCTATTCGATCATCAAGAAAAAGAAAATTTAATACACACAAAAGAATAATTAAACATAATATAATAAAACATCGAAAAATGATTAATCCAATAAATAATAATCCTGTACATAACAATAATAATAATAATAATAATAAGATTAATGGTAATGGTGAAACGATTCATGACGGCGGTGCTGGTGATAATCACGATAACGAGACTTTTAATCATAATAATAATAATAATAATAATAATAGTAATGAATTATTTATTAATATTAATTCAAATTACAATACAAATGAATTTGAGGTAAATGTAAATGATCATTATAATATTGATGATGCTGCTGCTGATAGTAAAATTGCACAAATAAATGTTTTACAACAATTACCCCACAAAACAATAACACCAACATCCACAAATGATTCATCGAATTTATCAGTAATACCACCGAATAATAATAATAATAATAATAATGATCATAATACTACTACTACTACTATTACTAATAATTGTAATTTAAATGATGAAACATCAAATAATAAACATTTAATTGATAACAAGGAGCAATTAAAACAACGTTTAAAATTTGACGATATTGATAAAATATTTGGTAATATTGAAACAATTGGTAATAATTCAATAGAACAAAAAAATCAATTCAATCAACACCATAATATCAATAATAATAATGGTAATAGTGATGGAAATTATTTAATTAATAATAATAATGGTAATAGTGATGGAAATTATTTAATTATACAACCATCATTAAAATTTAAATGTTATAAATGTGAAAATAATTTATTTTCAACGTATGCTGCATTAAAAGAACATCATTTAATATGTTTAAAAAGTATTATAACAAATGTATTGGCAGTGGGAACGACAACGGCAACGACGACGACAACTTCATCATCACAATTACAAACAAATTCATTACAACCACCACCAATAAATGGATTATGTTATTCAAATTTAAATGGAACAATATCATCTGATGGTGGTGGTACAACTGACATCATGGCATCAACTAGTAATAGAAATCCTACTACAACTATTAATACTACTGTAAATTCAACTATAAATACTATTCCATTAGTTAATAATCAAAATAATACTAGTAATAATAATACAAATAATGTAAATAATATTAACAATGATAATGAGAATATTAGCGATAATACCAATTGTGATAGTAACGAACAAATAGATGCACGTGTTCGTTTAACGCGTCAGGTGTATTTATGTTCATCGTGCGGTATCCATTTTAAATATTTCGATATGTTTCAACATATGAAAATTATACATAAAAAGTATTTATGCTTGTATTGTTTTGGGATATTTGAAACTGGCACCCGTTTAACGAATCATTTGGCATCAAAACATAATTGTAAATTGTTAATATTTAAAAATAAATCGGATGTTGAACGAACATTTCAATTCGGCTATTGTTTAATGTGTTGTGAATGTAATCAAATGTTTAGCGATAACGATGAATATTCAACACATTTATGTGATCAATTTTTACCACAATCATGCGGTCATTGTGGATTAAAATCAATTAATCACCGTCACCGTAAATCATGTCCATTACATGGAAAAAATCAAATTACTACGACGACAATAACAGCCACAACAGAAACAACCGCAACCACAGCACCTATGCCAGCGACAATAATTCCAACACCACAATCTAATAATAATAATAACAACACATTAATTAATTCATCACCGTCATCGCTGATAGTAGATCAGATAATAACAAAACAAAAACAATTATTAAATGAAGAAAATTCTTTTAATGATAAAAATAAATTATTAATAAATTGTCTTCAAACGTCCGCGAAACAAAAGAGACGACCACGAATTTATCAACAAAATACTGAATCGTTGTTGTTTTCTTCTTCAATCAATCAATCAATCAATCAACCATCGCAGCAGCAGACGTTCCCGGGACCACAACAATCAACAGCACAACAGCAACAGGTGCAACAACAACAACAGTCCCAACCAATTTTACATGCAATATTAAAACCAAAATTACAACAACCTAAACAGTTTGTACAACCTCAACAACAGCTACCTCCATCACCTCAACAACAACAGCAACAACAATTGTTACCCGTTATAAGACCGACTAGTGATATTTCATCATATTTACCATCATTTTATCAACCACCTTTAATAACAACTGGTCAACCTCTACTCCAACCTCATCATCAACATCAACATCAACATCAACAACATCCACCAACCCAACAACCTCAGTATCAACAACAACAACAACAACCACAACAATCTACTCAACAATTCGAACAAAATAATATTAAAAATTTATCGGATTATGAAAAAGCAATGAATATGATTTTATTAATTGATAAAGAACAACATCGTCTGAAACAACAACAGCTATTGCAGCAGCAGCATCAACAGCAACCAAATAATCAAATACCGATCAATCAACATCAGTTTTATTTAAATATTCAACAACAATATCAACAGGAACAATTGAAATTACAGCTGCAACTTCAACAACAACAACAACAACAACATCCGCAAATGATCAATCAAGAACGACAGCAATCGGTTATTATAAATTCAATTACACCTAAAAATTCTAATCAATATTTACATATAATAAATAATACTAATAATAATCAATTACAATTCATTTCACAGATTCAAGAACAATCCGCAATCCCATCAATAACACAATTAAATACATCTACATCATCATCATCATCATCATTTAGTACCAGTGCGAATAGTAATAATAATAATAACATTAATACAATCATCAATAGTACTAATAGTAATCAACAAATAAAAATTCCATCATCACCAAAAGTTCCACCGTTATTAATACCAAAATTAAAATTAAAAATATCAAAAGAATTTCTTAAAGATAAATATTCATCAGACGACGAGGATGATGATGATGATGATGATGATGATGAAGCGAATAACGATAATGATTCTTCATCAAGTCAATCATCAGATGATGATGCTGATGGTGATGATATCGATAATAATAATAAAAGAAATGATAATGATACATCAATAACAACAACAACAAACAACGATGACGATACAGATACGGACACGGATTCGGATTCGGATGATGATGATGTAGATGACGATGAAGAAAAACAATTAGTTATTGATGAAGATAAAGTAAATGAAAGTGATAATGGAAATGATACAAATAATAATACAAATAATCAAATTGATAATTCATTTAATGGTAGTATGAATTCTAGCAATAATACGACAATAGACGAAAATAGGGAAAAACAATTTTTAAATATCATTTCTAGTAATAATAATAATAATAATATTTGTGATAGTATTGATAATCAACAGAATAAGGATGACAACAACCACGATAATTTGATAATTGGCGATGTCAATAATGAATATGATAATATCAAAAATGTTGATCATGAGTCTAACGATAAAGTTATAATAGATAATAAATCAAATGTAGAACGATCAGATGACAACAAATCGAATAATGACCAGAATTTATTTGATCAAGATGATGATTTAAATGTTAACGATTTAAATAAAGACAATGAATTAAAAGATATTTTAATAGCCGGTGATGATATCGAATTGATTGATTTAAAATTGAAACAACCAATTGATAAAATTGATATTTATCAATTTTTAAAAATATGTCTATCATCAACGTATTCCGAATGTTTGTATTGTAATCATGCCCGAAAAATATTGGTGAATGCAAAAAGTTTAGCAATACATTTTATGGGCCAACATCGTTTTACGGCAACCGTTGATAGTATAACCGCTGAAGAATTACTCCCGCCAACAATATTAAATAAATTGAAATCGTCATTAAAAGAATTACATTCAATTTATATTAATTTATTGTGTTATGTAAATTCGGAAAATTTTCTATACAATACAAATACAATAACCACAACAACAACACCAATTAAAATGCAAAGAACGATGACGACGACGACGACGACAACCACCACATTAAAATATGTCGATTGTTTTAATAAAATGGATAAAATAAATCATAATAATTCACATTTTATAAATAGTCAACATTATCAACGGCAACAGCAATCGTCATTATTCAACGGTGGTGAATTGATTATGGACGAATCTATAAATATGTCTGTATTTGAATGTTTTCAATGTCGTTTCAAATCGATGGTACACAAAGAATTATATTTACATAATCGTAAATTACATTTTAAATCAAATTATTTATGTTTAATGTGTAAATTACATTTTGCCACGTACAGTGAATTAATTTGTCATTTATGTCCGGGTATTTCAAATCAATTTAATATATTCGATATAACATTTCAATGTATTTTATGTAAAACATCTGAATACCATCATCGAAATAATTCATCAAATTCACTGAATTTAACAAAATATGAATTGGATAACGAATCGATGGACAAATCGAAAAACCAATCAATAATTAATTATAATCATCAAACAAATAATAACTATTATACTAATAATAATAATTATTATCAGAAATACCATCAACAGCAGCATCAGCAACAACAACAGAAACAACATCAAAATCATCAGGAACCACCGTACCAGCAAAGACGTGAACAAGATTTTTATAAACATATAATACCATCTGCATTTCGTATTATGGTACATTTACGTAAAAAACATTCCGTGTGTGATGTATGCTTTGAAAATTGTTATGATCAATCGACATTATCGGCTCACATCTGGAAACATAAACTGTTACACATTTGCTATCGATGTGGCATTTCGTATCGCAATAAACCAGACATTACAAAGCATTTATTTTGGAAACACGGAACGGAAAGTGTTTTATGTAAACATTGTTTGCAAAAGAAATGGCCTCACGTTTATCATTTTTGTTTGGCACCAACCACCTTTGTCTGCGAAACATGTCCACAAACATTTTCAAAAGCGGTTGCCCTAAAAGTACACAATCGTTTGCATACGGACGATGGTGCACCATACCCGTGCATCGAAGATAATTGTTTGAAAAAATTTATATCACGTAAATTACTGTTACGTCACGTTGATGAACATAGAAAAAAGGCGGAATTAAAAGCAGCTGCAGAAAAGGCAGCAGAATTGGCGGCCGCCGAGGCAGCTGCTGCTGCAGCAGAATTGGCCGCCAGTAAAAACATCAACAATGAGACAACCATCGATGATACGCCAACGGATAATAATAATGAAGAAATAAAAAATATCGATAAAGATGATTTAAAAGAAAATATTGCATTGAAAAAATTAACACTTTCGGATTTATTGCCACCACCACCACAATTATCACCAACATCTTCATCAGCATCATCGTCACCGTCCAGGTCACCCTTACGATCACCCGTTTATGATGGACCAACGACGACTATGATTGACAACCAAGCGATAGGTAACGATGATGATGAAAAATCTAAAACAGATGTTAAAGATAGGGATGATAAAGATACGGATAATAAAGAAAACATTTTAGAAAAATCCAATGAATCAAAATCGACGACGACGATCGACGTTGTAGTTGGTGTTGATGAACCCCAAAAAGAAAAAGAAATTATAGAATTAAAAGAAATTATCGATATTGCATTAGATCCGCCGCCAATTGAAAATAATAATAACATTGATGATGGTGATGATACTGTGATGGACGATATGAAAAAACAAAAGCATAAAAAGAAATCTAAACGAATTCGAAAACGTGATCGAATTGAAGAACGCATTGAAATGGATCGTCCCGTCAAAGAAGATATTATTCCGATTCCGATTCCGATTGCTCAACCGAAAAAGGAATCAAAAAAATTGTTAAAAAATAAAAAATTAAACATTACAATTGGCAATGTTAAAATTAATAATAATATTAGTATTAAAAATAATAATAATAATATTAATAATAATAGCAATAATAATAATAATATTCAGAATAATAATAATATTCAGAATAATAATATCAATAATAATAATAATAATAATCCGATTAATACGACGAATAATGAAGAAATCCCATTAAAAGATATTCCAATTGATTTGCCCGCATTAAACTTATCGGAAAGTGATAGTAGCGATGATGATGGTGGTGGTGTTGATAATAATAATAGTAATCTGAATGACAATGAAAAGAAATTGAAAAAGAATTCAAAAATATTTAATAATAATACTACTCAAAGCAAAACAATAGAAGAAAATATCACAACAACAACTGACAAGACAAGTGATAATGATCATCAGAATAAATCAAAAGAACCCGAAATTATTAAATCAATACCAATTTATAATGATGTTTGGGATAGTTTTCAAATATATCTGGCAAAACGTGATATATTACCAATGGCCAATGTTAAAACTGAATTAATTGTTATGTCACCGACAACCAATAAACCGGTAAAATCGGATGATGCAGAACAACCATCGAAACCTCCGGTACCGGTACATGTGGCCGATTCTGATCATGATTATTGTTTAATGACAACGCCACCACGTCGTGAATCAATCGAAAATACTGAAGAAATGTTACATAATCCAAATATTTATAATAATAATAATAATCATGATTATAATATTAATAATAATGTCAATAATAATAATACCAGTAAAAAAAGTAAAAAGGAAAAGAAACCAAAACGTAAAAAAGAACTAATTGATAATAATATAACAACTTTATCTTCAACATCATCTTCAAGTTCTTCTGAGTCTTCCGAGGCCTCATCATCATCTTCTTCATCATCATCATCATCATCCTCATCATCTTCATCTTCCTCGGGATCATCGTCAAGTTCATCTTCTTCATCTTCATCATCAAGTGATTCTGAAGATGGTACAAATAAAAGTAAAGCGAATGCATCAGATAGTAGTAGCAGTAGTAGTAGTAGTGGTTCTTCAAGTTCATCATCTTCATCATCAAGTTCATCTTCGTCATCGAGCAGCAGTAGCAGCACCAGCAGCAGTACGAGAATTTCATCAAAATCAAAAATTGATAAAAATGCAAACAATAAAAATAAAGTACGTGGTAAAAAATTAATAAAAAAAAGAGAACGAAATGATAAAAATAAACGGGATCGTTTAAAAAGTGAATCATATTTATCGGATCACATTGATGTTGTAAATACAAATGATAAAATATCATTTAATTTTCAAAATAATACATTCATAACGAATCGTAAAGATTCGGATATGGATATTGAAGAGAATTTATATGATAATTTTATCTATGAAAGTGATTTGGAAACGGATGAATCACAAAGTGATGAAGATTTTTATGATGAACATCCACAAAAATTAGCCGGTGAATTATTAGCGGAAAAACGTAAACAAATTTTAATGGAAACATGTAATATTATGACAACAACAACATCATCAACAACAACAACAGCAACAATGACTGCTGTGGGGACGATGACGACGACAATGGGAACAAATAATACAACATTAAATACATTAGATAGTTATGATATTATGGAAAATAGTCGACCATCAACGCCGTCATTGCCAGAAGAACAACAACAACAACAACAACCATTTGAAATGGTTGAATCCAATCCAATTGGCGTTCGACGACCCGAACTACAATCGCTTACACAATTTGAAAATTATACGCATCAAGATTTAGAACAATTGAACAATCATCAATCTCATCCATCATCAACATCATCCTCACATCATTTAATCGGTCATATTAATCATTCTGTGATTAATATGAAAAAACAGAAAAAAATTGTACGTAAACGTTTCAATAAAATAAATATTAAATCACAATCACAATTGAATTCACAATTGAATATAATCAATAATAAAAATAATATTAATGTTAATCATAATCTTAATAATAATAATAATAATAATAATAATAATAATGACAATAAAAATGTTATCGATACTTATATGGAAACAATAACAAATGTAATAAAAGCAAATTGTATGGATTTAGAAAATATTATAAATGAAAATGTTGATAATACCAAACAATATCCAGATCATCATCATCATAGTGTTGAACAAAAAATTGTACCACCCTTAATGTTACATATAACAAAATCAAAATCAGTTTTACAATCAACGTCCGTCAATCAACGTTTTAACAATTATGAAAATGCTGATATTCCATCAACCAGTAATCAACATCATCAACAGCAACAACAAAATTTAATAAATCAACATCAAAATAGATCACAAATACGATCACCAGCTACATCATTATCCGGATGGTTTAGTCAATCTGTTTCACAGAATACATCGGCCGCATCATCACCATCATCAGTCAAAAGTACCCCAATGCATTCAATAAATCAAGGTAAATAAAATTATTTAATAATAATAATAATAATATAACATAATTTAATAATATTATTTCTATTTACAAAAATAAACAGATGGTGAATTATCATCAATAAAACGTTCAAAACGAAGACGTATACCAAATAAATTCTATGGTTATACAAGTGATGAAGAACAAAATAAGAGCAGTAGTAGTGGTGCAAATGCAACAACATCAAATATTAATAATTCACTGATAACAAGTTTCGGTTTAATAAAACCAATATCACCGCCTAATTTTACATGGAACAAAGAAGATTTACCCGAATCACCAAAAGCATTTCGTGAACCATCGGTTGATCAAATGCCAGCTCAATTTTTTCCCCAACAATTGCCAACACAAACACCATCCAACCCTCCGCCGCCCCCATTAAAAACAATAATAAAATTAACACCAACCGTCACGAAATCATTAAATAAATCAATATCATCCATTCATCATTCTTCAACCGATCAACACCAACAACAACAACAACATTCAGAACATTTAATAAAAGGAACACCATCGTCAACAATACCACCAATTCGAATACGTGCTCCAAAGTATATGCCACAATCACCACAATCGCCGTTGCCTCGATGGCAATCGATTAACCCACAAAAGTCACAACAACGTATTCAAATGGCATCGATGATGAATGATACAGTTCCATCACAGGTATCAGGTATCGCAAATCACTACCAATCAACAAATAATAATAATAATAATCATCAGTATTTGCATCAAACAACAAAGCAACATAGAATGATAAATGATAGGTTATTGAAAACAAATAATTTATCACAAATGAAAGTACAACAAATAAGACCACGAAAACCACGAGCACCGCGACCACCAAGACCACGAGCACCGCGACCACAAAAATCAACAATTAAAACGGATTCAATCATAGTACAACCACAACAACAACAACAACAACAACAAGTTTATCCAACAACAACAACAACAACCGAACAATATTATTATCCTGGCCCAACAACACCTGGCCAATTAACATCGATTTCTTCATTAATGTTACCACCACCACAGGCATTACCACCTTCACAATTATTAGCATCACCATCAACATCATCATCATCATCGTCTTCATGCTCTGCATCATCATCTTTTGCGTCATCGTCCGTAGGAATAACATCACAATCACCAATATCATTTTCGTCATCATCAATATTTCAATCGACAATACCACCACCACCGCCACCACCACCACCAACTTTAGCGATAGCCTCATCATTAACATCAGCAGAAGGATTATCGTCGTCGTTAGCCATAGCAGGACCATCATCAACAATATCTACAACAATAACACCACAACCACCACCACCACCACCACCATCAATCAATCAATTATATAATATTTTTCAATCATCAACGGAACAAATAAATTTATCTCAATCAGCAATCGAACCGAATTTACCTGCTGCAATATTTAATGACAATTTAATAACAATTAGTAATGATCAGCAACCACAACAACAGTCTCAAATTCCATCATCATCATCATCATCATCATCAATATTTCATGGTGGATTATTAACACCATCCACAGTACAACAACCAATTGGAAGTGCTATTGGTGGCGGTGGTGGCGGCGGCGGTGGTGGTGGTGGTGATGGTGGTAATTCATCACTTGATCCTCCAAAACTGTATTGTTATTGTCATCGTCCGTATGATGAATTATCAGAAATGATTGGTTGTGATGGTGAAAATTGTCCAATTGAATGGTTTCACTTTGAATGTGTTGGTATTTTGGTAGCACCTAAAGGTACATGGTATTGTCCACATTGTCGACCGAAATACATAAATGATGATCATCCAATTCCAATTCCAATTGAATTACAACAATCAAATTTTAATGATGGTGATGATCAAATCAACAAATCATATCAGGAACAATCACAAACATTTGTTTATTCACAACAGCAATTGGAACAACAACAACAACAACCGCAACAACAAAGCGACGAACAACAACTACAACAACATGAAAATCAACAACATCAACATTTTGAAATAACATAAAATATATTAGTGTTATTATTATTATTATTATTATGATTATTATTATTAATATTAATATTATTATTATTTATATTATTAATATTATTAAATATTATTTTTATAATTTTTAAATTAATTTTTAAATCAATACAAATTTCAAAATATTAAAATAAATAAATAAAAAAAAACTGGAAAGGAAAGAAAGAACAGCAAAAATGTGTTAATATAAAAACAAAAATTGATTGTTAATTTATTATTAATATATTATTAAATCAAAACTATACATAAAACAAAACTAATCATAAAAAAAAATAAAAGAAATTCATAAATTCTTCTAAAAAAAAATGATGCCAATTTAAGTAAAATCATTAAAATTCGACGTCGTCCTCGTCGTTAACTGTCATAAAATCATCAAATTTAATTAATTTTATTTAAAAAAAAATCAATTATTTATTTTTATATTTAATTATTCATTAACAAATTATCAAAATCAACAATTGTTTATTGCGTGTAAAAGATCGATTTTTCTTATTTATATCAACAAAAAAAAAACCAATTCAAAAAGGCAAAATCGATTTTATATCAAAAAACAAATGTGTATTAAATACAATTTATTGTAAAAAAAAAAACCATCAAATCTGTAAACAATACAAATAATAATTAATTTATTCGCATCAGAACTCATTGAACAGAACTCATTATTCATTTATCTTTGAACATGTTCAATGAGTTCTGATACCTGAAAGCAAAGAAGAAAAAAAAACCTTATAAAACTTTAACCAAAGAATTATTATGTACAAAAAACAAATTTGTTTATAAATCCATTATTAATTTAAGTGTAGTTAATTTATACAAACAGTACAAATGTACCAAAGATTATTTATTTAAAATTGTATAGAGATTAACAAAGCCCACAGAAGATTCAAATTCTAAACGGCGGTGATTCTATATTTGTAAATTTCACCTTAATCTAATTAACAAACAATATTCTATTCATATATGTTCATATATATATATATATATTACAGAATAGCATTTACAAAAGAAATAAATAAAAAATAGGTTCAATAACATTTCAATAAATCGTGTACCAAAAACCCGATGTTGAAGATCACAAATCACAAAATCAAAAAATGCTATTCATTATATATATTATCATCGCTCTTATATATACTATCACGGCTGCATTTAATTCATAATGTCGTACGGTATGTTTACATTGTTTTTTACAATAGAATTTATTATTTATTATATTATTTTATTTTTTTTTATATTACTATTATTTGATTGCAGTTATTTTGTATATATATAATACCACCAACGCGACAACGTATATATGGGTATTATAATATATTTTTATGACGATTATACTTTAGAGTTAATTGAGCGTGTGTGTTCAAAAATTATTATTTCACAAACCAAGAAGATATTGCAATTATTTTCTATTTATTTATAAAGCAAGTGTTTGGAATCATCAATATTTTGGTAGTACCAATCAAACAATTCAATATCAAATCAATTAAGTTGTAAGGGATGGCTATTATTAACATTTCTGAACCTTATCGAATGTTATCAAAAACAAAACCAAAAAATACACGGCATTTGATTTTGCGTTTTGTATACACGACGATCTTTTTAATTCATCATCCATTCATCATTCATTGTATGCGTTTTGAAGATCAAGTGTTTTGATGAGACGCGCGGCACACAATCGATTACCAAATCGTGTGAGTACTAAAAGAATTTTATTTAATATTTTTTTATTATAAAATATGTATTTGATAAAACAAAAAATACGTTAAACTTTAAATTTAGTTGAAATATTGGATATTTCTTAGTGAATTATTAAGGGGTTTGGATTCAAATCCTTAATAAAATTAATGTCGTAGTTCTCTTCTTAAACTGCTAAAATCTTTTTGGATATATCCTCCTACTATAAGAAACTAAAACAAAAACTAGAATCACTTGAAAAATAATAACACTAATAAATTTAGACCGTAAAAAAAAAAAAATAAAACGATTTTTAGTTTGAACAAACCGATCACGAAATAAGTCATTTCATCTGTTATTCAAATTAAAAATCATTTCATAGACATAAATGAATGACTTAAAATAAAAAGGGAGGGTTCAGTAAAAACACTTTTTTAGTTTCACTTGAGGATCGTCTTGAGTTTTGATCAATTTGTCCTTTTTGTCAAAAATTTATCTTTATCCATCATTTTCTTATATCCAAAATGAATATGAATGCGTACGGAGTTTCATACCAGAAATGTTTGGCAGATTTCACAATTAATTCATTGTAAAGGGTGATTTTTTAAAAGTTATAGGAAAGTTTTTAAAAAAAAAAAAAACACATAAAATTCAGAAAAATGCATGAAATCTTTATTTGAATCGATACGGTACGGTCCATATAATTTAATGTTTGAAGATTATTTCATGCAAATGTTCTGCACCTTGACTGCGCCTCAAATGGTCCATCCGCTTAGTCCAATTTTTTGCATACTCTTTCCAACATTTCGGCCGGTATCTCACAAATAAATGCTTCAATGTTGTTTTCCATGCGTCAATTGAAGAAGGGCTTATCTGTATAGACATGAGCTTTAACATATAGCCCCACAAAAAAATAGTCTAAAGGCGTTAAATCGCACGATCTAGACCGGTCAATTGACTGGTCCCGAACGTGAAATAAAATGTTGAAACCGAACTCGCCTATCAATAAGTCCATTGTTGCGCATGCTGTGCGGAATGTGGCACTGTCTTGTTGAAACCATCATGCAAGTCAATCTCTTGCATTTTGGGAAAAAAAAGTTGGATATCATCTCACGGTAGCGCTCACCATTGACAGTTACATTGCGATTCGCATCATCTTTGAAGAAGTACGGTCCAATGATGCCACCAGCCCATAAACCGCATCAAACTGTTACTTTTTCTGGATGCATTGGTAGCTGTTGCAATGCTTCTGGCTGATATTCAATCCAAAATCGATAATTCTTCTTATTTACGTTCTGCCCATTGAGCCAAAAATGAGCTTCGTCGCTGAACACAATTTCGTCGCGATGAACTTTCTTAACAGAGCACGCATTTTGATAATGAAATTCAATAATGCGTTGCAAGCGTTATTCGTTTGTGAGACGCGATTCATGGTTAAATTATTGACCAAACTGAAGATGTTTGACAGTGCGAAACAAAACACGAAAGGTGCGTCAACTGTTTAAACCAAAGTGTTGCCAAAAATATAATAGCTAAAAAATCACCCTTTACAACATCCCAAATTAGAAACGAAGCTTATTAATTTTTAATCACAATCCATATACATTAAATGTCTCTCTATACTTTATACCTATAAAATATAGAATCCTATATGTATGGTATATTAATTATATATCATCCTCCGTCGCTTCTAATTAATGAATATTTAATGATAAAAAAAAAATTATAATATAGAAAATTCCTAGTATTGTTTTTACATATAGATTAAATCTTATTTTATTGTTTTCATTTTCATAACAAGTAAAATGAAATTGTTTTTGATTATGCGATTCTTGCGATTAAAACTATATATTAAAACTATATATTAAAACTAAAACTATATATAATATAAAAAAAATCCACTAAATATCAACCCCATCAACCTGAGCCGCATTCATCCCCCAGCAGCAGTTATTAAAAACTCTCTCAATATAAATTTCCATTTCCACAAGTCGGTTTGTACTTTTAATAGTGTGGGAAAAAGGTGAAAGGAAAATGAGAATTAATATATATAGAAAAAAAAAATAATCACATATGGAAAAGAAAAGGGAAAATTTCCATATCATAAATATTTATTATATATATGTTATATCTATATATATCAATTATAAATATATTATTTATTTTTATGTACGTACGGTCGTCTATCGGTTATTGTGGATATGTGACTGATTAGTTTTGGTTTTTGGAGAATTTTACTCACAACAGAATGTCTATCCAAACTAACCCTTCCTTAATCCACTTTATTGTAGTGTTTTGTTGATAAAAATCTAAAATTCTTACAATATGTTTTGGGGGGTTGTAAATTTCTATATCAATCCTATCCTATAATAATCCTATATCGAAAATATAGTTCATATCGAACACATAAAATATATTTTTCGGTTATTTTTGAATGAGAATTTTTTGAACGCATTCATATTCATTTTGAATATTTTCCCACGGGATTGGTCGTACTTCTAATTACTGAAACCACGTAAAATGAACAACTTATATGAAACCAAGAACAAAAAAATCAATCGTTGCGGTTGTATGTGAAAATTACATCCCTTTCATTGTACATTTTCCCAGTTTTCCCAATTTTTTCTTCTTTTGAATATTCAACAATTTACAATGACATTTTTTTTTATATATCATTTGAAGATCAAAAAATGCAAAACAGTTGATTATTGATAAAGAATACCCCCTGTAATTTATCACCTGATCATTCAAATACACATTCCTAATAGGTGTTAATGTCGCGTGGTTTATTTTTTCATTTTTCATTCAATTATACCTATATATATAAGAAGGTTTTCATTTTCATTAGCCCATTATTTGATATATATATAGTTTCGGAAACTTTCATTTCTCATCAACAACAGTAACAGCAACAGCAGCAGGAGTAATAACAGAAACATTTACTTCATTGCTTGCTACCCCCCCCCCCCCCCCCCCCCAATCCATCCACTGAATGATTGAATATGAATTAATAAAATAAAATGAAAAACCACCCCGCATTTGAATATATGGGGCAGGGTTCGTGTGTACTTACTTATACATTCGACGACATATACAACCTTTTGATAATTGCGATGACCATTTTTATGGTAAATTGAATATGTTATTTCTATTTTTTTATAAATTAATACATTTTTTTTTAGTTGAGTTTTGTTTCTAAAACAGTTAAAACCGTTTTCTTTTTCCCCCAATTGTTGTGAGCGGAAAATAATAATTTTATATTTTTTTGTTCATAAATTGTTATAGTTGGAAAATTGTGAATGTGTATACGCGCGGGAGTTATAAAATAAAAAAAAATATGTATATATAATTTAAAAAAGAAAAAAAGATTTATTTGAATGTTAAGTTCATTAACTTTTATTTGTGGTTATTTTTTCATACAATATATCGTGACCATTTGAAAAATTATATATTCTATTAAGTTTGGGAAATTTTTATTATAAAAGAAATTCAAGAATTTTTATTATATATTGTGTCGTATTTGTTTATTGATTATTTTAATTATGAAAAAAATTATGTACTTTTATTTTGTGTTTTTTTCAATTATTTAAATAAATTTCTATATAATAAAAGTATAGAAATATATTTGGTGAAGTGCGAATAAATTCAGTTTTGTTTTCTGGTGATTTTTACTTTTTAATTTTTTTTTCATTATTGTTATACAAAAATATATTCAAAATTAAAATGGTTAAACGTTCGTCGAGTGTTTCACGGGATTCCCTAAAATCATCCGATTCAATGTCAACAATTACAAGTAATAATTCATCACAAAATGGTAATCATCCGGCAGGAAAGGGTAAAATACCAATATCGCCATCGGGTGGATCAACAAGACCACCGCAACGATCACGTAGTATGAATGGATTACGTGGTGTAAGTCCAACAAAAATCCATAATGGAACGGGTGCTAATCGTGCTAATAAACCAGTCGATAAAAATTCACCATATTTGGTGAAATCCAGAGGAAGCGAGTGAGTATACAGAAATTATATATATATATATATATATATGTTTGACGCAATAAAAATTTAAATACTATATAAATGTATAAATTTGTTTTATTAATTTAAATAATTATAATATATATACATATTCGAAATATATTAGAGAATAAATTCACAAACACTCACACAATTCAACAAATTTTTCCAATTCCAATACATAATAATTGAAAATCAAAAATCATAATACAATTTTCTATAGTTTATGACCGTTTTAAAGACAATAAATATATTTAAAATTATTAAAACTTATATATCAATATATAAAACGACACATTTCACGACACATAAAATAAAAACAGAAACAAACGAAACAAATCAAATATTCACTTCGATGATGTGGATAAAATATAAAAAATTTTCTTTGTTTGTCATTGAAAATTTGTGTGTGTTTTTTTTTAATATTTTATTTATATTTTTAAATTATAAATGAATAATTTAATTATTAATTTATATATTGTATAAATGAAGAAAGTATTTATTTATTTATTGTTTTTTGTATTTAATTTTTCTAGATAGAAAACAAAAAAAAGACAAAGTTTATTGTAACATGATTTTACAGGGGGGGTTTTTTCGATTTGATTCGTTTTATATGAGAAATTTCTTTTTGGGGGAAGTTTTCCAAATCAATTTTTTCATTAAAAGATCTTATATAAATAGATAATTTTTTAAACTTGCGGTCAGAAATCGATATATATATCTAAGATTTAATGGTTTAAAGATTAAAACACGGCAAAACAATTAATTTTATTAAATATATATTTAGAAAGTTCGCACACGAAAAATCTCTCAATTATACTAAAAATAACTTGTGACATCACTTTAATTATACTATGAATTTTCCGAGATTTTTCCTGTATTTAAATCAAAAATAAAATATATTTTTCTCTTATAAAGAATCATCACAATTCTATCATATTCTATCATCGACCATGATTCGATCGGTAAATATATCGGCATATTTCTACTATATTGATTTTTCTTCTGGAAAAATTCTTCTGTTGGATATTTAAAGTTCGGAAAATCATATGGACAATATCTCGACAATATTAAGGGAAGCTATAAATAAAATCCTGTTTGGTAGATTTTCATGAATATTTCTTAAATATAAAAACAGATTTACATAATTTTTACAAAAGCCCACCCCCAAATAAAATTCTCACAAGTGCGAGTGATTATACACGAAAAACATTTGCATGCAACAAAAATTTGATGCTGATATTATTATAATAATAATAATAAATTCATTAAGAATTTTTTCAACTACGTATTTTGTTTAGTGTTTTTTTTTTTATAAATACCATCCACACAATAAAAATACACAGGTCATTATTTCTCACGC
The DNA here is from genome assembly GCA_958336335.1 of Dilophus febrilis. Lineage (NCBI taxonomy): Eukaryota > Metazoa > Arthropoda > Insecta > Diptera > Bibionidae > Dilophus > Dilophus febrilis. The sequence continues at coordinate 5,731,793 of OY284472.1, read as the reverse complement.
AACATTTCATATATTCCACAAATAAAATATATATGTACATCAATTTAATAATAATCTTATATTTGAATATAGAAAATAGGTACATTTACCTTTTAATCGCGTTTGAAATACATTTGTATGTATTATAATGACGCTAAAATAGAAGAAAAAAACTTTAACTTTTATATATTCTTTTTAATACTGATGTGTGATGTTTGATTATAAAATTAAAATGACACATAAAAAGGATATTTACATTTCGGTGGTTGGGTTATTCAACTTTGGTCAAATATTTGTTTGTTTTTTCGTTTTTGCCAATTATCGTATTTTCATTTGTTGTTCTTTAATAAGTTGATTTGTTTTTTGTGTGTGCTCAAAAAACATATAAAGAATAAGGTTAATTTCATTTCTTCCCCTGCTATAGTATTATATTTATATTAGCAATTATAATCATGATGGATATATAGTTATCGCAGTTTCTGAATTCGCAAAATCTCATTGCTATTTGGAAAGTTCAGCTATTTCATACGAATGGGGTTTCCATGATTTTTCCGAACTCCTAAATATCCTACAGACAAATTTTTCCAGAAAAAAACCTAATAGAAATATTCCGCAATATTTATACGCTAAAAAAAAAATTGCCATCGAATCTATATATGGTGCGGATATGATTTATAAAAAAAATATATATATTTATATAGAAGATTATATACATATAGTTTTTATAATCACGAGCAAAAATATATATTTTATTTTTGATTTAAAACTTGGAAAAATCTCGGAAAATTCATATTTGAATAAGGTAATAATTAAAGTGTTGTCATTATAGTAATTTTTATTAGTAATTTTTCGTGTGCGAACTTTTTAAACATATATATATTTATTAATAAAATTAATTGCGATTATATCTTGGAAAATTTATATATGAGTATTGAATTTTTCTGTCTTTTATCAAGTGTATTTTTGAAGATTATTTTGTATAATTATTTATTGATTCGAATTAGAATTGAAATGATGGGATGTCCAATAATAAGATATTGATGAAGATTTGATATATTTCAGTTTTTTTTAATCAATTTTCTTGAATAATTACTGTCTGCCATTTCTAATATTTCTCTCAAATAAATTATTAACAGTTTAGGTAATTCAATCCAGGGTAATTTAATTGGGAATTTTCATAGAAATTGTACGTTATTTTTGCAGCGTTCTAAATATCCTTATTTATATCTATATATATATATATATATATTGTATATATTTATATAAGTTAGATAGAATTTTTTGATCAATCATAAATCCGCACCATCATCATAAATATAAAATCTCGCATCATTCATCAATCAATATAAAGAATTTCAATTTCACACATGGAAAATTATATTAATCCTCTTATTGGGTCACGGTTTTTTTTTAATCCTTATTATGTCAAAGAAAAATTATAGATAAAAAAAAACCAATTTTCCATTTGTTTTCTCTTATGAATTTTGAACTATATACATAAAAATAATTATATATAGAATAATTTTAAATAAATTAATAAAAAATTATATTCAATGTCTTATACATAAAATTTTATTTTAATAACATATGATAAATAATAATATAATTATTATTATTATTTAATAAAAATAAATAAGTTTTTTAAAATGTATATTTAGTTTAAAAAAAAATATAGATAGTAACTTTAATTAAAAAAAAAAAGGACCTTAACATTTTTTATTATAATATATTATATATATTCAAGGAGTTATGGTTCCACTTCCTTACTTTAAATACCGATATATAATATTTTTTTTTGATTGGGTAATTATATTAGGAAATAAACTAAAAAAATTTCAATTAATTTCTATTAACCGGTAACCCAATTTCCTTATTTTTCCATTCAAATTTCGGTTTATATATATATTTATTATATATTATTGATATATATAGTTCAATGTAAAACAGTAAAATGCTGATGTAGAAAAAATATATAGATATTTAAATATTTATATATCGTATTTTATTGTATGTTTATTGTTTACCTGTACAAAAAAAATCCTTTAACATATATATCCGACAACAAACAAATAGAGAATTTGTTTTTTTTGTATATATATATATAATATATATATATATACATATATATATACCATATATTTATGATAGTTAGTGATTTTTATATATAATAATTATTATAACATATATTCATATAAATTCATTGTCGATAGTTTTTGTTATATACATATATTTACTTTAATGTTTAATTCGTACACATGTGTATATTAGATTTATTTGTATATCACATATATATATAATATTCAACAATAGAAGCAAACAAAAACCGAATTTTATTGTTATATATTTTGTGTATTCAACTGAATATATACACGGCGGTATCGTTGAAGAATATAGGGGTTAAATAAATTAAATAGAAAATATTTATTATAGTATTATAGAAACAAACAAAAAAAAATGCTTTTCCTATATACATATATATATATCTATTCGAAAGAGCTGCGGAGGTGTGTAAATTAATAATATTTATATATAAAAAATTTCCCTTTTATCATTTAGAAACTTTATACGATACAAAATAGTTTTAAGTCATATATATATTGCTTTTATCATTTTATTATACTTAAAAAATCATCCTCATATATACAAATGGTTTTGAATTATCTGTTTATGGATTGATTTTCCATTTATCATCTAAAAGCTGAGTGTTGCTAAAAAATCATCCTTAAATTTAATGGGTGAAAATACCCGTACTGAGATTAAGACAAAATTTTGTCAATATAAAACTTTTTCCACCATTAAACCTCTAAAATATACAAAATTACAAGTTACTTATATGGTATATGGTATAAGAAACACGATAGATATATCTCTAAATAATAATGATCCATTGAATTTGTGTGATGCCCAATCAAAATTGATTGTTAATTGCTTATATACTTGGAAAATTCATGAAAAATTACCTCATACTTATATTTTTTATTTACAAAAGGACAAGATCACGGTTCCCTGATCTATATATAGAGATTTTTTGGTTTTCGTTATAATCTTTTTGTATATATGTGTGATAGAACTTTGAATTCAATGAATTTAAAATGAATTGACCGCGTCAAAACCTTTGCACCGCATTTGTTTATATATTTTTTCAAGGTGTATTTTAAACTGTGTGGTGATCCTTGAAAATTCTTCAAGATTCCCTATAGAGACAAATACTTTTATTATAAATAGACCTGTTTTCTGATGATGATATAGAAAATCCGTCCGTCAAGAACCCCTTAGGTGTATTATTTTTTCAAAAGGTGAATTTTCAAATGGTTCATTACGCCTGAAACATATATAAATCGTATGTTATACCTTGGCTCATAAACTCATATTTATGCGTTTTGGTTTTTACACCCAATTAAGGGGTTTTGTTTGCGTCAGAACCCATTCATTTATTTGTGCAAATATGCTTATAGTATAGGTTTGTTGTATTATATATAGTTTAATAATCAGTGGTAATAATTTTTATTAATCCCAATTTTTTATTTATTAACCTCTTCCATATGTATATATTATAATAAATCGTGTACCTTTATTTATATTAAAATATACTTATGATGGTTTTAATAATTTCAAATGAACTTAAATTTATATATATTGTTTATTTTTATTATATTTTAATGATTAATGATGTATATTATATTTGTTTATGACCTTATTATTCTTATAAAATTAACTATAATAATAATAAAATTTTATTAAAGGTATTATTATATTCTTTACGAGGGTAATACGATAATTTTCTTTCGTGTAATATCGCCTTTTTAAGTATATTAAAATCGGGTACAGTACAAAAACTATATAGTAAATAGATAATAAATTACGCCAGTTAATGAATTGATTGCCTTTGAACTGAAATCAACCATTTGATATTTGATAGATTGGGTTTGAAAATTTTACCTGCGATATCTTAAAATTGATAGTAATTTCTAATACAAATATATTTAAAATACGCATATGGAAATTTAACGGATTACCCTCGGTGCGTATAGAAATATTTTATGATAATTAATCATAAAAATATTGTGTTAGCAGTTTCAAAAATTTTTCAATTTTCCAATAATAATATAACAATAATAATAATCTATTCTTCTTTTTTAAAAGCGTATCAAAATCAATGTATTTATTTTGATGAGTTTAGTTTGTTTTGTTTTGTTGATGATTTTTTTTATTAATATATTATTTTTATTTATAGATTTAAATGAAATTTTTGCAGATAATCGCAAAACCTATTATATATTATATGTATATAAAATTTTTAACATTTAGAATTTGCATTGAATAATTAGTTTACACAGAACATAGTTAATTTAACAAACCAACCCTTGAGAATTGGATTTTTTTTTCATCATGGAAATTATTCTGTGGTGCGATATAAAATAATTCGTTAAGAATCCCTCTTGAATATTTTTTAATCAATAGACATCAAAATAATGTATGAGTTTTGACCATTTTTATTAAATGATTGGCATTTTTCAATCTGACTTATAAAACCATATTCGTTTTTTATTTTTTTTGATAAAGAGCATAAAAATACCTTTCTTTTTGGTGGTATAATCATTCAAATCATCGGTTACGTATGGTTAGAAAATTACAATAATTTTAATATCGGTATTCTATTTACAATAATTTAAAAATGAAAAAGTCTCACAAATTTCATATATGAATTGAATATTTTTCGACAGTTTTCCGATCAACTATCCTTCAAATCATTTCTTGTGAACGTTTTTCTTTCATTAGATAATTTTCTATTAATAGAAAATCCGTTAAGATTCTCTACAAAATACAATTTTACACTGATAGATATTAAACATTTATGAATCCCTCGTGAATGGTTTTACTTAAATGAAATAGATATTTATTGAATTTCATATAAAATCTAAATATAAAATCAATAATTTAAAAGGAAATATATTATATTATATATATTAATTTATTTATATACTAGCTATAAATACTAAGTGATATGACTAACGAAAAATACTAATAATAATAATAATAATAATAACAACCCCCCCAGAGCCTATAGATAGATTTTATATGCATTTTATTATAAAATTGACCTAATTATTATTATTTATTTTGTTGTATGATATATCAATCACTTGTTAAAATGATAAAATCCTACAATAATATAAATATAGATATTAACGTCTGTCAAAAATGAAAAATAGTAATCATGATTATAATAATAATAATAATAATAATAATGTTTTATATGTGAATTCCAATAAATAATTAATGGTTTTGTTCTATTATGATATGTTATTATATATTTCTTTTCCTTCGCCGAAAGAATGGAAATGGCTTAATATAATAATATATATATATGATGAATTTATATTAGTCATCGTTGTATATAGAAAAATATTTCATAGTATTTTGAAATTATAAAATAAATAATTATATATTCAATAAAAATTTATTGGCTGCTTCTGTTAATTTTTATGTTATATATTTATAGTAATTATATACATTTTACTTACATTTTGTTTGTATAATTGATATATAATATCTTATATAACAATCACACACAGCGATAATTAATTAAATTTTATTATTATATATAGGCTTTTTATTATCAAAAGTTTTGTTTTTTACATATATGTTTATGAGCGTTTCTATTTGGTATAATTGAATCATTGTATCTTATATCGACGAAAAGTAAGACTAATCGCATCCAATTAGAACACAATTTAGAATTGAATTGAATTATTCTATCTGTCTATATAATATATTATTTCTTACTATTATTTCGTTTCTATACGATTCCGAATCATTGCGTATAAGAAAATTAATTTATAATTAGCAAAAAAAACATCAGTTTTATTTTGTGTTGTGCGGTGCGTGAAAAATGTGTCCTGATGATCCCCCAAACGATTGGAAAGGTTTTGAATGCCTTACAAAACAAATTAGTTATTCTATATATAAAAAAAATAAATAGTTTTTCAGTACACAATTTTCCGGAAAATTGGAATATTTCCAATTACAGTATCTTGTATATAGTTTTTCTTGCATTTTTATTATCGATACAATATTTGAAAGGATTGTGTCAAGTAAATTATGGTTTATTACTTAAAAATGGATTTTCTTCTAGGAAAAATCAAAAAATTGATTGAATTATTGAAATCTGAAATTTGAAGAAAAACTACCTTTAAGAATATCGTTTGGATCATCATCAGCAGAGGATACGTATATATATTATTCGACGCCCCGCAACTGCAATTGCATTTTTATTATATAAATATAAATTATAATTAATTATATTACCGATTTTATTATATACATATTGAAATAATTATTTGTAGTATAATTTGCATGTGTGATATTTAATAATAATAATAATAATAAATATGATAATAAAGCAAAAATACAATATTTAGTTATAAGACATGAACAAAACCTATATGCATGTATATAATAATTGATTGATATATATATATACTGTATATATAGGAAAGGTGATTGAAGTAAAATCCATTATTATATATATACAGGACATATAGATAGTGGTCGATCATATATAATTAAGGTTGCACACCGCGTAGAAATAATGGTGCATTTATATTTATTTTGTATATGGAAATATAATTTTACTTTAACGACATTTTCCAATTATTTTTATTATCATATTTATATTATGTATAAATTATTTGTATATATAAAAAAAATTTTACTATCGTTCTTCTGAACTAAACACAATTTCAAAATTAATTCTATATCTATATCTATCTATAAAAATATGCATTTATGGATAAAATAAATTAAATAAATGTATAATACAAATTTTTGTCACGTCATTTACATATTAATAATATTATATTTATATATATATTTTATATTTGAATATAGAAAAAAAAAAACAAAATATATAGAATTTTGTTCATATATTCATTATATTGTATTTGTATATGTGTGCGTATATAATATTTAATATTAATTTTTCCGATATTTTTTGTATTGTTTTTCATTATTATATTCCTATATATATACAATGAAAATTTATTTTTCATATTAATAAAGATATATAATAATATATATCTATATAAGGGCTGTGAATTCTGCCTAACTTTAGCGCCATCAACGCCAACTCCGCAATTCCAACCAAAACTCAACAAAAGACTCTGACTCCATCAGCTTCTAAACAATACAGAATTTTGAATTATTTCAATTTTCAAAAAGGTGAAAAACTTGGAAAATTCTCAATTCTGACAAAGTCCGTCCATGAAAACCCTATACAATATTTGACACAGATCATTTATAATGCATTTAAAAAGATCGTGTAAAGATTTCCAATAGATTGGTTAACGAGTTTTCTAGATATCGCACTCAGAAATGGATTTGGTAAAATTTTCCAATATAAAATACACTAAAAATGATGAAAAAATTGGAAAATTCTCAATTCTAACAGAGTCCGTTCAAGGAAACCCCATACAATATTTGACACAGATCATTTATAATGCATTATAAAGATCGTGGTGTAATGATTTCCAATAGATTGATCAATGAATTTTCAAGATATCGCCCTCACAAAATGGATTTGGTAAAATTTTCCATATAAAATACACTAAAAATGATGAAAATCTTTGAAAATTCTCAATTCTAACAAAGTCCGTCCAAGGAAACCCCATACAATATATGACACAGATCATTTATAATGCATTTAAAAAGATCGTGTAAAGATTTCCAATAGATTGGTTAAGGAATTTTCAAGATTTCGCCCTCACAAAATGGATTTGGTAAAATTTTCCATATAAAATACACTAAAAATGATGAAATCTTTGAAAATTCTCAATTCTAACAAAGTCCGTCCAAGGAAACCCCATACAATATTTAACACAGATCATTTATAGTGCATTATAAAGATAATAGAATATCCAGACCTTTTTTATAACGATTCATAACTATGTATGATTAGGAATGGATCTCTATCACTAAACAAAACCATAAGTAAAACATCAATCGAAATAATATATGCCTGTACCATGAGAATCCATTTACTATTTAATAATGATACAAAAAAAAACACATTAAAATTATTACGCTATATAAATTGATTCTATCTATAGATGGATTCTCTTTATATGTACAATATATTGATTTTGTTTCCAAAATTATTATCATGTTTTATTTATATATAGATATATATAATTAAAACAATTATGTTATATATATATATTTTGTAATTAAGCGGTTTTGTTATTGTTAATCAAACGTGTATATATACGAAAAACGAATATTAATTAATATTGTATAATTTATTTTTTATCTTTATCTTTATTTGCTTTATAGTAAAAGCAATTATGGATCTATGGAAAATATAGCAACAAGATCAACTGATAGTGCACCGTCAACTCCAGAGGATAATATAAATGTTGTTATACGGTAAATTTTGATTTTGATGTTTTACAAATATCCATTCATTCATCCATATAATGGAGCCAAGCACATTTTCATTTCAATTTATTTCCCAAATATCAATGTTATTTGGGCTATTTATAGAGTTTTACTGATTATTTAGACACAGAATAAAAGATAAAATAAATAAATTTAATTATATTCATTATTTGGTTATAAAAAGAAAAAAAAATTATTTATTAATAGAGAAAAATTATTGATTCATTTTTTATATTTATATTTAAATATTGATTATCTATCGATATATATATATATATATATATAGTGTTCGTCCATTAAATGAAAAAGAACGTCGTTCAAATGATCCAATGGTAACACAATTTCCAGGCAATGGACAAATATTGGTATATTTACTATTTGTATATAATATATAACTATAACTTTCTTATCTATATATATGCTTATATTTGTGATTCAATTTATTTTAATATATATAATTTATATATAGTGTGATGGAATTCCAGGTGGTCCAAGTGGTGGTCAAAAACCAAAATTATTTAGTTATAATGTTGTTTTTGAACCGGGCGCCTCACAAAGTGATCTATTACAATATTCGGGTATAAAACGTATTATTGAAATGGCCATCGAAGGATTCAGTTGTACGGCATTTTGTTATGGTCAAACGGGATCCGGTAAAACGCATACATTAACCGGACCACCGGATTTGGTATGTATATAATAATGAAAAAAAAAAAAAACAACATATTTATTGATATCGTTTAAATTTAATTTTAAAATCTCTTAACGAGAGAATGAAATTACGATTTGGGTAAATCATTCATTTAACCATTCCATAATTTGCTGTTTTTTTTTTTCGCATATTTCATGAACTTTTTCATTAATATTGTGCTAATTTATTTGAATTTTTTGTATTTAACACAGTTTATAGGTAAACCAGATCCAACGGATGATCGACATGGTTTAATATTCCGTGCATTTTTATATCTCTTCCAAATGCTTCAAGAACGTAAAGATACAAATTTTATATTAAAAGCATCATTTTTAGAAATCTATAATGAAAAGGTAAATGGTATTTTTTTATTTTCTTTTCTTTTTTTCTATATTAATTATTTAAATATATATGTTATATTTATCCTTATTTTTCCTTATCCTTTTTATATTGATCCACATAGGATATTTTATATAATTTTAATTTGATATATATTTTAGTTGATTAAAAAAAAAAAGAATATATATATATATATGAATATATAATAAATGAACTTGAAAAATCTACCCCAAAATGTAATTTAAAAACAACATAATAATAAATTCAATTGCGATATATTTTTTTAAATAACTGAATTTCAAACTATATTTAATAATATACAAAATAATAATAATGTAATAAATTCATAGGTCAGGTTCAGCGGTCAATCCCTTATTTTAATAAAATCATCTAGTTGACAAAAAACCCCCCACATTACCTATATATTTATCGTTTCAATAACAATATAATTTTGTTTTTAATAATAACAATAATAAGAATCAAAATGCAAATATTTTGAAAAGGGAAAGGGTTATCAAAAAGGCTTATATTTTGTTATTAATCATATAATTAATTATTAATAAATTAAAATTATAACTATATATAGCTAAAAAAACATTATTCTTGACCTGTAAAATATGAAATAAGTATGGAAAAGTTAAATTGTTATTTAACAACCCCTTCATTTATATAGTTATTTATTTATAAATTTGTATACGCAGATATCATAATATATATTAGTTTGATTAAAAAAAAACGAACAAACAACAACAACAACAATATAAAAGGGATCCAAAACAAAAACGATATATATAGATATTGATTATATATAAAATTAAAAAAAAAACCAACAACCCTCTATAAAATATATAGCGTGGAATATTTAATTTTATATTTTTTATAGAATAAACTTTAAAACATATTTTAAAATCATATATATATTATAAAAACAAATATATTATATATTTGAATTACACACACTGCGCGGATATTATTATATTATATATAGCAATTTAAATTGATTTCAATTACATATATATACCTACCTTTATATTATTTAATTTAATTAATTGATTTATATACCGTAACTCTAAATTTGCGTTTTCTTTTCAATCATTAAAAATCGATTTATTGTTTTTCTTTAAATATTCAGGTTATAGATCTATTGAATCCAGGATCAGCACGAAAACCATTAGCTGTTCGTTGGTCCAAAAAATCACGTGGATTTTTTGTTGAAAATCTATTTACCGTTGATTGTGAAGAATTAGACGATTTATTGGCTGTTTTGGAAGAAGGTATAGGTTTGATTGATTTTGTTATGGTTATTTCTACAATATAATGAAGTTATTTTTTCCTTTCTCATATTTTCGTCTTTATTGTCAAAATTTTGATAAAAGTTAAACAAGTATTATAATAGTTTTGCTTTTGTTCGTTTATTTGTTTTTAGGTATGAAAAATCGTTCAGTTGGTTCACATCGTATGAATGATCATTCATCACGGAGCCATACAATATTAACCGTTCATATAACATCAGAACAACAGGCTGAAAATGGTGTATTTATATCGAAACAGGGAAAAATAAATTTTGTTGATTTGGCCGGCAGTGAAATGACAAAGAAAACAAATAGTGAAGGAAAAACATTGGAAGAGGCCAATAATATAAATAAAAGTTTAATGGTACTTGGTAAGTTTTGTACAATATATATATATATATATTTATTTAAAGAATTCTTTGTGAATGTTTTCGGGAAATCAATCCGAATTCATATAACTTCGATTCTATAAACTTTCCTTACATATCAAATGGGGTTGTAGAACAAATTCTATAGTTAAAATCTATAAACGTGAAAGATTGTCAATTTAACCATACTCTTTGTATGGGCACCCCATAATATTATTTTAAATTCGTAAAATTCAGCTTATTTTACTTATAATTCAGTCTTAAAATCAATACCATTTCATGGAAATTTCACCCTTAAAAATTGAATGATTAGAGGTTGATTTTGACCAATTATAGGTAAAAAAATTAATTTTTTATTATGTAAGGGGTGTAGTGAAAATGTCATAACTTGGAAACCTGTTAAGGTAGAATAACGGGCAGACCATCAATCGATAGATAATTAAATTCTCTAAAAACATTTCTCATATGGCAAATAAGGTTGTAGAACAAATTCTATAGTTAAATTCTATAAACGTGAAAAATTGTCAATTTATCCCGACTTTTTGTATGAAGACCCCACAATATTATTGTAAATTCAAAAAATTCAGTTTATTTTACTTAAAATTCAGTCTTAAAATCAATACCATTTCATGGAAATTTCACCCGTAAAAATTTAATGAAAAGAGGTTGATTTTGACCAATTATTGGTAAAAAATTTAATTTTTTATTATATAAGGGGTGTAGTGAAAATGTCATAACTTGGAAACCTGTTAAGGTAGAATAACGGGCAGACCATCAATCGATAGATAATTAAATTCTCTAAAAACATTTCTCATATGGCAAATAAGGTTGTAGAACAAATTCTATAGTTAAAATCTATAAACGTGAAAGATTGTCAATTTAACCATACTCTTTGTATGGGCACCCCATAATATTATTTTAAATTCGTAAAATTCAGCTTATTTTACTTATAATTCAGTCTTAAAATCAATACCATTTCATGGAAATTTCACCCTTAAAAATTGAATGATTAGAGGTTGATTTTGACCAATTATAGGTAAAAAAATTAATTTTTTATTATGTAAGGGGTGTAGTGAAAATGTCATAACTTGGAAACCTGTTAAGGTAGAATAACGGGCAGACCATCAATCGATAGATAATTAAATTCTCTAAAAACATTTCTCATATGGCAAATAAGGTTGTAGAACAAATTCTATAGTTAAATTCTATAAACGTGAAAAATTGTCAATTTATCCCGACTTTTTGTATGAAGACCCCACAATATTATTGTAAATTCAAAAAATTCAGTTTATTTTACTTAAAATTCAGTCTTAAAATCAATACCATTTCATGGAAATTTCACCCGTAAAAATTTAATGAAAAGAGGTTGATTTTGACCAATTATTGGTAAAAAATTTAATTTTTTATTATATAAGGGGTGTAGTGAAAATGTCATAACTTGGAAACCTGTTAAGGTAGAATAACGGGCAGACCATCAATCGATAGATAATTAAATTCTCTAAAAACATTTCTCATATGGCAAATAAGGTTGTAGAACAAATTCTATAGTTAAATTCTATAAACGTGAAAGATTGTCAATTTAACCATACTCTTTGTATGGACACCCCATAATATTATTTTAAATTCGTAAAATTCAGCTTATTTTACTTATAATTCAGTCTTAAAATCAATACCATTTCATGGAAATTTCACCCTTAAAAATTGAATGATTAGAGGTTGATTTTGACCAATTATAGGTAAAAAAATTAATTTTTTATTATATAAGGGGTGTAGTGAAAATGTCATAACTTGGAAACCTGTTAAGGTAGAATAACGGGCAGACCATCAATCGATAGATAATTAAATTCTCTAAAAACGTTTCTCATATATCAAATAAGGTTGTTGAACAAATTCTATAGTTAAATTCTATAAACGTGAAAGATTGTCAATTTAACCATACTCTTTGTATGGACACCCCATAATATTATTTTAAATTCGTAAAATTCAGCTTATTTTACTTATAATTCAGTCTTAAAATCAATACCATTTCATGGAAATTTCACCCTTAAAAATTGAATGATTAGAGGTTGATTTTGACCAATTATAGGTAAAAAAATTAATTTTTTATTATGTAAGGGGTGTAGTGAAAAGGTCATAACTTGGAAACCTGTTGAGATAGAATAACGGGCAGACCATCAATCGATAGATAATTAAATTCTCTAAAAACGTTTCTCATATATTAAATAAGGTTGTAGAACAAATTCTATAGTTAAAATCTATAAACGTGAAAAATTGTCAATTTAACCATACACTTTGTATGGACACCCCATAATATTATTTTAAATTCGTAAAATTCAGCTTATTTAACTTATAATTCAGTTTTAAAATCAATACCATTTCATGGAAATTTCACCCTTAAAAATTGAATGATTAGAGGTTGATTTTGACCAATTATAGGTAAAGAAATTAATTTTTTATTATGTAAGGGGTGTAGTGAAAATGTCATAACTTGGAAACCTGTTAAGGTAGAATAACGGGCAGACCATCAATCGATAGATAATTAAATTCTCTAAAAACATTTCTCATATATCAAATAAGGTTGTAGAACAAATTCTATAGTTAAATTCTATAAACGTGAAAAATTGTCAATTTAACCATACTCTTTGTATGGACACCCCATAATATTATTTTAAATTCGTAAAATTCAGCTTATTTTACTTATAATTCAGTCTTAAAATCAATACCATTTCATGGAAATTTCACCCTTAAAAATTGAATGATTAGAGGTTGATTTTGACCAATTATAGGTAAAAAAATTAATTTTTTATTATGTAAGGGGTGTAGTGAAAATGTCATAACTTGGAAACCTGTTAAGGTAGAATAACGGGCAGACCATCAATCGATAGATAATTAAATTCTCTAAAAACATTTCTCATATGGCAAATAAGGTTGTAGAACAAATTCTATAGATAAATTCTATAAACGTGAAAGATTGTCAGTTTAATCATACTCTTTGTATGGACACCCCATAATATTATTTTAAATTCGTAAAATTCAGCTTATTTTACTTATAATTCAGTCTTAAAATCAATACCGTTTCATGGAAATTTAACCCCTAAAAATTGAATGATTAGAGGTTGATTTTCACCAATTATAGGTAAAAAAATTAATTTTTTATTATATAAGGGGTGTAGTGAAAATGTCATAACTTAGAAACCTGTTAAGGTAGAATAACGGGCAGACCATCAATCGATAGATAATTACATTCTCTAAAAACATTTCTCATATATCAAATAAGGTTGTAGAACAAATTCTATAGTTAAATTCTATAAACGTGAAAAATTGTCAATTTAACCATACTCTTTGTATGGACACCCCATAATATTATTTTAAATTCGTAAAATTCAGCTTATTTTACTTATAATTCAGTCTTAAAATCAATACCATTTCATGGAAATTTCACCCTTAAAAATTGAATGATTAGAGGTTGATTTTGACCAATTATAGGTAAAAAAATTAATTTTTTATTATGTAAGGGGTGTAGTGAAAATGTCATAACTTGGAAACCTGTTAAGGTAGAATAACGGGCAGACCATCAAACGATGGATAATTAAATTCTCTAAAAACGTTTCTCATATATCAAATATGGTTGTAGAACAAATTCTATAGTTAAATTCTATAAACGTGAAAAATTGTCAATTTAACCATAATCTTTGTATGGACACCCCATAATATTATTTTAAATTCGTAAAATTCAGCTTATTTTACTTATAATTCAGTCTTAAAATCAATACCATTTCATGGAAATTTCACCCTTAAAAATTGAATGATTAGAGGTTGATTTTCACCAATTATAGGTAAAAAAATTAATTTTTTATTATATAAGGGGTGTAGTGAAAATGTCATAACTTGGAAACCTGTTAAGGTAGAATAACGGGCAGACCATCAATCGATAGATAATTAAATTCTCTAAAAACGTTTCTCATATATCAAATAAGGTTGTTGAACAAATTCTATAGTTAAATTCTATAAACGTGAAAGATTGTCAATTTAACCATACTCTTTGTATGGACACCCCATAATATTATTTTAAATTCGTAAAATTCAGCTTATTTTACTTATAATTCAGTCTTAAAATCAATACCATTTCATGGAAATTTCACCCTTAAAAATTGAATGATTAGAGGTTGATTTTGACCAATTATAGGTAAAAAAATTAATTTTTTATTATGTAAGGGGTGTAGTGAAAAGGTCATAACTTGGAAACCTGTTGAGATAGAATAACGGGCAGACCATCAATCGATAGATAATTAAATTCTCTAAAAACGTTTCTCATATATCAAATAAGGTTGTAGAACAAATTCTATAGTTAAAATCTATAAACGTGAAAAATTGTCAATTTAACCATACACTTTGTATGGACACCCCATAATATTATTTTAAATTCGTAAAATTCAGCTTATTTTACTTATAATTCAGTTTTAAAATCAATACCATTTCATGGAAATTTCACCCTTAAAAATTGAATGATTAGAGGTTGATTTTGACCAATTATAGGTAAAAAAATTAATTTTTTATTATGTAAGGGGTGTAGTGAAAATGTCATAACTTGGAAACCTGTTAAGGTAGAATAACGGGCAGACCATCAATCGATAGATAATTAAATTCTCTAAAAACATTTCTCATATATCAAATAAGGTTGTAGAACAAATTCTATAGTTAAATTCTATAAACGTGAAAAATTGTCAATTTAACCATACTCTTTGTATGGACACCCCATAATATTATTTTAAATTCGTAAAATTCAGCTTATTTTACTTATAATTCAGTCTTAAAATCAATACCATTTCATGGAAATTTCACCCTTAAAAATTTAATGATTAGAGGTTGATTTTGACCAATTATAGGTAAAAAAATTAATTTTTTATTATGTAAGGGGTGTAGTGAAAATGTCATAACTTGGAAACCTGTTAAGGTAGAATAACGGGCAGACCATCAATCGATAGATAATTAAATTCTCTAAAAACATTTCTCATATGGCAAATAAGGTTGTAGAACAAATTCTATAGATAAATTCTATAAACGTGAAAGATTGTCAGTTTAATCATACTCTTTGTATGGACACCCCATAATATTATTTTAAATTCGTAAAATTCAGCTTATTTTACTTATAATTCAGTCTTAAAATCAATACCGTTTCATGGAAATTTAACCCCTAAAAATTGAATGATTAGAGGTTGATTTTCACCAATTATAGGTAAAAAAATTAATTTTTTATTATATAAGGGGTGTAGTGAAAATGTCATAACTTAGAAACCTGTTAAGGTAGAATAACGGGCAGACCATCAATCGATAGATAATTACATTCTCTAAAAACATTTCTCATATATAAAATAAGGTTGTAGAACAAATTCTATAGTTAAATTCTATAAACGTGAAAAATTGTCAATTTAACCATACTCTTTGTATGGACACCCCATAATATTATTTTAAATTCGTAAAATTCAGCTTATTTTACTTATAATTCAGTCTTAAAATCAATACCATTTCATGGAAATTTCACCCTTAAAAATTGAATGATTAGAGGTTGATTTTGACCAATTATAGGTAAAAAAATTAATTTTTTATTATGTAAGGGGTGTAGTGAAAATGTCATAACTTGGAAACCTGTTAAGGTAGAATAACGGGCAGACCATCAAACGATGGATAATTAAATTCTCTAAAAACGTTTCTCATATATCAAATATGGTTGTAGAACAAATTCTATAGTTAAATTCTATAAACGTGAAAAATTGTCAATTTAACCATAATCTTTGTATGGACACCCCATAATATTATTTTAAATTCGTAAAATTCAGCTTATTTTACTTATAATTCAGTCTTAAAATCAATACCATTTCATGGAAATTTCACCCTTAAAAATTGAATGATTAGAGGTTGATTTTCACCAATTATAGGTAAAAAAATTAATTTTTTATTATATAAGGGGTGTAGTGAAAATGTCATAACTTGGAAACCTGTTAAGGTAGAATAACGGGCAGACCATCAATCGATAGATAATTAAATTCTCTAAAAACGTTTCTCATATATCAAATAAGGTTGTAGAAGAAATTCTATAGTTAAATTCTATAAACGTGAAAAATTGTCAATTTAACCATACACTTTGTATGGACACCCCATAATATTATTTTAAATTCGTAAAATTCAGCTTATTTTACTTATAATTCAGTCTTAAAATCAATACCATTTCATGGAAATTTCACCCTTAAAAATTGAATGATTAGAGGTTGATTTTGACCAATTATAGGTAAAAAAATGAATTTTTTATTCTGTAAGGGGTGTAGTGAAAATGTCATAACTTGGAAACCTGTTAAGGTAGAATAACGGGCAGACCATCAATCGATAGATAATTAAATTCTCTATAAACGTTTCTCATCTATCAAATAAGGTTGTAGAACAAATTCTATAGTTAAATTCTATAAACGTGAAAAATTGTCAATTTAACCATACTCTTTGTATGGACACCCCATAATATTATTTTAAATTCGTAAAATTCAGCTTATTTTACTTATAATTCAGTCTTAAAATCAATACCATTTCATGGAAATTTCACCCTTAAAAATTGAATGATTAGAGGTTGATTTTGACCAATTATAGGTAAAAAAATTAATTTTTTATTATGTAAGGGGTCTAGTAAAAATGTCATAACTTGGAAACCTGTTGAGATAGAATAACGGGCAGACCATCAATCGATAGATAATTAAATTCTCTAAAAACGTTTCTCATACATCAAATAAGGTTGTAGAACAAATTCTATAGTTAAATTCTATAAACGTGAAAGATTGTCAATTTAACCACACTCTTTGTATGGACACCCCATAATATTATTTTAAATTCGTAAAATTCAGCTTATTTTACTTATAATTCAGTCTTAAAATCAATACCATTTCATGGAAATTTCACCCTTAAAAATTGAATGATTAGAGGTTGATTTTGACCAATTATAGGTAAAAAAATTAATTTTTTATTATGTAAGGGGTCTAGTAAAAATGTCATAACTTGGAAACCTGTTAAGGTAGAATAACGGGCAGACCATCAATCGATAGATAATTAAATTCTCTAAAAACGTTTCTCATTTATCAAATAAGGTTGTAGAACAAATTCTATAGTTAAATTCTATAAACGTGAAAGATTGTCAATTTAACCATACTCTTTGTATGGACACCCCATAATATTATTTTAAATTCGTAAAATTCAGCTTATTTTACTTATAATTCAGTCTTAAAATCAATACCATTTCATGGAAATTTCACCCTTAAAAATTGAATGATTAGAGGTTGATTTTGACCAATTATAGGTAAAAAAATTAATTTTTTATTATGTAAGGGGTGTAGTGAAAATGTCATAACTTGGAAACCTGTTAAGGTAGAATAACGGGCAGACCATCAATCGATAGATAATTAAATTCTCTATAAACGTTTCTCATCTATCAAATAAGGTTGTAGAACAAATTCTATAGTTAAATTCTATAAACGTGAAAAATTGTCAATTTAACCATACTCTTTGTATGGACACCCCATAATATTATTTTAAATTCGTAAAATTCAGCTTATTTTACTTATAATTCAGTCTTAAAATCAATACCATTTCATGGAAATTTCACCCTTAAAAATTGAATGATTAGAGGTTGATTTTGACCAATTATAGGTAAAAAAATTAATTTTTTATTATGTAAGGGGTCTAGTAAAAATGTCATAACTTGGAAACCTGTTGAGATAGAATAACGGGCAGACCATCAATCGATAGATAATTAAATTCTCTAAAAACGTTTCTCATACATCAAATAAGGTTGTAGAACAAATTCTATAGTTAAATTCTATAAACGTGAAAGATTGTCAATTTAACCACACTCTTTGTATGGACACCCCATAATATTATTTTAAATTCGTAAAATTCAGCTTATTTTACTTATAATTCAGTCTTAAAATCAATACCATTTCATGGAAATTTCACCCTTAAAAATTGAATGATTAGAGGTTGATTTTGACCAATTATAGGTAAAAAAATTAATTTTTTATTATGTAAGGGGTCTAGTAAAAATGTCATAACTTGGAAACCTGTTAAGGTAGAATAACGGGCAGACCATCAATCGATAGATAATTAAATTCTCTAAAAACGTTTCTCATTTATCAAATAAGGTTGTAGAACAAATTCTATAGTTAAATTCTATAAACGTGAAAGATTGTCAATTTAACCATACTCTTTGTATGGACACCCCATAATATTATTTTAAATTCGTAAAATTCAGCTTATTTTACTTATAATTCAGTCTTAAAATCAATACCATTTCATGGAAATTTCACCCTTAAAAATTGAATGATTAGAGGTTGATTTTGACCAATTATAGGTAAAAAAATTAATTTTTTATTATGTAAGGGGTGTAGTGAAAATGTCATAACTTGGAAACCTGTTAAGGTAGAATAACGGGCAGACCATCAATCGATAGATAATTGAATTCTCTAAAACCTTTCCTTACATATCAAATAAGGTTGTAGAACAATTTCTATAATAAAATATTTATTATTAATTTATTGGCATTTTTAATTAACGTGAAATTTCAATATAATTTGATATTGTATTTTTCCAATTATATACTTTACTCGGTTATATTGAAAATTCAATTATATAGTATTCTATTTGATTGATTTACATACATATTATATGCAATTGTCGATTGAATATTTCTATATTGATTATCTGTCGATAAATAAATACCATAAATAAATTATCCGTAATCTAACTCTCTGATTTTTATATTTTTTTATAATGCAATAATGCAATTCATTTCATTATTTATTTATTTATTTAAAAAAAAATAAAAATAAAGGTTATTGTATTGCATCGTTAAGTGATTCAAAACGTCGAAATGGACATATCCCATATCGTGATAGTAAATTAACAAAATTATTAGCTGATAGTTTGGCTGGAAATGGTGTAACACTAATGGTATTTATTTAATTAATATAAATATTTACAATTTAAAATCAAAAATGTTTATGTTTATTAATTATATTCTTATAGATTGCTTGTGTATCACCGGCAAAATCAAATATATCGGAAACATTAAATACATTAAGGTATGCGGCACGTGCTAAAAAAATCCGAACAAAACCAATAATTATGATGGATCCACGTGAAGCCTTAATTATAAGTTTAAAACGTGACATAAATGTATTACAAATGGAAAATGATCATTTAAAAACAGCATTACATTTACATACAGAAGTATTTGATATGAATACATCGTCGGCATCCGGAGCATCCTATATGGGTGGTATTGGCGGTGATTCCTCGTCGTCGATGATTATGATGGGTGTACACGGTGAACGTAAAGATATACCAATTGCACCGAAAGTCGATTTAGAACGTATGCCGGAATTAGGAC
Source organism: Dilophus febrilis (assembly GCA_958336335.1). Taxonomy (NCBI): domain Eukaryota; kingdom Metazoa; phylum Arthropoda; class Insecta; order Diptera; family Bibionidae; genus Dilophus; species Dilophus febrilis. The sequence continues at coordinate 5,711,264 of OY284472.1, read as the reverse complement.
AAACGGAAGTCATTGAATTGGTTAAATTGTATATGGTTGAAAATGAATCGTTACGCATTGAAAATTCTGAATTGTATAATGCACGTGATCAAATTTTACGTGATCAAGAGGTTGTTTGTCGTGAAAATGAACGTCTATTGAAGAAATTAGAAGATGTTAATAGGTATTTGTGTGTTAAAATTATATGTTTTTAATCTATATTAATTTTTTAATCTATTTTTTTGTTTTGTTTTCTAGTGCTTGTATTCGATCACCATTAATTTCGGCTCGTCCTGCAATTTCAACGGAAATGTTAAATATTTCCGGAACAGGTGGAAGTACTGCGGGTAGTATGAGTGGTGGTATGGATGATATTGATTCAAATTTTTGGACAAATCCAAATGAACATAATAATAATGGCGATAATAATAATAATAATAATAAATATTTGAATAATAAGGTATATATATTTTGTAATTTTCAAATATCTGTCTAAATGTCTATATATTTTAATAAACAAAATTGTTTTTTTTTATAAACGTTTAGACAAATGCCGAAGAATCAATGAATGGACGTGTTTCGGCTAATGGTTCCCGGATACCCGAATCAATACAAAAAGAATTGGATAAACGTCGTATTGGTGAAAGGTATTTATTTATTTATTTTTAATTTAATTTATAACATTTATAAATACTTAACAATTATAATTTGTTTGTTTTTTTTTTAAAGTATAAATGACATTGCAAATACATTAAAAAGAAATAATTCATGGGATAATTATTCAAATAATAATAATAATTCAGCAAATCGTAATAAAAATAATAATAAAATGGATCCGTCATTATTAACAGAGTAAGTTTTATTAAACCTGTTGATGAATTTGCGAACCTTTTGCGAATAATTGCATTCGCATTATTATAATTATATTTTTGGTCATATATTTTTTTTTTTGGAATTTCATAGAAAATTAACACAATCACAATCACAACAGCCATTATCATTGAATTCACAATTACTATCAAATGCATATTCAAAATCAAATTCATCATCGTCATCATTCATTAATCGTCGTCGTTCAACTTCTAGTCGTAATGGTCATGGTCGTCATCATAATCATAATCATTGTGATAATGATCCTAGTAATCAATTTAATGAAATGGACGTATTCCGAGGATCAAAATTGTTTAATGACAGTACAGACAATTTAAAAAATATTAATATTTTTGGTAGTTTAATATCATTGAATTGAATTTGAATTGAATTGAATTGAATTGTTTTGGGATATACATAATATAGAGAAGATGCAGTTTCGGTTGTCTATTGGGTGATAAATTAATGGATAAAATCTATAATTAGATCATTTCTTCTATTATCCTATATATGGTTCTTCATTGAAAATCTTTCCAATTTATTTCCTGAACTTAGAACTCTAGAACTATGTCTAGAACAGTTTTGGAGACTAATAAGAAATAATCTCTTAGGACAACAAGTATTTGCCCTCCATATTTATGATACAAAATTAATCATAAAACATTTCTTCCTATTTTTTATATAAAAGAACCATTCCGATTCGACCGTGTCTTATATATTATAGATTTAATTTCATAAATTAATTTAATATATAAATAATAATCGATTAAATGTAATCGATCATCCAACCAAAAATTATTTTTAAATATGTACTTAATGCATCAGATCGCAGAGGTCATTTAAATTTTAAGTTGTGATTTAACATATGACAATAAAAGAATTCCAAAGTTTTCGCAATGGGCGGACGGACGCTAAATCAATTCTACATTACAGAAATATAACGAATTAAAAATAAATAAAAAAAAAACATGGTGAATTCGTAAATAATTCCACATTTTAATTAATTAATTAACTAATTAAAAGTGATGTAAATAAAGCGTATGACGATATGACATCTAATTTATATTATTTTGTGGATTAATAATAAAACATTCATCGTTTTCGATGAATCACAAATCATTAAAAACATTTTTAGGATCATTTCAGAGATTCAGAAAATTTCATTCATTCAAAAAAAAAAAAAAACATTTTTATTAATAATGCATTGTTTTTTGTTATTTTTAGTATGTTATCTTAAATAAAAATTCGACACAAAATTGGATATTGAGGTACATGAAAATTGATGGACAAACAATTATTATAATTAATAGACACATTTTAGAAAAATTGTCTCAAGATGCGAGATGGCAATTAAATAAACCAATTAAAAAACAAAAAAAAAAAAAAAAGAACAACACAAATTTGTTTTTTTTTTTATATATAGATCATATAAAAAAATATAATTAATATATTTTACTTAATCGATAGTTCAACAACCACCGCCACAACCACCACTAAAATAACAATAATAAAAAAAAAATATTTAATTCATTTTGTTATATATAGATCAATAAAATATTTAATTCTATTTTTATATTAGAAAACTCTCTATATATATATATATTTTAATTTTATTTTGTGCACCATCGACCGGCGGGACTACGACGACCCCCAGCCGGTATAATATAATATAATAAACTAATTAATTAATAGAAAAATGGAAGAAAAAAATGGATTTTCCTTTTTGCATTTACTTATGTAGCATAAATGACATTTATACTTATGTGAAATAATTATACAAAATAATTATGATTAAAAATTTCATTTTAATGATTTTATTTTGTTATTTATTTTATATTATATTAATGTATTTATCTTAAAAAAATAAGTGTGTAAAATTATATTGCAATCAATATTTAAAAAAAAAATAAAATAACATATTAAAAAATAATTTGTTTTTGATTGTGCGGGTTGATTAAACAAAGAATAATATATAAAAAAAATCATTCACCACAGTAAAATTAAAAATTAATGGGTGATTGAGCGTACAAAAATAAAAATTTATGATTAATATATATTTAGAATAGATTTAATTTTCAATATTATAAATATTAATATTTTGAACTTTATAACAACTTACTCGTAATCGTAATCGTAAAAATTAATTACTAATTTATTTATTTAAAAAAAAAAAAACATTCACAAACAAACAGGCGATCTCCCGGTAGGATTTTTTAAACATTAAAATACTATATAATAATCAATTTTTAAGTATTTGATGTTATATTATGATCTTGTTCAACATCAACATCATCAGCAGAACAGTCAATGATTGAATTCATGACAGAATCTGTTAGAAAATCTGTTGTATAATCAGATAAATTATCAACTAGTAAATGATTTGGTGAAATTAATGAAATGTTATTATTCGTATTCGTATTATTATTAGTAGTAGTTGTAGAACTTTTTATATTAAAATGATGTTCATTCAATTCAGATATTGATTTATTGGAAGAAGATTTGAATGATGTTGATACAATTTTTGTTGATTTTATTGCTTCTTTCCTCTTTCTATTTTTATCATTTGGCATTGTTGATTTTTTTTTAATTGTCCTTTTTTTATGTTTTTCAACAGTTGCTACAGTTGACATATTATTCTGAGATGTTGTTGGTACCGTACGATAATGATCGGATGTATTAATTACATTACCGGCAGCCGTTGTCAGGATAGTCTTATCATTAATCCATGTTGTAACTGTACGTACTGTAGGTAAATTTGGAAGATGTATACGAACATAATCATATGATGCCGATGATATTTTATATAAATTCATTGCAAAAGATTTTACATCAATTGGATACAATTCTGGTGGTGGTGGTGGTGGTGTTCGTTGTTGGTTGTTGTTGTTGTTCGTTGTTGGTTGTTGTTGTTGTTGCGGTTCATTTTGTGACTGTTCTAATAATGCCGTTGAAATAATAAATCTTTGTAATGCAGTTTTATTATTATCGAGTTTCTGGGGAAAAAACAAATATAAAATCAGAAAATATTTCCTTTGGTGTGCGTAATTGCTTCTATTTATGGTGGTAAAAGAAAACCAGTATAAGGAAAATTAAAAAAAGCCAATTCAAGTTAGGAAACATCAGAAGATCTACATCTGTGATCACCCCTGTGGGATTTTTGAGGAGTTGCCGAATGACGAATGGAATCAGAAAAAAAAGAAGAAGTTTAATGTTTGGATCTTACCAGAAATGGTGATGGTTCTTGTGATTGTGATTGTGATTGTGGTTCTGTTTTCTGTTCTCTCATTTGTTGTTGTTGTTTGTATTCATTAATTTCGTTAAGCGTTAATTTATTTTGTCGTTCGGCTCGAAATAATTCTTGGGCTAAACGATTGGCATTGGTCAACGAATTTGATACCATTCGTTGTAATTGATTTATTAATACTTTTTGACGTTCAACATTATATTGTAATTTTTTTTCATTATCTGTTAGGAGATTGCCATCACCAACACGACCACCACCACCATCACCGGTAGTGCATGTAATATCATCATCAACATCATCATGAGCATGGTGATCATTATCATTTGATGGTTCCATTTCCCTATTGTTTTTTTTAGCTTCTTTATATTTTTCAAATGTTTGTGGAGCTATCAGTTCATCATATTGTGGTTGTGATTGTTGTGATTGTTGTAGGAGTTGTTGTGATTGTTCTAGTAGTTGTTGTAATTGTTCATGTGATTGTAGATGTGATTGATGATGTGATTGATGATATGATTGTTGTAATTGTGATTGTTTTGATTGTTCTTGTTGCTGTTGATGTTGTTGAGATTGTATATTTGTGTTTATAATTGTTGATGGATCATTATTACAATTGTTTTTCGAATTTTTAGGTGTAACAATACAATGTTCAGGTTCAACATCAACATCAGGATTACCACCACCACCACTATCGCCGCTGCCACAAATCGATTTCTTTTGTTTCTTAAATTTCCATTCAATATGTTTTTTATGTTTATTTACTACTTTAATCGGTTTCGTTGGATCTATTCGTTCATAACCAATAGCCTGTCCGGTTTTATTATATATTGGAACTATTATAATTTCATTATTGGCATTGTTAACAATGTTGCTGGTGGTGCCGGTGGTGGTTGTGATGGTTGTAGTTGGACTTTTACAAGTATTAATATTAATAGTTGATGTAGAATTAAGATTATTAGATGAATTTGATGTAGAATTAATACTATTAGATAATTTTGATGTAGAATTAAGACTAGTTGATGCATTAGATGTTGAATAGAGATCGGCAACAGTACTAGTAGTATCAATTATTGATGTTGTATTATCAATCGTACTTATAGAATCAATCGATGACATTTTTACAATATCAACATCACTTATTATAGGTAATGCATCTGCATTATTATTCGTCTGCTTAACGATTTTTGGTGGAATTCTTATACATATATTACCATTTGCCATAGTAAAAGTTTTTCCAATATTACTAAGGGCTAATTCTCCTAAATTTGTATCATAATCAATTGAATTATTACCATCATAGAAATCTCTATAAAGTAAAATTAAATAGAATAAATATAGTTGTGCTTATTTATGGTTCATCTAATTAAAACATTTACCCGTTGATTAATTGAATGGAATCGAAATTATCATCATCATCATCATCATCATCATCATTATCATCTTCATCTGAATTTTGTAAATTTATATCATAATCCATTATTTCGGTATCTTCAATTTTAATAATTTCTCTTGAAAATCATTAGAAATGTTTAATGGATTAATAAAAAATGAATTAATAATTAATAATAATATAGAAATAAGTAAAATTTAATTTTTACGAATATTGATGGTTAGTTTCCGGTGATGATTCTAATAAATCTATTGTTACAATATCATTTTGTTGTACGGTTTTTTCAGGTGATGGTGAGGATGACGGCGATGATCTCTCAGATTTAATTTCATCAAGTATATCTGGATCTGGATCGCATATGATATCATTACTACCTTTACCAAATTCATCATCAGAGTCATCTTCATCGTGATCTTCATCGTGATCGTCATCCTCAATGAGATTATCCCGGTCAGGTTCACCACATTTTAAAATTTGAACATCATACCTAAATGTTGAGGTAAAGTAAATGGTGAATTGATTAACAAAGAAAAAAAACTAACCCATATATAGTTAATAAAACACAAAATTATTTACTTGGATCCTTTAAAATTTGGAAATATTTTTGGTATTGCATTTTCCCTTAGAATAATATGCAATTGATTAGATACTTTTAATCGGATAAGATCATTTTTGACAAAATGTTTTGAACATATTTTGGAATTTGCATTATGTTCTCTGCCATTACGTTGTTTATTGTGTACCAATATAACATTTTCCCATTGCATACATAGATTTTTATCGGATGGAAACCTATTAAATTAAATTTAATTGATATTAATATAGAATTAATTAACATTATAATTTAAGTATTATTATTATTATTATTTTACCTATAAAATGTTGGTGAAGATTGGCTATCACCAAAATAATTTGTTTCCTGGCATCCTTCAATAAAACAAATATCCGCAATCATAATATATCTATTGGTAATTGTTAATATAATATTCTTTTCTTTTTTTATTAAATTTTAAAAGTAATATTTAACCAAAATATATTTATTAAAAAAAATATAAATGCGATTATATTAAAATATTAAATTAATTAACAAAACAAAAAAAAAAAAAACATTTAAAAAAAAAAGAAAGAAATTTTGGATACACAAAACAAAAAGTAAACAAAAAATTATTTTTTAATAACATTTTTTTGATGCCATGCGGCGAATGCAAGACAGAAAATTTTATAGGTTTAAAATATCAAATTTCCTAAACATTTTCAGTGCTTTTCAAAACCTAAAAATTAATCCATGGTTTTTCGAAGACGGTGCAAATTTGAGATAAAATTTTATAGGTTTTAAACATTTTCAATGCTTTTCAAAATATAAAAATAATTAATCCATGGTTACATTTGACATTTGCTCAAAAATAGTCAAGAAAATAATCAATGACAATGGTTTTAATTTGTTTGACACAATAAAAAACCGACAAACGTTTCTTTTTTATCGTGAGAAAATTTTTCGTATTCTTTTTTTTTTTCATTTTTAATTTTATTCGTTTGTGTTCGTTTGGATCGTAAGCATCAAATATTTTTTCATTCGTTCGGTAGTGCGATTTTATTTTCATTAAAAAAAAAAAAAGAAAAGTTTGTGAAGAAAAAAGAAAAAAAATTAATAGCCATTTTTTTCTTTAATTAAAAGAAAAAAAAGTTATTTCAATTTTTTGTGTATTGTAAATTATTTGTTAATTATTTTTTTTTTTTAATTTTTCTTTATCCGGTCGTGTTTTTGGGTGTTAATTTTACAGTTTGCAATTTTATAGAAAAGAAAAACTTTTGTTCATCTTTTTTTTTTCTGTGTGAAATTTTTGCAAAAGAAAAAAAAATATCAATCGCTCGTTTGTTCCGCCATCGCCGCCGCTTTGTGGTGTGTCTATTAAAAAAAAAAAAAAAAAAAAACTGCCCTTTGAAGAATAGAAACTATAAAAAAAAATTACAAACACACAAAAAAAAACTTTAACAAAAATAACGTGAAAAGGCAAAATTTAAGGCCGGCGGTTGTTTTACACTCGATGTCTAGTAGTACTGAAGTCTTTGATAGCTCCGTTGATCCCCCAGCCGCCAAAAAGCGGAAGCAACAACAAACTACCGCCACCACACCAGTAGTAGTAGTAGTAGGAGCATCATCATCATCATCAGTATCAGCATCATCAACATCAACATCACCAACAATAACAACAACAAACACAACATCATCATCATCATCATCTGCATCTGCATCTATACCAGCATCATCATCAAATTTGATAACTATGTCGAATAATAATGGATCATCAACATCATCATCGGGGGGAGACATTGACGAAGGATTATATTCAAGGCAATTGTATGTATTGGGACATGATGCTATGCGTCGTATGGCCGCTTCCGATGTATTAATATCGGGATTGGGTGGTCTTGGTGTTGAAATTGCAAAAAATATTATACTTGGTGGTGTAAAATCGGTTACGTTACATGACACAGCACTTTGTACAATTGGTGATTTATCAACGCAATTCTATTTGAATGAATCGACGGTGGGAAAAAATCGTGCGGAAGCATCATGTGAACCGTTGGCTGAATTAAATAATTATGTACCAACGAAAGCGTATACGGGTGAATTAACGGAATCGTTTATCAAACAATTTCGTGCCGTTGTCCTAACGGCAAATACAAAAGAGGAAATTTTAAAAATCTCTGAAATTACACATGCAAATAATATTGCATTGATTGTCGCCGAAACACGTGGATTATTTGGTAAAATATTTTGTGATTTTGGTGAAAATTTTACGATTTACGATAAGAATGGAGATAATCCAATTTCAACGATGGTGGCCGGTATTACAAATGATACAGAAGGAATTGTTACGTGTTTAGATGAAACACGTCATGGTTTAGAAGATGATGATTATGTTACATTTACTGAGGTATGTTTTATTTAATTTAATTGAAATTTTTCTATATTGTTATTATGTTATTGTTGTTTTTAATTTTTTTTTTTTTTTTTTGTTAAAATTTCACTAGAAATTTCCATATGAGTTTTTTTTTTCCATTAATTATATTACTGATTTGTGTGTGTGAATCATTTTTGGTTTTCAAGTGACGTCACATGATGATGGTTCTTTGTTCTTGTTGTTGTTGCTGTTGCTGTTGCTGTTTTGTCGATTTAGTTGAATGATTTTTTGGTTTTTGTTTCTTGGTTGATGAATAACATTCTTCATTTTTTTTTTTATTAAAGAAAACAAAAACTATTTCATCATTCACCTGTAAATAAATTAATGATAGTAAAAAAAAAAAAAAATCCAACAAACCGTAAAATGATTAAGATTTTTTGTTAAGGTCAGTCTAAACAATACCAATTGTTGAATTTGTTTGTATATTGCATTTCAACTATCACAGAAACACTAAATATACCCTTTTTTTTTTATCTGTTCGGACGTCATTTCATTGTATACTTGGCACGGGCTGTCCACCCCCCAACGAATTCTGTTTGAATTGAATTAACCGTTTATTTGTTTGAACCCCAAACTATGATTTCATTTTAATTTTTAAAGCATTTCTATCCATGCTAAACAAATCTGCCTTTAATAAACACACTGCTGACTTTAATTTCTTCTTTTTATTTGGTAATTTAATACACAGGTTCAAGGTATGACAGAATTAAATGGTTGTGCACCGGTTAAAATTAAAGTATTGGGACCGTATACATTCAGTATTGGTGATACATCGAATATGACCGAATATATGCGTGGCGGAATTGTTACATCCGTTAAAATGCCCCAAATGATTACGCATAAATCATTTGCCGAAGCATTAAAAAATCCTGAATTTGATATATTCGATTTTGGTAAACCGGATATGGCAAAAGATTTACACATTGCATTTGATACATTACAAGAATTCATTAAACAAAATGATCGTTTACCAACACCGTGGAATGATGACGATGCAAAAGCATTTATTAACATTGCCAAAACGTTGAATCCAAATGAGGAATTTACCGAAACTCTTTTAACAACATTTTCAAAGGTAAATATACAAATTCAATTTCAATTTTTGTAATGCAAGTGACAATATTAACTAATGATGATGTGGTTATTAATTTTAATATAGATTTGTGCTGGTGATATAATTCCATTAAATGGTATTATTGGTAGTTTCACTGCTCAAGAGGTTATGAAAGCGTGTACCGGTAAATTTATGCCAATTAAACAATTTTGGTATTATGATGCCATTGAATGTTTACCGGAAAAGGAATTGACCGAAGAAGAATGTAAACCAACGGGATCCCGTTATGATCGTCAATTTGCCGTATTTGGACAAAATTTCCAAACTGTTTTGGGTGATATGAGGTATAAAAATTGTATTTTGGTTTCCCTTGTCGTTTTCCATTTCGGTTACTTCATTATTTTTTTAAATACCATTCAATTGCTTTCCAAAATAGTATTCGTTTTCTCGCACTCTTCATCGATAATTCTCGGTGTAAATTTGATTTCTTTTTCATTTTACATTTCGTTTTACATACGTTATTGAACGTACTTACTTAATTATGAGCGCCTACAATTGGTTTTATCGTCTGACAACAGACAATCATACAATCGAATTTATTTACTGTGAACGTTCGCCAGCCGAAAAGTTCAAAGGAGAGATCGTGGAAGGTCCGCTTTCACTTCATCTTTCCGCATCTACCGCGCGGTCTTCCAACCCATATCGTTCTTGATATACCACACAATGTCGGGTTCGCCATTCGTATTTTATAAAGTGTATGGTCGTTTCGCTTACGCCATCAACCATTTTCCCTTGTCAGTCCAAAGATGATCCTTGAAAAATCAACAAGTAGAATGCATATGCAATGATGGCCGATTAAGACGATTACCTCTAGAGTGGTCAGTTATTTCAGGGTTTGCTCATGGTTCCTGTAATCCTTGTGAAATCAAACCAGTAGTTTATTTAACCAAATTGTATTACTAATGAATTGTTTGTTTGTTTATTTTTTTTTATTTACTTGGAATTCATAGAATATTTATTGTTGGTGCCGGTGCAATTGGATGTGAATATCTAAAGAATTTTGCAATGATGGGTGTTGGTGCAAATTTTGGTGAAATTATAATAACCGATATGGATCTAATTGAAAAATCCAATTTAAATCGTCAATTTCTATTTCGACCACATGATGTACAAAAGGCAAAATCACATACGGCAGCGGCCGCCATTAAGGCAATGAATAAAGATGTTCATGTAACGGCCCACGAAAATCGTGTTGGCGGTGAAACGGAAAAATTCTATGATGATGAATTTTATTTACGTTTAGATTTGGTGGCAAATGCATTGGACAATATCGATGCACGTCATTATATGGATCGTAAAATTGTCTATTATCGAAAAATGCTCATCGATTCGGGTACCTTGGGTACAATGGGAAATGTTCAGGTAAAAGATTAATGGAATATTTTGTATGAATATCATTTGGAATGACTGATACTAATGAAACTGTCATTTAATAATAGGTTGTTTTTCCTGATCTCACCGAATCGTACAGTTCAACACAAGATGCACCAGAAAAAAGTATCCCAATATGTACATTGAAAAATTTTCCAAATGCCATTGAACATACATTACAATGGGCACGTGATAATTTTGAGGGTATATTTAAGCAAGCGGCTGAAAGCGCTGCTCAATATATTTCCGATAAATCATTTATTGATCGAACATTACGTTTACCGGGAGCACAACCATTGGAAATTTTAGAATCGATTAAGGTATTTAATTGTAAAATTACATTAAAAAAACATTATCTAATATCTACCAATTTCTTTTCATTTCTCTATGTGTTGCAGATGGCATTAATCGATGAACGACCAAAAGAATTTAAGGATTGTGTTAAATGGGCACGTTTACATTGGCAAGATCAATTTTCGAATCAAATCAGTCAATTATTGTATAATTTCCCGGCGGAACAATTAACATCGACCGGTCAACCGTTCTGGTCGGGCCCGAAACGTTGTCCCGAACCATTAACGTTTGACGTAAACGAACCGTTACATTTAGATTATGTTTATGCAACGGCCAATTTAAAAGCCGAAATGTATGGTATTCCGCATGTACGTGATAGAAAAATTGTGGCCGATCTCGTTAGTCAAATTACGGTATGTTTGTTACAATTACAACAATTTATTTTTTTCCTTTCCTTTGTAAACCCCTATACAATAATAATGTTTTATTTATAACTGTTAAGGTTCCACCATTTAAACCAAGATCAGGTGTAAAAATTGCTGTTACCGATGCGGCAATGCAAGCCGAACAAAATGGTAATCGTGATAATGATCCAGATCGTATTCAGACAATCATCGATGAATTATCAAAATTGGGTAGATTAGATTTTAAAATAAAACCATTAGAATTTGAAAAGGATGACGATACAAATTTCCATATGGATTTCATTGTGGCCTCATCAAATTCTCGTGCCACCAATTATAAAATAGCAACGGCCGATCGTCATAAATCGAAATTAATTGCTGGTAAAATTATACCGGCCATTGCAACAACAACCGCATTTGTATCCGGTTTTGCCGCATTAGAAGTGTATAAACTTGCTCAAGGGTAAGTACAAACGTTTTTTCACTGGATCCACTCGATCCTCTTTGTGTCTCCGCAAAATATTAATTAAAAGAAACCTTACAAGATATTAATCATTATTTATTTTTTTTTTTTTTGGTTCAAACAGTTTTCAAACATTGGAACGTTATCGAAATACATTTGTTAATTTAGCCGCACCGTATGTTGGTTTTACGGAACCGATTGCGGCCGCTAAAAGTACATACTATGATAAAACATGGACATTATGGGATCGATTTGAGGTTGAAGGTGAAATGACATTGGCCGAATTCCTTGAATACTTTAAAACGGAACATAAATTGGAAATAACAATGTTATCACAGGGTGTTTCAATGTTATATTCATTTTTTATGCCGAAATCAAAATGTCAAGAGCGTATGGTATTGCCAATGTCCGAAGTGGTTCGACGTGTATCGAAAAAACGTATCGAACCACATGTTAAAGCATTAGTATTTGAAATTTGTTGTAATGATGAAACTGGAAATGATGTTGAAGTTCCGTATGTTCGTTATACATTACCTTAAAAGGAATCGGCAATGTTTTGTTTATTTTTTTTTTTGTTATCACATCCAATTGAAAATTATTGAGAAAAAAAAAACACACGCATTTTAATTATATATTAGGTGTATTTTATTTATATTAGATTATTCTATATTATATTATATATGCTGCTCTAAATTTATTTAGTAAAGAGTAATTTAACAAAAAAAAAAAATAATTAAAATAACCCAAAAATATTAATTTGCCGACGTAATTTGGAAAAACAAAAAAACAAACAACCCCCAATTAAATTAAACCATTATTTATATTATAATTAAAAGAAAAAAGAAAGTGTACCACCCAGATTTAATTTAAATGAATCAGTAATTAATAAAAAAAAATAAGCATTTTTCAAAATTATTTATTAAAAAAAAAACAAATTATTCTATTATCATTTTTATTTAATTAAAAAATTATTATAAATATTTTATAATGGGGGATATACCCGCCAATTTAATTTTACATTTTTTATTTAAAAATTAATTTCACATTTTGGTTATAATTAAATTAAATTAAATTTAATAATTTTGGAATTAGAGCTTTGAACAAAGGATATTTTTTTTTTAATTTAATTTTATTTTATTCATTAGAGAATTAATAAGTTTTTTTTTTTTTTTATTATTTACAAAAATAATTAGAGAATTAATTGATATTTATAGCCAATTTATATTTTTATTTCTATTCTTTTTTTTTTTTCGTGTGTGATTAAAGATTTTTAATAATAAAATAGCTCGATCGATAGCGCCGCGTTCATTTTAAAATTCATGCAAATAAAATTTGAAAGCATTTGAAATAGTAAAAAAATAATGAAAAGGTAAAAAATGAAAGAAAGAATTTAGCCTTTTTGGTTTCTTTATTTAATTTATGCAAACAGAAAAAAAAAATAAATAAATAATAAAAATATACTTAAGCATTTTCATTTTCAATTTGTCTGTGTGAATTTAAAGTGAATAAATAAATAAATAAATATATAAAAAAATAATAATAATTATTAGAAATTGTAATTTATTTTTTTTTTTAAATATGATTTTGTATGATATTTGGTCTTAATTATTTGCTGTTGATTAATTTTTGAAATTCTAATTTCATAATTTAATTCATTATCCTGTGATTGTTGCATTTAATTCAATCATTTTATTCTCGAAAAATTCCAAAAAATCTTTTACTTTGAATTTTTCATCAATTTTTAATATTACCTACAAATACCAAAAACATTTTAAATATTTAGCAAAGACAAAAAAAAAACCTCATAAACCTAATAAAATAACATTTATAGTTTTTTTATTCTAAATATAAATATTTTATTTTATATTGAAAGGTTTCGACTCATAATACGATCAAAAAAATTGAAAATTACATTCATAAGGTTGTATGGCATATTGGTATGCAAGCACATCATCGACGATTGAAGACCATGGTTCATTTCCTAGTGACTTCAGCAGAAAAATAATTTTTCATATCACAAATTAATTTGTGTGGTGATATGGGAAAAAAGAGAAATTGAAAAGTGAAAAAATTAAATTTTTGCTTTTTTTTTTGGTAAATTTTGATCTGAAAAATACAAGAGTTAACTCTTGTATTTTTTATTTGGACATCGTCCTACGAATCCCAAATTTTGCACACTGATAGACCATCACTAAATATCAAACGTCCATAAATATGAACTTCATAGATGGACCAGGAGCACCAGGATCTGGCTCTAAAAATCGTATTTTTTCCATTTTCAAACTCCTATAACTTTGAATTTTCTTTGGGAAATTTTTTCCAACCACCGATGAATCAATAGCCTTTTTCATTATCTATCGATTGCCGTTGGTCCCATTTTAATATTCACATTGGTTTGGCCACAGGGCAGTAATGAATTTTGGCAAATCTCCGGTAGACCATTATTCCAGGAATTGTTTCAATAGGAAGGAGTTGCTTCATTTTTAATTTTATTACATCAAAAGAAAGGTAAAGGATTAAACTTTCATTTGATGGTGGTTTGATAATTTTCCTTGGAAAATTGTGGATTTTCCTTTAACATTGAAAACCCCCTATTTTCGATGAACTTTGAAGGTCAGTTCGGAGGTGATCCTGATGGATAATAAATTCCATGTTTTGTGGGATTAAAGTAGAGGATATACCAAGTCTTTTGATGGACTAAACTTGTTTATATCTCAATTGGTTTGGGTACAGTGGTGGTTCAAAGTTGGGTCTACATGAAAATTTGAAAAAATTTCAATTGCCTCTCCTGAAGGTATTTCCGATGTTATAGCAAAGTGGTAAAACAAAAGTTATGTCAATTTACCGTCTCTATCACATATCCAAAGGACAGAAGGATATCTTTAAAAAAACCAATTTTTCCAATTTATCACTTTTTTTTGAAAAAATGAGAAAATTTTTTTTTTTTTTTTTCAAAGTGGAAATCGAAAGTTGGTATAATTTTTTAATATTTTCACTATACAAAATTGTTTTCCAACCACTTTAGTTTTAATTTTACGAATATTTTTAATGAAAAATTAAATATTTTATATATTTATATAGTAAAATTTATTTATCAAATAAATATCTTTTTTTTTTCTTAAATATTAGACTTATTTTGTATTTTCTCTATTACAAATAAAGTTTCATTTGTTGTAAATTTATTATTATTATTATATATTGATTGTGATTTATAGTGTTTTGAACACCGAGAATCAGTTTTATATATATTTTACTACATATTTTATCAATTACTTGTTGTGATTATAAATGGAAAATATTTAAATATTGATCCTTAAAATATATTATGATACAAAATTCAAATAATAAATAAAATTAAAAATATAATAATCTCAGCTTAACCTATATAAATATAATGATTTTTTTTAATGTATATTATATATTATATATTAATAAATTAATTTAATTTAATTAAATTATTATTATTATTTTTTCTATATATATATATGAATATTTTACAAAATGAATGTCACAAATATAATGTATTAAACAAATCATTATTCATTCGGTAGAAAAACATCCCGCCCAACATATATAATAACAAGGTGATCATCAGTGCATCAGTGCTTTATGTTTTGTGTGTTTTGTGATGGAGCGTTTCTTTCAAAAGGATATATTTATTATATGCGTGTAAATAAAGTCCAAATTGTGATCACTTACATTATATATAATACATATTTTTCCTAATTTCCTTTACTGAGAGGTAATCATCGCATATATTAATGATATGATCACGCTGTAATTTTTATTATTATTATTATTGTATTTCAATTCAATTTTATGATATTTTATTATGATATTATTAAATAATTTCTACTTATTATATATATAATATAGGATGGAGATATAGGGAATGGAATAGGATAGGTATAAGTATAATGGTATATAATATATACAATAGGAAATCATAAGCATCATCTTTATACAACACTTTATATATACATATATAAATATACGTGAATGCATATAGAAATACATTTTAAAAGCTCATTAATCTTCTTCACTTATATATAACTCGAATACAGAACTGAAAAAAAATAAAGATTATATTTATATTATTGTATATGCTTTTTTTTTTTTTTTTTAATTTCTTTATACACAATAATTATTAAGTTTTTATTAAATGGCCCCAAATCGCCGTATTTAAATGTATTAATATTTGATAATAATGCGATTAATTTTATGCTAATTGTATGCGGAAATGATATATATTATATTAGTGACAAAGTCTCGGCAGGTTTGCCGCAGCCACCGTGGAGGGAGAAATGGTAAAGGTTATAGATTTCTCACCATTGGAAATAAATTCATTATAGAAATTTTACAATAAAATTCTAATGAAAAACATTTCTGAAACGATATAGACAATATCTGTTTCTATATTTAGAACAGAAACAAATTCTATATTTATCCATCCGATTCAGAAGGATTTTAATTTAATTAAAAAAAAAAACGATATCAATTATTGTATTTTGTGGGTTTTGGTAATCCCCGAAATATTTTGAAAATTTTTACAAGTAATTTTGTGATTTCGGGATTCATATAACTAACTATAAAAGGTTATAGCGTTTTGTTAGAGCCATATAAATACACATCAATAAATTAATTTTAAAAATGCTAATAATAATAATAATAGCCAAAATACGCACATATATATCATTAATAATTATTATATATAAATCATTCATTAATTTTTTGAATTGGAATTTAAAAAAAGCTCGCAATATATAACTTTAAATATAAATTATTTTGTTTTTTTTTATTTAAAAACACTATAGTCTTAAAATCTATATATTATTATTTTTTATTGTTTAATTTAAAGGAAAAATTATTTGTATATAAATGGAAAATTTAATGGGAAATGACGTTCAAATTATTTCTAAATATAAATATATTAATAATGTGAGATTTTGTATTAAAAATAATAAATAAATATCATTCCGTTCCGTTTTCACGAACTCGGGTCTTTTCTTGTCTTTTTTTTAATCTATATATTGATTTAAAATTATTAATATATAAATAAATATCATTTATGGTTTTGGATTTGAAATTATTTTTAAGATAAAATGTTTCTAAATTGTGAGTATTTTTTATGATCATTATTATATAATAGAATGATTTCATTTCTATTTGGTATTTGCGATTACCAATAATATTATATATTATTTTTTTAACTTACATTTACAAATGTTATTATGTTACACAAAATTAATTACATTATAAATAAGAGGTGAGATTATAATTACAAATTTATTGTTTGCTAATATATATTAGCAAACAATAAATTTATAAAACATTAAAGATTGTATATTTATAAATATTATTTGCTGGTTATATAATTACACATATATAATATAATATAAAATAAAGCTTTAAATTTGTTCGGGTTCTCTCTATCAATTAATGTGTTAAATTTATAAATTCATTTCTTCAGATTATAAAATTGTATTAGCTGTATTTTGTAGTATTACAATTGTGTCTCACCTCTTATCATTTAATATTATACTTTGAGTTGGTGAACCATTTACAATATGATGATTATTATTATTATTATTGTTGGTATTATTATTATTATTATTGTTGGTATTATTATTAGTACTGCATCCGCCATCACGACGATCACCACCAGTACCACCACCACCACCACCACCTCCATGATTTGTTGTTCGTCGTATTGTTGACATAAAACTTGTATCGGCACCCGTTCCCACCGATGATAAACCTAAACGATTTTGTATTGGCATTGGTTTACAACATAAATATCGATGAAAATGTTGACGAAATACACCCGACACACAATATAATGCTACCGGATTTACACAGGAATTTAAAAAACTATATAATAAAAATGAAAAAAAGAATTTGTTTATTATAATTAAATCATTAATTATGTTAATTAATGGGTTAATTAATTGGCCGATGTGTAGATGCATGGATAAATTGTTAGATTGCTGGATGGATTGATGAATTAGTAAATTGAAATATTGATAGTAGTTAATAAATTGATTGATATGTTTATGTATGCATGAATTGGTTGATTGATGCAAGGATGAATGGATTAATAGCTTAATAGATTTATGAATTGGTTGTTTAATTGATGAATGGATGTATGGATTATTGGATGGATGGATGAATGAATGGATGGTTTGATAAATTGATAAATTGATCGATAAATGTGTTTTAGTATGGATGGATTGGTGGATTGATGGCTTCAT
The DNA here is from genome assembly GCA_958336335.1 of Dilophus febrilis. Lineage (NCBI taxonomy): Eukaryota > Metazoa > Arthropoda > Insecta > Diptera > Bibionidae > Dilophus > Dilophus febrilis. The sequence continues at coordinate 5,692,921 of OY284472.1, read as the reverse complement.
GAAGTGATAAATTGATAGATTAATAGATTGATAGATTAATAGATTTAAGAATTGATAAATTGATAAATTAATCGATTGATGTGTTGATGCATTTTGTTGGATTGTTGTATGAATGGATGGATGGATGGATGAATTAGTAAATTGAAATATTGATAAATTAATTTATGACACGATAGGTTTGCTGATGGATTACTGAATTGATTTCTGGATTGGATGATGGATTGATGAATTAGTTGATTGATGGGTGGATGAATTAGTTGATTGATGACCAGATAGATTATTGGATGGATTAATAAATGGATATGGTTTGATGTACGAACCGTTTGGATTGATAAATTTTTTCGATGTTTATGTATGAATGTTTATGTATGAATAAATTGCGTGATGGAAGGATTGATTAATGGATTGATAGCGTGATGGATGACTGGATTTCTGAATTAGTATTTTGAAAGGCTGATAATTTAATGGGTTAATTTGCTGATTGATTTGCTGGTGAATTACTGAATGGATGGATTGATGCGGATTGATGGATGGAAGAACTGGTTGATTAATGGAGGAATTAATGGATGTATGGATTGTTGGATCGATTTATGTGATGATGGATGGATGGATTAGTCGATTAATTGTGGAGGATGGATTGATTATTGGATTAATGGTTGGATTGACGAATTGATAAATTGATCAATTCATGTATTGATGTATGGGTGAATTGATGAATTGATGAAAATTAATAAATTGATGTATTGTTCGATTAATGTACCGATATGCGGATTGATGGATTGATCATCGTGAAATTTAACATTTAGTAACAACATAATGTGGTCTTTTACATTTAGTAACAAAAGATGTGAGGAATATAATGAGTTTTTGAGCAATTAGTACCACATAATTAAAGCTTCCAAATCTATAAAACCTTTATATACGTAAAAACCTTAATTCTCTAAGATGAAAACGAGATCTTGAGCAATATGTGCAAGCCTGAATGTTTTCCGAACATCAAACACGACAGTCGTAACGAAAACCAACGTATAATTTACATTACATATTATAATGAAAGTATACATATATTTGATTAATTTTACAATTTTAGTCTTCTTTTTCGCATTTTACCAATCAAATAATTTAAAATCATTTTGATTGAAAATTTAAATCCATAAATCCATAATATAAATATGTGTATATAATATAAGTAATTGAATAGAATTTACTTACCTAAAACAAAATCCGATTATACGTAAAATATGCCAAAAATCATCGTATTCATCAAGACTATTCGGATTTAAATGAAACCATAATGAAAATATATGCATTGGTAAAAAGCATATAATGAATACTGATAAAAAGGATGAAAAAAAAATATTGAAAAGTATAAATAAAAATCGAATCTAAATATGAATATAATAAATAAATCAATTTATTATTCAATTAATTTCATATAATCTATATATTTTCAATTTATCGATTTATGTATAAAACAAAAAAAAACATATAATTACATACCAATTACAAATGTAACAACCATACGTGCAACATGTCTTCTGGCACGTGCTTGTGCTCTACTTTGTGGTCCTGCCAATTCACCGGGCATTTCACGAGCACTTAAATGAAGACGTCTTGCCATTAATGCATATAAAACACCAATTATAATTAATGGTAGAAAATAATATATAATTGCTTTTCCAACAATATTATATCTATAATAAAGGTGGTTGGTACGTGCAGGTGTTGATTTATTCCATTACAATTATTATATTCATCCGAATACACCGCCGAGGTATATACAATAAATAAGTTAATATGATAAAAAATACATAAAGATAATAAAAATATATTATTATTATTATTATTATTATATAATAATAATTGATAAATATTTTATGATAAATTTCATATTAGCACGTTTATACAATATATTGATAGTAATTTGTTTCGATTATTATATAAGATTTTCTTTTAAATATATGTTGTATATATTGTATTTTCTCAATAATTATTTTATTTTATTGTTTATTTATTGCATGTAGCATTCATTATATATGTTATATGATGTGTATGATAATATAATTAATTTATATATTACCTATAAAATATTATTTTTATTATACAATTAGATTTTAAGTGCAGGTAAAAGTCCAGAAAAATATCCCTTTTCTGTCACATCCGCGCATAGATAATAAAGTTATAAAGAAAATTATACATCACACTTTGATGTGTTGTTTGCCAAAACAATCGGAACAATTAAAAACAAAAGTTAACAAAAATTATAAATGATTGCGATGTTCCAAATAGCGAACATCCAATTTATTGTATAAAGTGAGTGGAGTGGACGAGTATAAATGAAAAAATTTCATTGAAAACTGTGCGTGATATTTTGATTATAACATCAATAGTTAATTCCAATATATAATAAGAATTGAATAATTTTAAACTTAAATGTAGTTTATAAACTAAATGTATATGTAGTTTTCTATTTTTAAACATGGACAACATATAATACAATAAATTATTGCAGCATTGCGTTTTTAACAAAGATCCAATAAATTCTTTAATTCTGAAAACTTATAGCCAATTTGGTTTAAAGTGAGATTTATAAGACCACGCACTTCTAGAGTATAATTTTGCGGCATAATGAGACGGTACACAAACAATTACTTTAGTTTAGTGATATAGACATAGAGGATTCAAAATGCATTATCGCAGATCGCAGAAATTAAACTATAACAAAAGTCCCATTGAATTATTATGGATCTATCATCACTATATATAATTTTGTTGTATGCATCATTATTTTATAAATATTAAAAACGTTCAAATTAATTCCTTAATCTATTAATTACCCTTTCTTATATATAATTCAAGAAATTCTACAGCGGTACATCATAATATTCTGTGTATTTATTAACTTTTTTCGAACCAACAGATTTGGAAATTTGCCATATTTTTTGTCAAGAAATTCAATACTATGGAGCAGTCTCTCAGAGGGCTAGCATTATACCTCCTGTATTTAAGACTATCAATTGTTATTTGAATTCAACATTTCTTCATATCAAAAACGTATCCCTAAAGTTGGGACAATTGTTTGAAATCATGTGAGTTATGCTTTTCAGTTTAAGTTTATTTTCTCTATTCATATATTTGATTTTATTATCAAAACTTTCCTAAATGAATCCACGAATAAATTATAATAGATTTGACGCCAAACAAAATCACTTAAATATGTATTCAATGGATATCATACAGGTTCATCACCAAATTAAGTGACTTCGGTGGTCACGGCAATAGAATTTGTATGTTTTACGGCCTCTAAATCCACCATATAGTAACAAAAAAAATAAAAACAATGCAGATATTCAAAAATTAAAGACAAAACAGAAAAAAGTTTTATAGGTTTTCTGTCTAAGATTCTATAATGACCTAAAAATTAGAGTGAGAATGTTAAATTAAAGAATGTCTTAGGTAAAATATGTGAAATATTGCAGTTAAATCAAACAAACAATTAATTAAAATGAATTTCCATTACGAAATTGTACCAAATTTGCTTATGTATGTAGGATATGGCATTTGAATTATAAAGAATAGATTTGGAAAACTATATTTTTCTTTAGAAAATGATACAGACATCATTTAGACCTTTAGAAAATTAAACAGAATTGGCGTTAGCAAATTATACAAAATTATCTTTAGTTAGACTATATCATACAAATTTTGCTTTAGGAAATAAAACAGAATTTCTTTTATTAAATTATACAACAAAATTTCCTTTAGTAAATTAAACAGAATTTCCTTTAGAAATGCATTAGAAAATTACGGTTGTGTTTTCGCTTTTAAATATTCTCTATATAATTTATACTCAAAAATTTTGTTAGAATCTTAAGTTAAAGAACATGTCTATATAGTTTAAATATCTATAATCGGTAATATAAGACAATGCGTCATCCATCATCCATCCATCAAAAATATTTTAATTTATTTATTAGAAAAAAAAACGAAGAAATATCCTTACCCCCGTGGTTAGGAAACTCACTATTGTTATTTTGTTAAAGAAACTCACTATGAAAAAACGTGAAATATTATGCAGGTAAATCAAACAAAAAATTAACCACGCTGATTTCAAAATTAGGTGATCACAAAATAGAAGAATAATATCCAAATGGTAGTTTAACAAAAAAAAACTAAAATACCATATACACTATCTATACTATTAAATAATAGTAAAATTGAGAATGAAATGTTATACTATTTTTTTTTTTTTTTTGGTTTCACGACGATACACGATGATGAAAAATAAAATAAAATAAAATAAAAGGAATCTATAATTGGAATCCTTTCACTTTCATCCTTAAATTTTATTCATCATATATACCGACCGCATGCATGCATGCATGCATGGATATAAAAATATCTAAGATACAACATAAATATATACATATAGTACGGATCTACGGATATATATAGATAGACCCTCATATTATTAAAATTGTTTTGCGTAGCATTTATTTCGTTATATGTATTTCGTTTTATTTTATTTATATAATATATATTATTTATTTCTAATATATGCGACAGTAAATTCGACAAGGGATTTTATATTCGTATATGGTTTATTTTTTTTTGTTTTACTTTAAATTTAAATTGAAAAAAAAAAAAAAATAAAATAAAATAAAACAAAACACAAGACAAGGACAAGGCAATAAAGACAAAAAAACTATATATATATATATATATATATATATATATATGATAATAATAACAATTTGTGTGGAAAATTGGAAAACCATAGATAGATATAGAGAAGAATTCACAGAAAATAATTCACAAATCATGTAAAAAAAAATATGTATATAGGTTTATATAAATAAAAAATAGATGACTAGGGCTATTGAACATCAATATATATATATATACAGTCAGTTCAAGGAAGTAATATTATATATGTACATCTATTTTGACACCTAGTTTTACATATAAAAAATATTTTTATTGAAAATCTTTAATAATATATTCAATATATATTAAAGATAGAAAAAGTTTTTCGTTCAATTTTCTTATATTTACTACTCTGTTTTATATAACATAGATGAATAAGTTTTATTTTTAAAGAATTTCATTCCCAATTTTTTTACTTTTCTTTTTTGTTTGTTGTCAATTATGTTTAATATATTTGCGATAAAAAAATTTTTTGATTTTATCTTCAAAGTGAGTTCTTATCTCTAATTTAAAGACTTTAATATTGCTTTTCTAATTACTGTACTGCGTACATGTACAAAAAATATTTTTAATTAGCAAATATTGCAATTATAATTTAAAAAAAAAAAAACAATCTTCCTTTTCTTTAAAGGGTGGTTTTTATTATGAATGCTTAATAATTATACATTTGAATGACCTTTTGACTATCTGACCCAGATGGTTTTGGTGTTATTATGATAAAAACATCAACCTCCTTAAAAGTCTTGAAAAATTTTGGGATCGTGGTTTTGGAATCCATTATTGCGAAGACATAAAATATGTTTTGTATTTGTATTTTTAAGGACATTTTCCAATCAGAATTTGCGGTTGGTCGTACGACTAATTGCCGACGGACGCCGTAAAAGAAACAAAATATGAAATGGTAGGTTTACAATCATAAATTAAAAATTATCCTTTCCTTCTTTGAAGTATTTTTGGAATTTATCTGGCAATTTTGTGTTAATTAAATATTGATATTGATTGCAATGCAATTTAATAAAAAACTCTAGATAAATTCTTTTATTCAGAAATTCTGTCAATTCTTTTTTTTTTTTTCATAATTCTGTCCTTCCAGAAATAGTTTGTAGCAATACTTTTCAGTGTGGGGTTTGAAATTGTCACGTTGAAAAATTAATTTGTTATGCCTATTCAATTATTTTAATTGCTCGTTTACATTACTATGATTGCTTCTAATGCATATTAATCAACGTCGCGGTAAACGCATATTAATCAGTGTGGCGTATCAGCAGCAGTGCTAGTTTCAGAAGATTTCAGCAATAACGATAATTGTTTTTAATACCATATCAAATTCAGGGCATAATTTTATCATCAGGCATTAAAATTTCGTTTTAGCTGTGATGAACATCAGATTCATCACAGGTTTTTCTCACGGTTTTCAGGATTTTTTAATAATGCATTCATTTTTAATCTTCGCATTATAACTATTCGATATAAAATAAATGCATTTTCTTTGCTTTTCTAATCAAATAAATACATTTTCTTTGCTGTCTTTGAACCAGACTGGTTTTTGTTGTGAAAAATAAGTGATTTTTCAATATTCTAAATAGATTTCATTTAGTTTAATTTGTCCTTGTGACTCGGACTCATTTTGCAAATCTCTGAACAATTACCATCTTAATTAATCGATTTGATAAATTAATTATTACTGATTATTATTTTTTAAGATGCTGCGTGATTGTGATTGTTTTTAATCTAAAAATATAGTTCCGTTTAGTAATAGACTTTTGCAAACACAGTTCATATGGTAATTTAAATATAATATACGTAATACAGTTTGAGTTAAGCTGCATTATCTATTAAAAAATTGATATTTTCAATTATGTCTAATATAAAATCAATAATTTTTTTTTAGGCCACATTTTACATTAGAAATAGAGAAGAAGAAAAATATCAATTTGTCAATCGATATAAGGTGATATTTGTCGATATGAATATATATTCGATTGAATTTATTATATACAATACATAATTTCGTACGTGTATTTATGGTATTGGTTTTATATATATTAATATATATCTATCCCTATATTGCTAATAAATATTAAAATCAATTTGTAACAGAGAATTTAAAAAGGAGTATATTTTAAATTATATTATACATACGAGTATAAACGTATAAAAAAAAATAATTTTTTTTTTATTAATTCAATCATCAGATTCCTTTTCAATTCATTGGATATACATTTCTTATAATAAATTCAAATAAATTATCATAAAAATTCCTATAAATAATTCATGTGAGCATATAAATATATCGCATATATACACGTATCCTTTCCATTTATATATATATATACCTTTATAATGTACATGTGACGAGTTAATCTACAGGATAAAGGATATATATATATATATATATATATATAACAGCAGAGTTATACATTACCTATATATGCCTATATATAGATATTAATATATTTAAATTTATGTTAGATATACACAAATTTGTGAAATGAATTTGTGTAAGAGTTTTTTGGTAAAAATATTTATAATGAGATTTATACAATAATTTATACAATCAAAATTATACTCTAGTATTAATTCTAGTTTTGTTTTATAGATATACATATACAATTGCAATCTGGAATTAATTTTCTGTTTCTTTTGAAGTATTTATACTTGTAAGTGTCGACATGTCACGTTTTGTATTTTTCACAAAATGCCCATCACATCAAGATTTATATATATAGAGAAAAAAAAAGAAAAACTTTTAAATCCTTTTTCTTTTTCTCTTTTGCGTTTGTGTCTTTCTTTTTTGTATTTAACTTCATATGAATATATATGAATGAATTCCTATAAATAGAATTACTGCGATGGTGATACGAAAATATACCAATCATTTAAAAGAAGTAAAACACCTCTTTCTATACATATATAATTATATAAATAGTTTTTCTTATTATACGCATTGTTATTATGTCAAATGTGTTTTCTATTTAAGATTATACTTGTTATTATATCATCCTATGTTATATTATACAAATTGTAATATACACTTTTTGAAAATTATTTGCAACAAAAATAGTTCAAAGAATTTGTATATCACATATGATGATAAAGTTTTTTCTACATACATATATGGAATAGTTTGTTTTGTAATATAAAATATAGAAAGACAGACAGAATGGTGTCTGTGTGTGTGTATTAAAATGACATTAAGTCATTTGTATAGTTTATTTTCATATATGTATAGTAATAAAGGATTACGAGATCCTTGATATATAGTTATAACGATAACTGCATCAACAAAACATGTATTTTAAATTCAATTAATATTATAATTATATAGTCTAAATTGTGTCTTGATACATATACAAATTCAGGATAAAAGCAATGTATTTTATGCCGTTGACTTTTGAATAATAAGGTTATATTATTTTAAAGAACGAAAATTGTATTTTTCATACTAATATTTGGATTGTGTAGTAAATTTTCCTACTTCTCTGCTTCGTCAAAAATGCCGAGAATTCACTAAAAAAGCAAAAATAATGAATGCTTTTACATGCATGAATTCGCAGTTTATAAACCTTAAATCTTTGGCACTACCCTATAATCTAATCTATTTTAATTTTAATACACTCATTCGCATTTACTGCGATTTGGCTGTATGCTGTTATGATTGTATTTTCTCACTGGAGCAATATACGGTATTCGGGTATTATATCATAAAGTTTATCAGCAACATTCAATATAAGATAAGATATTTTTTACATTAAATGTTGCTGTTTGAGTATTATATAATAAAGGAACGAATTATATAATATATATATATATATATTATAATGATTTTAAATTAAATCATCGATTAAATTTTAAAATAATTAATATACATAAATTTAAAATTATATAATAATAAATATTTATAATTATAATTCATGAACTTGTCTTGTTAACGTGTCAATGTCATTTACATTTAAATATGTATAGTATATATTTATAAAATGATTGGAAAAATTATATTTGATATTTATACAAACACAAAATAAAACGCGTTCATATACCCGCAACAATATTTGTTAAACGTTTATTATTTATATAACATTTTACATATATAAATTTGGATATAGACATCGTGTCCTGCGATGATTAAACAATCTCGAAAAGGATTCGAATGAATGCAAAATGCAAATAAATCTGTTAAATAAATAAATATATCAATAATGAAATAATATTTCAAAATATATATTATAGAACATTTAGAAAATGTATTTGTTTTTATTATCGTTTTTGTCATATAGAGTTTATTATAATTGTGCACTCTATTATTATTGTTTTTGGTTTTGTTTTATTAAATATGTTGAATGCATTCATATACATATCTTTTACTAATAAAATATCCTGTTTCATTTACATTTATAATTATATTTAAAATATAATAATAATAATATGCATGAGATTATGTCAACACAATTACATATATTATATAATAATAATAATAATAATAAATATACAATTCATGTTCAATATATCGCTATTAATTTTCGCTTACAACCGACGATTGGTTTTAGCGTCCGACAACAACAACAACAACAGCCTTCAATAGATCGATTAGTCGTAATATAAGAAAATTCAGATTCGAATTGTGCATTGTGTAAATATCAAAAAAAAATAATAATAATAATGCAAAATTTATATTGGTGACCTATTTCAAGAATTAAAGAATCTTTGGATTGAATGTCTATTTGATTGAAATTTCTTTCTGTATATGCTCTAATTAACAATACAAATGGATGTATATATTTACAAATATATTTATTAATTGATGGTTATTATCACAAAACAACAAAGAAAAGATATACAATACAATACAATACAATACAATACGATATGATATACATTAAGATAAAATTTAATAAAAGGAAAAAAACAAACATAAAACAAATATCGAAGATCCCTTTCATTATAATTTTTATTTATTATATCCTTTTTTTTTTTTAGGTATAATTTATATATGATATACAATAGAATACAATAAGTACCACCATTCTGACATAAATATATACATATATATATTATTTATAAACAAAATTTATATAATCTTGTGTTTTAGGTAAATAAATGATTTATTATTTTTGTAATATTATAAATGTATTTATTTTAATTTATTTCATTTTATTTCATTTTATTTTTGTTTTATTTTTGTTAAAGAATTATATAGCTAATGGGGCGGTACAAAACGAGGTTGTGATTGGTAAAAAAAAAAAAAAACTAATTCGACCCAGGAGCGCTGTTTTTTTATATTAATTTTAAATTTGAAATGGTAAGGTTTTGCAGTGTTTTTAAGTTGGAATATTTAAATTTGTATAGAGAATTTTTTAAAGAAAATTATACAGAGAATTTTCTAAAGCAAATTTATACAGATAATTTCCCTATGGGAATTTATACGGAGATTTTCTTTAAGAAAATGAATACAGAGATTTTATTTAACAATAACTTGAAAAACTGAATTGACTTAAACAAATTGTCGATAGAATTTTGGAAATAAATGATATTTTAAGGATGACTTTTCCTCGGATGATCAATTTATAGGCAATTGGCAATTATACCAAGACACAATATTAAAAAAATTAAACCGTTTTACGACCTACGGGTCTTATTACCACAAAATTGATGTTTGTTACCAAAATACAATATTCATAATTTACATTAAAAAGCAAAACAGAAAAAGAAAAACAAACCCCATTTCGGTGTTTGTTCTCTATATTATGTAATTAATATTAATAATATAATATAATTGTATTAATTTATTAAGTTTAAATATTAAAATTTATTATAGGATTAATATTTTGTTTTATCGTTTATATAAAATTAATGATGAATATTTTCGTTTACTTTTTATACTAATTAATATATTTTATACAATGTTATGTATTTAAATTAATTTAATGTGTGTTTAATGATTAATTTAATGATATAAGCAGATCAGGTCCAATAATAATAATAATTCTGGTGTCAAGGGTTTCCTCATTTTCTATTTGAGATAAATTATGTTTGGGTTTAATTAAACGAGGATTCTATTCAGTATTTTGTGGAATTTCTGTGACCATGCACTAATGTTGTTAATTCTCAAAAAAAAAATATTATTATATATAGACTTTGAAATGTAAATTTATTTTTAAAAATAGTATTCTGAATGTTTAAAATAAATATAAAATCTAAATTATATTATAATAAAGAAAAATAAAACACCGTCATCACCAAAACAAAACAAAATTCAAACAAATCAAATGAATCAAATAAAAAATTGACCTTTTTGAAAATGTGGCGACAAAAACAAACCTATACATATTTCTTCATATATAATAAAACAAAACGAAAAGGATATATATCTTTTAAATATATATATATATAACATTAAACTATATTTTATTTAGAATGTTTTAGAATTTGTCATATGGAAGTGGTTATATAAGGAAATTGAAAAATGAAAAGGAAATTTTAATATCATTTTGAATATGAATATAAATAAAAGATCTTAATTTAGACAATATACCATATATAAAAGGTATTTATGCTCTCTACCAATATATATATAATAAATGATATACCATAACAAAAGCAACAAGTTATATAAAATTGTTGTTAAATATATAATACACACCTTTATAAGTAATAAGGAAAGGATGTTTGTATATAATTATATTTGTTGGAAATAAATATGCGATTTATTTATGAATATATAATAAATCTTTTTGTATATTATATACCAATAATAATTTATTAATCCCATATTATTATATATATAAATCATTACTAAAAATATGTTATATAGGAATACTACATTTGTAATTGTGTAAACTTTATCTGCGCGTACACTCGAGCTTATATTCCGTATATATACCATATATACATGAAAAATTTACATTTAATTTATTTAATATTCAAAAATATATATAATATATTTCAATATTATATAGTACATAACAAGTAAAGGTAAAATGTTTTCAAATTGCCGCGATGATTTATTCGGTATAAAAGTTTTTTTTTTTTAATAAATTCAAAAGATATACGATAAACTTTGCAATAATATTTTATAGTGTTTTGACTTTTTCTATAAAAGTAATTAAATATGGATAAAACATAAACAATTCTTAAATTCGGTCAACAGTCCGCCCTTGATTTGGTCTGATACAATTGTAATGATCTGTTGAACTCATATATAGATTAGAACTATATTTGAAGGATGCCAAATTTTACGAAAAATAAATACCATTTATTGATTTTAATGTCTATACGATTAATTTAAAAAGTATTTAATTAAATTCGGCATCAAAATAATAATATTGTTTTTTCTTTTTATATTTTGACAGCTTAATAACTCAATGAACAATTAATAAATCTAAATTGTTATATTAGCACCATTGATACAAGAAAAGTAATAATAATTTAGCATACTTTTACTAAAAACATGAGATAAAATCAAGTTTAAATCAAGTAATAAAGTAGTTTTCAATGTATTTCATAATTCAAATAGTGCGGTTAAATTCCCCGAATTCTATATATTACATTATATGATACTATATAAAAACTCTATTTGTTATACAATTTAATTTTAAATAAAGCACTTAAAACGATCTCTATATAATATAACATTTTGAACAAACAAATTTTAACATATTTTTTTATAAAATTTAAAAAATATGTAGAGTTTTTACACACACAAAATTTCAATCATCCGGATATTTAAATTCCTTATATATGTATAAATAATATAAATATATATATATTTATAATTAGAATTTACTAAACTTTTATTTTCAATAGGAAATTATGTGTTATGCAAAAAGTTTTAAATTTTCAATATGATGTAAATCTGTTGCAAATATTCAACTATTAATTAAATTTATATCTTTTAATTGTATATATATACGTATATATATATATATTTTATTGTTAAAAGCAGCACATATAAGTTCACATATAATAAAATGTATTTATTATTATTATTATAGTATTCCATTCTATATATACTATATATATGTGTATAGTAAGTAATACTTGAAAATTGATATAACTTTTATTAAGTGAAATTCATTTCATGTTTTGTACATTTTAAACATTAATTGTTTTAAGCATATAGTTAGTTGTAATAAATAGATATACTTTTAAATATATACAAAAAAATGGAATAAGTAAATGAATTTTCACCTCATTTGAATCATCGTATAAATGTATGTATATTGTATATAGAGAATGCAAAGGTATGTGCACTTTTTAACCCAATATATAAACTTATATATCTATATAGATCTTTACACCATATAAAATATGTTAGTAATTTGTAAATTTCCTTTACAAATTCACAGGATCCTACCTATGTAGGAAGTGTTATGAAAAGATTTCTAGATATTAAGGTAAATTTTTTGTTTAAATTATATAATTCACTATAAAGATTATCTTTGTAACCCAATAAAGACCTTATCATCGAATTCGATAACCGCCAAAGAGTAATTTCGACTCATAATTAATCATAGAATAACAATCTTAACCCCATAACAGGTACTTTTTTTTTTTTAAAAGTACCCTGTACAATAATATAAATTCTATATTCGTACGTGCATATAGGCAATTATAATGAAAGGATTACAACCATTGTCTATATTATATACCGTCTACAAATTTTACATGTAATTATTTTAAATATAGTTGTTTAAATTTATATCATTTCTATTTATTTATTTTTATTGTATATTGTTTTATTGTAGTGTGTTGAATAGATTTCATTCATAGATTATATATACATATAAATGTATATCGATGTATTTATTAGTTAAAGGAAGAAAATGGAAAATGTAAACATTTTCTAAAAACATTATACCTATATACTTAACTCTTATCGCTCTTGTATATAAATATTTATTTATATCTATAAGGATTTGTTATATATAATGTAAACACTCATAAAGTATATACCCGCACTCATCATATCGCATTGTATATATAAATATATAGAAATAAAATCTGATTGTTTTGTTAAATTTCCCTTTTAAACTTTCAATTGGGTACTTTAACTTTGATATATACTCTATATAGTATTTTGTATAATTAATCGTGTTTAAAATCTGATACATAAAATTCTAATTCATATATGGTTTTATAGCACGTTGCGTTTGCGATATATTAATTTAAGAAATAAATTGTACAACACTCACTTTGCATATGTAGCTGTATAATTTCCTGGTTGGCCAAATGGTGAACAAACAATTATCGTTGAATTATTCATAATCGGTTGTAATATTGTATCGGATATGATGGCTGCTGGTGCGGCAAATATTATTGCCAATATCCATATCATTACAGCCGTAAATACTGTTAATGGTTTTGTCTAATTAAAGATTTTATTAAAATGGATTATTTTATTTATTTTTTTATTCAATATCTTTCATTTAATATTTTTTACCTGTAATTTTCTTAATGGTTTTACGATAGCACAATATCGTTCGGCTGACAAGGCTGTTAATGTAAATACAGAAACACCAATTGATATATCTTTTGCACATTCAGTAATTTTACAAAGCATAAAACCCCATGGCCATGAATCAAGGGTATAAATTAATGATGCCATTGGAACACAAACGATTATCACTAATAGATCGGCTAATGCCAATGAAAAGATGTATCTGTTTGGAAATATATATAAAATATTCATAAATTTTTGGTTAAACATTTTAAAATTAAAATTAATTTCTAAATATAGAAATATGCAATAATAAAATTGATAAAATATATATGTATACACAGACAGAGAAAATTCAATTCTTAAATAAATATATTCATTTCATCCTCATATCCTTTCATATTCATAAGATTTATAATAAATTTTAATTTTAATTTTAATATCATCATCCTCAACACACTGTTATATATTTATTTATTTATTTTTTTGTTAACATAACAAAATATATAAATATTTATTTATAAATATGATAAAAAGATAAATAAATTTCATTTCAAATAATATGCAAATTCGTTATATATATAAATGTGGAGATAAAAAAAAATTATAGACCATTTATAGACGACGACGACAGACTATGATATATAAATCTTATTATTTATTTTAAAATATTTTTTTGGTTATTGTGTAATTTATGCAATTTTTTCTATATATTTTATCATAGTTGAAAATGACCCAAACATAAAAATTTTAATGTTAAACTTTATATTTTATAGAAGAATATTTAAGTGTTGGGTTGGGCGGGGGGAAAACAAAAGTGTAAATAATATCATTTTAATTGTTTTGTTATCACAAAGACATAAAAACTTTTAAAAAATATATGTTTTATTTTTATTTAAAATTGAAAAATCTCGGGAAATTCGTATGAAAACCTTTAAAGTAATGTAAGGAGACTTTTAGTATTTTTGTATGATCTTTTTAAATATACAATAAAATATATTGGTTCACTTGGAAAATGTTTAAGTATTTACAATTTTTTTCAAATAATTGCATTTTTTAATATGATTTATTTTGAAATATTTTTGAATGCTATTTTTTCATTAAAGAGCATGGAAATACCTTTCAATCGCTGGTCTAATTGTTCAGAATGATAAACTGGTTGGGAAGTTACAATGTTTTTAATATGTGGTATATTTTCAATAATTTATCATTAAAAAATATGTTTTATTTTTATTTAAAATTGAAAAAGCTCGGAAAATTCGTATGAAAACCTATAAAGTGATGTAAGAAGACTTTTAGTATTTTTGTATGATCTTTTTAAATATGCGATAAAATATATTGGTTCACTTGGAAAATGTTTAAGTATTTACAATTTTTATCAAATAATTGCATTTTTCAATATGATTTATTTTGAAATATTTTTGAATGTTATTTTTTCATTAAAGAGCATGGAAATACCTTTCAATCGCTGGTCTAATTGTTCAGAATGATAAACTGGTTGGGAAGTTACAATGTTTTTAATATGTGGTATATTTTCAATGATTTATCATTAAAAAATATGTTTCATTTTTAGTTAAAATTGAAAAATCTCGGAAAATTCGTATGAAAACCTATAAAGTGATGTAAGAAGACTTTTAGTATTTTTGTATGATCTTTTTAAATATGCGATAAAATATATTGGTTCACTTGGAAAATGTTTAAGTATTTACAATTTTTATCAAATAATTGCATTTTTCAATATGATTTATTTTGAAATATTTTTGAATGTTATTTTTTCATTAAAGAGCATGGAAATACCTTTCAATCGCTGGTCTAATTGTTCAGAATGATAAACTGGTTGGGAAGTTACAATGTTTTTAATATGTGGTATATTTTCAATGATTTATCATTAAAAAATATGTTTTATTTTTAGTTAAAATTGAAAAATCTCGGAAAATTCGTATGAAAACCTATAAAGTGATGTAAGAAGACTTTTAGTATTTTTGTATGATCTTTTTAAATATGCGATAAAATATATTGGTTCACTTGGAAAATGTTTAAGTATTTACAATTTTTATCAAATAATTGCATTTTTCAATATGATTTATTTTGAAATATTTTTGAATGTTATTTTTTCATTAAAGAGCATGGAAATACCTTTCAATCGCTGGTCTAATTGTTCAGAATGATAAACTGGTTGGGAAGTTACAATGTTTTTAATATGTGGGATATTTTCAATAATTTATCATTAAAAAATATGTTTTATTTTTAGTTAAAATTGAAATATCTCGGAAAATTCGTATGAAAACCTTTAAAGTGATGTAAGGAGACTTTTAGTATTTTTGTATGATCTTTTTAAATATGCAATAAAATATATTGGTTCACTTGGAAAATGTTTAAGTATTTACAATTTTTATCAAATAATTGCATTTTTCAATATGATTTATTTTGAAATATTTTTGAATGCTATTTTTTCCATAAAGAGCATGAAAATACCTTTCAATCGCTGGTCTAATTGTTCAGAATGATAAACTGGTTGGGAAGTTACAATGTTTTTAATATGTGGTATATTTTCAATAATTTATCATTAAAAAATACGTTTTATTTTTAATTAAAATTGAAAAATCTCGGAAAAGTCGTATGAATGCGACTAAAATGATACTAGAAGACCTCTAGTAATTTTTCATGATCTTTTTAATTATGCAATAAAATGTATTGGTCACCTTGGAAAATGTATGAGTATTAACAATTTTTCATAAAAAATCGCATTTATCAATATGATTTAATTTAAAATTCTATCTAATTATATTTTATTCTTAAAGAGCACAAAAATATCTTTCTTTTGATGGTATATTCATTCAGATTGGTTAATTGGTTCGCAAATTACAATAATTTAAAATATGTGGTATAATTTCTTGCAGATTAGGTTATCACGTTTATCCAAAAACTATTTGGTGGATTGTTTTCTTAGGTTATTCTGTACTTAAAATTTTCTTTTCTGATTTTGAAATGGAATTTCAATAAACGGAGCGGAATTTCAATATTTTAGTCAATTTTATAAAATGGTATCGATTACATACTAAATATTTTTTAAAATGCATTTTCCATCTATGAACATTTTTAAACCGCAGTCAAATGAAAATTAAATTTGAATTAGAAGAACTTTTGACCGCAATGCATTTAATTTATATGTATATATATACAGTAAAATCATAAAATATGTATAAAAGTTTGAATAGAATTGAATATGGAAAAATGTTTTTAAAATAAAAATGTTTTTAAAGTATAAATTTGTTTAAAAAAAAAAAAAATACTAACTCTACCATAAAAATTTTATATGTAAAAATATAAATAAATATGTTATGGATATACAAAATGAATTAGATATTAAAGTGGATTTGCAGTCAAGTAATACGAGATAAATGTACAACTTTAAAATAACACATATAGCCTTTTAACATTATATTTATCCATAGAGCAGTATTACATTTAAGCGCTAAAATGATATAGAAAAAAATAACCATCGTCATCATACATATTTTGAAGTATAAAACTAAAAAATAAATATTGTTTTTATCAATAAATTATATTACACATATTTCTTAAAGCCAATAGAATTTTTATAAATAAGTAAATTCATAAATAAATAAAGAAATGCATAAACTGTTCTGTGTGTGTCTTATATGCATTCATCATATTAGAGAATCAATTTATTTTAAGATGTATTTTGGATTGTAATTTGGATGTTTTTCTAATATTACATATACAGAATAATATTATATTTATTTTTATATACTATATAATATTGTACTTGATATTTTGGCATAAATGAATGATTTTGGAGCTGCAAATAATGTCATACAGTTGGGGAGTTTGATTTTTCTTTTTATAAAATTCTGTTTTTGGTTTCATACGCAACAGATTATGAAACCAATAACAGAAGAAGGCAGTTGGCAAACCCTAAAACCAATTGTCGATTGTAGTGGCAAAGAGAAAATTTATTATTAATTATAAAATTTTAGTGTACACAATGTTTCTGTTTAGAATTTCTATATAATTGTATATTGGTGCATATTTATTTTGTTAAAATATACATATGTTATTAGAAATTATATGGAGGTTTTTTTTTTTTTTGTGACGACTTGGTGGTGCCGTTGATAAAGCATCCAACCCAATTGCGGGTGGTCACGAGTTCAAATCCTAGCCGGAAAATTTTTACTGTGCTTTTTATGATTTGAATTCATGAACTAAGTCACCATTTATTCATTGGGATCAAATTAATGAATATCTTTGGTATATTGTGTCGGACGCGGCCAAAGATTAACAAAGTCTACACACACATACTCGCAATTATATATGAAAGTATATAACAAATACTCATCATCATTTTTAAAATTACATTAATAGTTATAATATTAATGATTTCTAATTCCGGTAAAAGCCAAAGGCCCTAGCAGCCATAGTGCTTATTAAAAACTAATGTTGGCATTTTACATACATCATTAGTTGTTAAATAATAATAATAATAATATATGGAGGTTTTATTACCTACACCTCTATGAGAATCATAATTAAATGCGATTAATAGGGTTTATATTTTCATCGTGAAATGCCTGTTTTCTAAACCTGTCCTGTTATTGTTGCCCTGTTTCTACCCTATGTATATAAATTGAAAAACCAAATAACATTTCATTTTATTATTCTGAATATAAATTCATATAATATAGAGATTTTTATTCTATTCTTTTTTTTTTTCTGATCAATCAAGTAGCAGATCAAACGATTCTATTTAAAATGCAAAAAAAGAAAAACGAACTTATTTATATAAGATTTATTTTATTATTCTTTTTTTTTTTAAAGAAAATAATATGTAATTTTATATCCCTTCTGATGTAATATAATAAGTTTCTATATATAGGTATACTATATAAGAATAAGTTTCAAATTCTTTGTGTGCTGAGCTACAACAAGCAATGAGATAATAGTAAATTATTTCAATATATTATAATAGTTATATGAAAAAAAAGAAAAGAATTGTTAGTTAAACATCTATATAGAAATAGCACGTACATATGACATATATTCCTCCAATTTGGTACATGAAACTACGAAGAGGTTTTTGATAAAAACCTACAACTCAATACAATGTTGATTTTTTTAAGATTTGTCTACAACTTTCGGAGCTGCGGATTTCAAGTAAAATAACATATTTACCCATTCGATTAATTTGCATGAGAACTAATTACCATAACATAGTAAAAAACGCACAATAAATTATATTTATTTAAATTTAAATCTAAATCATGAAAAAATTTCTTATATTTAAAAATGTATCTGATTATAATTTCAATATATCTAAATGAAATATGTAAATGGGGGAAGATAATTAATTAATGTGAACCGATGATGAACATATATCTTGCGGGGCTATTTTTTAAATATATATTTCTAAAATTTTTGGTTAACAACAATTCAGTATATTATAATATGTATATAGAAAAGAATTCATCGAAATTTCATCATCAATTATATATATATCCTTAATGCTCAATATTTATTGTCACAGATTATAAAAAATGTAATTTCCGAATAACTCAAAACATTTTTTAATATAAAAATAAAAAAGGATATGAAGTTGTTATATTTTTTGAAATGCAATTTTATATATGGGAAAAAATTAATATTTTTTATTGTGATTCTTTCAACATGAAATGAACAAAAAAATTATGATAACTTTGGTATTGAAATATTTTCAAAAACCCCATATTTTTGGTTATATAATCCTTATGTTATATTAAAATATTAAACGATTATTATTTTATATTCATATATATATATATCTTGTTATATATAGATGATAAAAAAAAAAGAAGTAAAGTAAAGATGAAATTATGAAGAAAGAAAAATATGAATATGAAAAGTATAGCCACATCTTTATATATCGTATAAAACAATATATATTGACATAATGTATATACATATATCTAAAAAAAATAAAAACAAAATACAATAAAATGTTATTGCATATCTCAATTTACTATATATAGATATATGTAATAAATTGATACAATATGCCTATTTACATTTTTTTCAAGTACATATTTGATCTTATATTTTCTATATATGAATATTCAAACAAAGTAAAGAAAAAAAAAAAAGAAAAGTTTGTTGTAAAACTCTCAATGGAATAAATGTTTTTTTAACATAAAAATATATTAGAAAAAATTATTTAATAATTTCTCTATATTATGTACGATACATACGATACATAATAATATATATATATATATATAGTAATAATAATGTTTATATTATCAAATATATACTTCAAAGATATACAACAAAAAAAAAAAATTTGTATATTATTATAGATATATTTATGGCAAATGATTCTTCTTTTAAACAGACTCTTAACATTTTTTCGATATACCCACATCATATATAAATTTATATAAAATGCAATATTCATAATATTATTCAGTTACAAATAAATAAATACATCAGTAAAAGTTCATATATACAGTGAATTCTTTTCAAAAGCGATCATCATTTTAATATATTATAAGACAATTTTTTATTTCAATTGTTTGTATGGTATATACATTTAATAAAAACAAATTTGAATAAAAGAACAAAATGAATATCAGACGAAGAAAAGGCATATATCACATTGTTTGTAAATCTATAGATTACTGTAATACCTTAGTTCAATTACTAAAGAGGATGTGGGTGATTTAATCGACCCTCATCTTAAAAAATTATTTACCATCTATTATAACTTATGTTATTCAAGGATCGTTATTTGTGTGGGTAATAGATATCAGTTCGTGTACAGGATCTTTTGTGATATTTGATATTATTATATGAATCGATTGACTGAGCTGTCATTCGACCAATATATTTTGCTATCAAGTACGATATATTGCATTTTTTTTTTCTCTTTTCATACTTTATTGAATTATAACTTAAAAAAATTGTGGGTAATTATACAAACTTCCATATAAAGAAAATTGTATTCAATTCTAATACGATTTCATAAATATCTATTATGGAATAGTTTTTTCTATTCAATTGAAATCGACTGCAATGATTTAACTTCTTCTCGATAATCCGTATTTTACTATTTTCTCGGTATGATCAATATCTATTAACAGAATTCGACCCGGTTTAAATACGCATAACATACAATTAACAATAGTTAGAAGTTTAAAACGATGGGATGGCAAAAAAAAAAAATTACATACAAATAAATATACTAGTTTTTCACGATATAGTAAATATGAAGATGGGAAAGGAAAAACTTAAAAAAAAAGTACAGTTACATGATTAATGTTTGGAAATATCAAATCACATATCTTACAATTTATCGCATTCTACTATTTCAAATGAAAAGGACGATCATTTAATGAAAATATACCATCACCTTATCACCTTATGTATAAAGAGGGAAACTGGAATATATTTTCAATTTAAACATGAAAATAAAGAAATAATAGACTAACACTAACACTAACAAATTTTGTTAAATTTTAAATGTTGAGTGATTATATAATTAAATCAAACAAAAGGAAATAATTTTAATTATTCAACAAATAACCCCTTAATCCACAAGATAAATAGTTTTTTAGCAAACGACGTGAAATGATTTATAAAATATTAATAAGAATTTGTTTGTCATTATTGCGAATTTTTATTTATTATACTTTACAAACCCCAATTTCAATTATATTCACCCATTACTATATGATTGCTTTTAACGAATCTGCACTGTATGTATTATTAATAATTTTCTCTATGTTTGTTCATAAAAGCAAAATAAAAAATTCTAATATATTTAACTTAAAAAAAAATTCTAATATATTTATCTTAAATAATTGTGATGATGTGTACGATTAAATTCTATATACTATATATATATATATAGTAAATAATGTATCTTATATTTAAAATTCTTGTAAATTCATCTATAATATTACTAACATTGTAAATTTTGGTAATGGATCATAAACAAAAAAAAAAGAAGAAAAAAAGAACCGACTGGGGGATATTCGCTTTAATGCAGTATAATATATATGATTTTGTATTCTTTTTATCATCTATTATATATCTATTATATATTGTTATAGCTTTGTTGTGTATATTTAAAGAATGAATATGTATATATACATATATATATATATAGATGATTAGATATGATAATGATATCAAAATGCATATGGATACATTTTAAATATGTATCATATATCATATATGTATATATATGTATATATAAAGAGCCAAAATAACAAGATAATTTCTTAATTTTTGTTAAATCATAATAAGTGATTTTGCCTTTTTAATATTATATAGATACTGTCAGACATTTTATCATAGTTATTTTTTATGTGTGGATATACATACACATACAAGATCATTTAATGATTGTTATTATTTTATTTTTTTTTTTTTGATTTATGAAATGAATCTAATTTCATCTAATAAATATTTATTATTTGTATAATATTTTAATCATTTATTCGAAAATATTTTAATGATTTTTTTTACAAAGAATATTCTTTTTAAACTATATATAAAAAACCCACAAAACAAATATATTTATATATATTTTTCTTTTATTATCATTATTATTGTATGTTAATTTATCTGTGTAATGAATATAATTACATTTGAGTAAAATTTAATGAAAAAAAAACTTTATTTCAGGAGATTTCCAAAAACTAAATATATAAAAGTCAAATACAAAACAAACAGATGCTATTGAACTTATATAAATTATTCTGATTATTACGTAATATGTTAACTATATAATAAAACATAATATATCATATATAATCGTATAAATATTATTTTATATATAAATATAATATCTGCTTTTAATGAAGTTTTAATGAAATTGTTATATGTACAATTGTATAGCATATATATATTGTAATAACTATATTAATAAGAGATATATCTAAAATGTGTGTTTTGTGATATGGTCAAAAATGTCTCAATGTGGTGATTATCTTTACAAAAAATAATAATAATACATCATTATTTATATAAATGAAATGGACACATATGAAATTATTTAGCATCACTCGCAGTTGAGACCACATTAAAAAGTTGCATATATAATAAAAATGCATTTTTGATGGAAAATATAATTTATAAGTTATATTCAATTATATAGTATTCATCGTATATCCCACCACACCAAATATAATAAATATTATTTATTATTCTTTTGATATGACTGTACCATCATACAGCATCATATAATATTTAATAATAACAATAACAATTACAAATTAATTAATTATATTTTGATATATATGTTTTAACGTTTTGTTTATATATGACTATTATATATTTATTTTTTCTCTATTGTACTCAAATATAAACATTGCTATCGTCGGGTCATATCAACTAACATAATATTTATAATATATTTTCATTCATTTTCATTCATATATAGAGAATATAATTTTGTATATTTTTAAAATACTGCATAAGTTTTATGTTTATTTTACTAATTTTTTACGAGTTGATGAAAATTTTAATGCAATCGCATCTTGTTTGAACTTAAAATTTGCAATAATATTTTTATGGTATACTTGAATAAAGAATTTTTTTAAAACCAGATTTCTTTCGAATTGTGTATTAATAAATTCTCTTTTTATTTATATGACTGGAATTCTATAAATAAACCTAATTAGATAACGAATTGCGGATTCTTCAATAACATTAAATCGATTCAAATAAAATCTCTGTATGTTATATATGCAAAGAATATTATTGATAATTGAAGAATTTATCATAAATTCTTAAACTTTTATTTGTAAATTTTTTATAAACATCCTTTTATTTCATTTGATACAAAATATTTAATAGAGGTTATTTATAACGTTAATATATCTTTTAGACTATTTTATCATTTTAAGACAATCAATAAGATGGGTGCAATTTTAATATGTTTTAAATAAAATTTAAATATATTAAAAAAAAAAGAAATTGTACTCACGTATTTGGTATATTTCGCATTGCACGATGACGTAAAAATATTATAACTAATGTTCCATTTCCTAAAACACCAACCACAAATATGATTGCAAATATTATCGGAACCAAATATGTTTCTAATCGTTGTGAATACGGTGTATAACAATTACCCAATGTTATATTACATTCGGTTAATATTTTACTGATATTCATCATTATCGAATAATCACCCAAATTATTATCAAAAAATATATTATTTGAATTGTTATCGGTAATGTTCAACATTTTGATATTTTTTTTTTTTTTTGGTTGTTGTTCTTTTAAAATAATCTGAAAAAAAAAAAATTAAAATCGGTTTGTTTAATATAAATAAGATATGGTCATAAATGAAAAAGAATTACGCGAAATATAACTTATATATAATAAAAATGTTAACAATCGCTATTATACTTTTTTAATTATTGGATTATCGATTGTTTTATTATCTATCATATAAATAATACAAAATATATTCTTTATACATGCTATATACTCCTTAACATAGCAATTTTGTCGATAACTTTCTAAAATTACTTATCATTTATGGTTTGATACATTTTTTTTAGTTTCATTATCCTTTATTTCGTTTTTTTGTTACAATTTAATCCAAATTTCTTATTTGTTTATTTCTTATAAAGGAAAATTCATTAAGATTTCATTAAGATTCAATTAATCGTGTTATTTTTGCAAAAAATAACAAAAAATTGATTATGAAAAAATGAACATATTAGAACATAGGAAAAAACATAATATAATACACATTTTATCGTAACATAATAAACTAAATATGTTTGGCCTATTATCTATATATGTATTTATATATACGCATAAATTATCCTGCAAATATATCGAATATATTTTATTATGAAAATCTCAATATGATGGTACATAAAACTATGATATTATATATAAAGAAAAAAAAATCCCCTACATCAAATTTCATTATGACATGTTATTATTTTTATCATTAATATTTTGTTTTTTTTTTCATTTTATTATCATCAAATACACTGAATATACACGAAAAATAAACATATAAGATTGAAGTTTATAAGATAATTATAATTATGTTATTGCCTATATATCCTCGTATAAACATAATTCCAAATTCATCCTACACATAAATAAATTTCCTTTTTATTATTATTATATATACCGATCATCATCGCATAAAATTGCATATATACAGAAAGGAATATATTTATTTATTTTCTTTTCTTGTACTATTGCAATGTAACTAACAAGCAACTAAATATATACCAATTTCTTTTGGTTCAACGAATCACCAAGAAATATATACGATTACCTTTTTTTTATTCTATCTCTATAACATTTTATCATATATATATATATTTTAGATAGGTCTATATAAATGTAAATAAAGATAGGAATTCCAAATTGATGAGATATGCTATATAAATATAAAAATATCAACAATTTGGATTATCGTTAAATTCTTATATAGTATATACACAATTTTTTTAAGATTATTATATCTGTCATAATACTAAACCTATATATAGATAAAATACAATATAAAAGGTATAAGGAAATTGAATATAATTTACCATCTATAACTCAATCTATGCATAAGTTTTGGATTATTTCACATGTATGATGTATATATAAATATAAAAAAACAAATGTGGAAAAGCTATGCGTGCATTAATAACAAAATAATAACAAGATCATTAAATGAAGGTATATAATATCTTTTGTCTATCCCTTTTGTTATGAAACATATGAGTTATTTTTTTTTCTTTTTCTCATATGTACGATATAGGCATTTGAAAATTTCATAAATTAATCCATAATAGTTTATGGAATAATCACTTAAATGGATTCAATGCAGCATATAACAGGTTCATCACCTAATTAAGTGATTTCGTTATAGGCTCACGACCATAGAACTCTAAGGTTTTGCCAGAAACAACCGAACAAGGAAAACAAAAACATATTTTAATGCAAAACATCTAATATAAATACTATGAAACGGTGATGAAATTCTATATAATTTTATCGTGTTGCAGTTTCTATAAAGGTTTTTCTTTATAAATATAAAAAAAAGTAATTACGATTTCCTTTGATACACTTTAAACAATCAAATCTGATTTTTATACACGTGGACTATACTATTTAATATATGCATAGTTATAATAAATTAAATATAGCGCAAAAAAAAATCATTTAATTATAAACCTTAATTGATTTTCAATCTTTTTTTATAGTAAAAGAAAAAAATTCACAAAGCATTTCTCTTGATCAATGAACATGAATGCATTCATACAGAAATTTTTAAAGAAAAAAAAATTATAATACAAGACATTTATTTACCGGAAAATATATATAAATAAATATATAACATATATTAAAAAATACGTTTTTTTTTTAATTTTAATATATTATTTTGTATATCCGTAAGACGTTTATAATTTATGCAAATGTATAGTTAGTTTTCTTTTATATATAATTGTGTAACAAAACAAAAAAAAAATTTTGATTTTATTTAAAAGTCACAGAGGAAACTTCCTTCCTGAATAATAATTAAATGAAAAATTAAATAAAATAATTTGTTATATATAGCGCAGTTAGGTTATAATAAAGTAATAAAGTTTGAACTGAAAAATGTTGATTCAATAGAAAATGATAGCGAATCATGGAAAAATTTAATAAAAATTCATCCACTACTAAATCTTTTATAAAGATTTTAATATATACATTTTCCTGGAACAATTTGTTAACAACAATTTCTATAAAGTATGATAATGCGGATTAAAATATTCATAATAGATAAGTTTATCGGAATTTGGAAATACGTAAAATTAAAAATACAAATTTTCACTTAAATTTCTATATAATATAATATAATAATGGTGTATATGTAAACTGAATTGTTAAATTTATATTGTATCGGTTCATTCAATCTATATTGTTGTATTGTATACATATATTCATTCTTTAATTGTATATACATTATTGTTTTAAACAACTTTGAATTATATCCATATAACAAATTATCTATCCTAGTCATATACTATTATTATTATATATTGATTACAAATATATCATGTCTTAAATTCTATATATTTACAAAAATATATAATAGATAAATTGCTATGTATGTTTTTCAATTTAAACAATAAAGTAACATTTTGTTGCATCTTTTATCAGTTCTATTATATAATCGCAATATATATATAAGACTTTATATCTCTTTAATTCAATTTATTTAATTTTATGTTTGCTTACATGGTCAAAATTATATACCAAAAAAAAGCTCTATTTATTTCGTTATGTTATTCTGTATAATTTAAAATGTTTTATTATGTTCTATATTTTGGTTAAAACAACAAATTTTTCTAAATTTGTTCATTGAATTGTTATTGGAAAAATTTGTTTATTGAACTTATTGAAAATATATATCACATGAGTACTTCTATACGATATATATAATATATGTAGAAAATAATTAAATAAAGATTTATTACGATACATAAACCATGTACAGTAAAATATATATTGATAATTGAAATAACAAAATTATTTTAATTAATAAATAATTAATTGTTTTCTAATACATATAACATATCATATTTCGATGACATATTTCATCATCATAACAATTAACAACACATATATGGTTTTATATACAATGTAAGATAAAAGCATTATTTATGAATGAATATACATAAATATACCATATATATAAATATATACTGTATAAATATATATAGTCTAGACTTTGAAAATGAGAAACATTTATGATAATCAAATAATCAAAATTGTTTAAATTCTTCATATACATATTTTATTGTTATTGTTATTGTTTTATATAAATATACATAATTTAATAAAACCGAAATGTAATTGTTTAAGAATTAATAAAAGATATCGCATATGTATCAAATAATTGAAATATTATCATAGATAATTGAAAAGCAATTTATCATCTATATCTTTAATTCTTTAAAGCAAATTTTCTAAGAATACAAAAAACACAAAAATCACATACATCATATCGACAAATAGAGCTCAACAGTCATTTTAATGTTGATTTATATAAATGAAATATTATCCTTTAAAGGAAATTCTGTATAATTTGCTTAAGGAAAATCTGTATAAATATTTAAAGGAAAATCAGTATAATTTTCAAAGAAAAATCAGAGTAATTTGTTAAAGGAAAATCTGTATAACATCCTAAGACAATTCTGTATCTGATTCTATAGAAATTCTGTATAAAGAAAATTCTGAATACTTTGTTTCAGGAAGTTCTCTGTACAATTTGCTTAAGAAAATGCCGTACAATTTTTACAGGAAATTCTAAATAATTTGCCTAAGGAAATTTCCCTTATGATTTGCTTATGAAAATTTCACCTAATTTCGGAAGAAATTCTACATTATTTAAAACATTTTTATGAGAACTTGAATAAATTAAATAAAATATTCAAAGTGTACAAATATTATTTGGTTTATAGATAAAATTAATAGATAAATTTAATTATAACATTAAAATAATATATGTATATTTCGCATCTATACAAGTTTTTAAATCGAATTATCATTTAATTTAAATCAAAATATTATATTTATATATTCCAATCCAATATATTATAGTCTTATCATGAATGATTTGCATTATATAATCAATAAATGTTTTTACGTTTATTATATATACACAGAATACATAGTTATGTAAAGATATATTCATATCATATATAATGATAAAAATGAACTTTAAAAACAAATGTTGCATATTTCTTATCGGGATATAAATCTTTATATGCAATATATAAAAATTTTCCTTTTAACACTCTCTTCATTTAATTTTGTTTTTGATATATGACATCTATATATGTACATATTTATATTACATGTATATTATAAAAGTATAAAAGACAAACAAAATCATTTTCTATCTTATTTATTTATATTTTTTCTTTGGTTTTTTCATTTCTTTTGTATGCTTCCACTTTTTTTTTTTGTTATACATATATACACTTTTCATCAATGATGAATTATCTTTTCATTGTGTCAATAAAGTGCAAGAAAATAAACTTTAATTCTCTATGATAATATACATATCTATATAACAAACCATAACGTAAGTTACTTTTATAAAATAAATCCATATATAATATAAGTTGGTGTATGGTTGAATGAATTAAATTTCAATATATGGTATATAGTTTTTTTTTTTTATTAAAATGTAACGATGAAACTTGGAAAACTTTAAAAAATAAACATTTGTTTATAGAAATCGAATTTTGTAACAATGTGAAAGTGTATATATTTTTATATTATATTGATAAATGCATTTTTCATATTATCCTTATTATTTTTCTTTATAATCAATTATATATAGATAATTGAATTATAAACAATAATAACTATTTAGTTGTTCTAAAGAACTTAAAAGGATTACCATTTGTATTACCACAAAGGGGAGATGAATATGAATAATTCCAATTGTAAAGTGGATAAAGTGATTAGTGTTTTTTCTATATATAAAAGATTAGTTGAAGTTTAATCTATGTGGCATTCTTTAAATGTTAAATCTGTATTGCATCATTACCTCAATGATTCATAAATTAATCGTATTTAATGCGGTTTATTGAGTCAAAGTCATAGTTAATTATTATCTACAACAATAAAGTATTATTAATCCGATTTTAATTTAATTATTCTGGGCTTTTGTTTAACTTTTTTGATCAGGGGTATTCTACCCCAGTAAGGACAAAACAACCTTATACTTATTGCCAATACTCTAAATATATTGCTTTAGAAATGCGCTAAATTATATAGACGTTTGATGACTGTAAAGTTCAATTATATAGTTATTTTTAAATGGTACACTCTTTAAAACGAATTTGAAAAAAATTAACTGATACAAATGATAATGATAATTAAATAGTGTTCATCAATAAGTTGTAAAAATATTAAATTTGTTCAAATCAACTTGAAAAATTCTTTCAAACACAATCACTGATATATCATTAACTGATAATGAGAATTTAATATGATATCATTAAAATGAAATATAATAAGTTTATTTTTATAAAAAAAAATTAAGGATTCACAATTCAAAAACATTCTTCGATAAAAACAAACCTTTTATATAATTTATATGATATTTAAAACAATAGAATTATTAATGGGTAGACATAAAAATGAATAAAATATGGTATTATCCCTAAATAAGTTTTTCATTTCATTGTCGTTTAACATTTTATAATATAAGAATGAATTATCAAACAATTGCTGATACGAGTACATTTTTCTTAAGATTTGTTACAATTCCAATAAATTTTTATTATTCAAAAAAACATCATAACATTTAAATAATAGATATATAATGTACAAATAATATTTTTGATATAAATTTGTTTTTGTAAACACAAATTTACTAATTTATCTTATACTATGACGGTAATTCGGGTCTAAATGATAATGATAATAAAAGTGGTGAGGTGGTGGTGGTGGTGGTGGTGGTGGGTCTTCTAAAAAATTAATGTTAATATATAAATAAAAAAAAAAAAAAAAATAATTATAATAAAATTCGCAAGGGAAGAAAAATGTAATTAAAAGTATGTATGTTACATTTATATTTTCTCATTATGCTTTTTTTTTTGTTTTGGTTTTGTTTTTGATAAATTTCGTATGACCTAATTTTTATGGGTCACATTATTTTTTTATTTTATTATTATTATTATTATAATGATATATACATACCTATATAGAAATATAACAAATCTTTTTATATAAACAAAAAATAATAATAATTATATAATAGTAAAAAAGTTACTTTATTTTTACAAATATAATTTAAAGCTTCGTGTATAAAGTGATCTATTATAAAAACCGTTTGTATATTATATAGAAAAATGAATTTGAATGAATTTCATTTCTAATTTGTATAACTATACTAAAAAATAAGAAAAGTAATATGAGAAATATTTTACAAAATGAAATAATAAAAAAGTTTTTTTGGTATAGATAAAAAAATTTTTATTTGAAAAAAATTACTTATTTTTTTGTATTTATCAATGCTTTGTGACGAGGTCGAATACAAATTCATTGAATTTATTATTATTATTATACTTGTATATATATATATATAAAATTAATTTAATTTAAAATTCTAGATTGAGTATAAGAAGTTTAATATTATATATACATTTTTGTTTCATTTAATCATTATGTATGGTTTTTTTCTTCTTCATTTTATATCATTGTTTTGAATGTGAATCTGAAATAATCGAAAACAATTCGTATTCGAATGTCCTTTTTTTGTTTGTGTTACAGTACTTTTTGTTTAATCGAAATTAGGGGAAATGCCATGATGCTTTTCAATTTATTATTTCTTTTATGTCTCATATGTTTATCTTTTATGTCTCATATGTTTATAATTGTAAATATTTTAAAGAAAAAATAATTATTATAACGACATACAAATTTCCTTTGAATAGGAAAAGGTATATATAGAAAATCATCCTCACTGAATAATTTCTGAATTTCTGAGTATTAAATTCATAATATTATAATAATATTTTCCAATTATTTTTCTGCTGAATTATTTATATATATACTATATATATCAAGATATACTACAGTCTTTATTATATATAGAATTTAATCATCATAAAACAATCAATTTAATATCTTAATTTTTAATTTGCATATTAAACGCAAATATAATAAATAAATTAATTTCCAAAATGTATATAGATCTAGTTTATATATACTATTATTTGTATTCATATACAGGGATGAATATATACAATAATCTGATAATAAAAGCCTAAAAGGTATATAGATAGATTATAATTTAAATGTATGTTTATATATATACAAAAACATCCATAAGGTTCCAATAAAATATATTATTCATTATCTATTTGTGATTATGCCAATGTATTGCTGTTGTTAAAGTATAGATCTTTAATAGAAACAGAGAAATAAACATTTTAAAGTAAAATATTGGTAATATTCTATATGATTCTTTAAACAAAATAAATTAATTTTATATGATTTATATATATTCTATGATTTTCGAATATAGAAATCTGTTCTAAGTGTCAATATAAACAATATAAAGAACGTACGTGTGACGCATTGTGTGAAAACATACATAGAAATTGATATATATATTGTCAAACGAAAGTTTATATGATAAAATATAATTGAATATTTGATTTCACAGAAAAATTTTTCAAATCTATTCAAAGAAACATTTAACTGTGTGATACTGTAACAGAAAAGAATACAAAAAAAATGATTATAGTAAAATACAAGATAGCAAAATTATATTTATTAAAAAAAAAAAGTATATCGTTGAATTGCAATTACTTCTATAGAAGCCGACGTGTAATATCGCATATAAAGCATAAAATAAATATATACGTCATGTAATGCAATTCTTTTCAGATACAAAATCTTATATATATCAGCCATTATAATGTGAAATTTATAAAGTGTAATATTGGAATAAAAGCAGATGTAAATATACACAAATATATTATAATGAGCATCATTTTATAATATATGCATATAATATATATAAAGTTCTTTAAATAAATTATTAGAAAACATATATAATAATAAAACTACATATAATTAACCATCATATACATGAATTATTAATTATACTAATATATATATATATATATATATTGTATTCTTTATGTGTGATTAACTCCTTTCATACATATTTGTTTATATAATAAATAATTATGAAAATTGGTAAAGAATTTATACTTAATTAAAATATTTAATTTATTTATGATTCTATATTATATTTATGCATATAATAATTAAACTTATAAATAAACTTATATAACTTTTAAAATATATATTATTATATTCTTATTATATATTTATATTATTAAAGAAGTAATTTTTTTTAAATTGTTATATATAGGAAAAACTTCCGTTCAATCTATTTATGATTTGCATACGATTATAATTTTGGTATTATTTATAAATTTAATGAATTTATGTGTTGATCATGAATACATTTAATATCACGATATTGTTAAAGATGTACTAAAAATTATCTCTTAAATTGTTTCATTTTTAATATAACTCTATGAATCAATAATATATAACATAACTCAGCCAACCTTTGATCAATTCCGTTATCTGATCAACCTATGGAAAATTTGCCCAAGTTTATGAACAGAGTATGACGTGACAAAATGACCGGAAAAGGGTCAAGTGTCTTTGTAACTAAAAAAAAACCACCACCAAACCACCAAATCTAAAAGTTCAAATTAAATTTTATAGATAGAATAATGACTTTTTCCTATAGTATATATAAAAAAAAAACAGCAATATGTGGATGATTAAATATTTAATTAAATTATTTAAAGTATTTTTTTTACTATATTTGCCTATTATATTGCTTAAAAGAGATATTATATTTAACTTTAATGAAATGATCATTTATCATCATTATATACATATAACTGTCTATCTTTCTTTGTAAGTATAATTAGATGTATATATATATATTTATATACATATCATGATATCATATATATAAATAAAAATAAATGCGAAGGATATAAGTGGAGTCTGTTCGTATACATATATTAGATCAGTAATATATGAAGAAGACAAATTTGTAAATTCATTTCATACATGAAATTTCAATATTATAATTATAATATTAATTATATATATACTTTTAAAATCCGCATCTCATTGTATTGTATATATATATATATTGTGTACAAAGGCAAATGAGTTTATATAATTTTAAACAAATATATATATTTTTTACATTCCATTCATAATTAAATGTTAAATTTCGAATATACATAAGAAGATATAACGCCTTTATAAAATGTCTCTATATAATTTTTTAACATTTACAAAACACACAGGATGTTATAATCATATATATTCTCCTGTATATAATTTCCTATATTCATATCGACATAGAACCACTACAACGAAATTACAAGCAGCCTCAACAAAAAAATACAGTAATTTTTGTGTAAATTAGAGCGTTTCCTATTTTCTTTATTATGTTGAAAACTAATTAGTTCTTGTATTAAAAATATTCCGATGATAATTATGTTTTTTTTTTTGGTTACCGCATTAAAATTATCATGTAAAACATGCGATATATAATAATGAAAGAAAAAAGAATAATGTTTATAAAACCCTAAACAAAAAAAAAAAAAGTCATTATGATGCCGATAATGATGAGATTATACAAATGTTTGCTAAATATATATTTACTATATCTTATAATATATATATAGATATGTTTATTGTTTACTTATCTATATAATGTTTTACATATTATTTTATGTATATAAACCTATTAGAAATGGTTCTTTCTATATATATATATATTCTATTATAGATAAACATACAACCAAATACAAAGTGTTTATTACTAAAATGTTGACGAATATAATGAATTTTATTACATTAAACTTTTCAATTACTTTACAAATGTTTATAATATATGCGTATATATTTGTATATATATTTGTATATAAATGACAAGTTCTTATAAACAAACATATATGTATATAGATAACAATGACGGTCTTCAAAAGGAAGTTGCAATTTTCCTTTAGATAGAGTATTTCCTTTCTTATAAAATTATACATAAAATTTCTTCTGAAGATTTATATATAGAATTTATGTCTGAAAATTTAAACAATTTATATAGAATTTCCTTAAGGAAATTATTTAGAATTTAGTTAAGCAAATTATTTAGAATGTCCTTATTTCTTTAAGGAAATTATCAAGGATTTTAATTAGAAAAAAATATATACACTTTTTCAACTTATTTTTTAAATTTATAAAGAACTTATGCATTAAAGACAAATTTTGCAGAATTTCTTTAAGAAAATGATTAAGAATTTTCTTAAGTAATTTATACAGAATTTCTTTAAGGATAAGTTATACAGATTTTCCAATTGAAAACGTAAATGTAATTTTCAGAAAATTATACACCATATCATTTAGCACAGCATAACATAGAATTCCCTACTTAAATTAAACAGAATTTCGTTCTTAAATTATACAGAATTCCTTATAAAATCATTCAGAATTTCTTTTAAAAAGTAAACAAATATACATTTAGATTAGAAAACAATATGCAGAATAGCATTCAGTAAATTATTCAGAATTTCCCTAAGTAGACTTATTCAGAATTTCATTGTGTTAATTATTCAGAATTTCCTAAAGCAAACTATTAAGAAATTCCGATTAGAAAACATCCTCTTGAAACCGATAAATAATTCAATTAGAACTTTATACAGAATTTTCTACTATTCAAATTCCACAGATATCTTTCTCTTAGAAAACATTTATAATAATATAGAATAAATGGATAGAATGAATGTTAAGACAACCGGATCTGTATTATTTTATTAACAGATAAAATAACACATTAAATATATTATTTATTAATAAATATAGAACATTTTAACTTTCACTATATATTGAATAGATTTCGCAGAATATATCTATATATATAGATAATATCTAAGGCTTTTATCATTTTAACATAACATATAGGCTATATGTTGTGTATTTGAATCATATTAAAACCTATTGTTTTTGGTGTATAGAAGAATATCTATAGCGGTATTATATCGTATAAATAATTTGTATAATATTATGTGGTGTAAATATACATTTTAAGGTATTTGACTTGTTAAAAATTTATGTAAAAACATTTATCATATATACCATACATCTATATTAATATATATTTATCTGTTTGAGTGCGTGCGTACAAAACTAAATACGTAGTTTATTTTACATTAAAGGTTTTCCCAAACAAATAAAATACCCAAACATCGTCTTTTTTCTTATACATATATATATATATATATCGAATGTATACCGAATGCGAAATTTTAATTTTAATACGAAAATCAAAACACATAAATTCCAATTATTTCTAAATATATATAATCTGAAAACCTTTTGTATTATTATACGTATATTTATACATATATATTTAGTTAGGTATATTTTTTTATGATTTATTCATATACTAAATACAAAACCATATAATAAAATGGAATTAATTGTATAAATATATAAATGTGTAAAATTTTTATCATAAAAAATAAAATCATTTTAAATCGATGTAAATGAAGTATCTAGTATCAGAATAATTAAGATACATAATTTAAAATGATGATCGCTAGACCAGAATAACTGCGTTAGTATAACTTCTCCTCCAAACAAACAAAGAAGAATTCGATCATCTTATATAAGTTAAATACAAATATCTTAAGTTAAAATACACATTTTATATAATAACATTTTGTTTAACATATACGATGTACACGGTATAAGATAAAATAAGATAAGATATGATTAAAATTAATGTATATTCTTAAATTATAAGACAAAAACGTAATTATATATATGTATATATAAATTCTACAAAATATATATATGTTATGTATAGGTATCATCTATACTTAATTAATATTATATATTTCTTACACGTATATATAATTTTTTGAAAAACTTCTCCCCAACAAAAATCTCTTATATAAATTATACAGCAAAAAAAAAAACAAATAAATAATACATCACCATAAAATTTAAATATATACGGATAAGCATATATAAGCAATGCATCAATCTTATATTGATTGTTTAATAACATATATTTATATAGAATTAATTTCGCACCATAATTATTTATTCAATGTAATATACCAAAATGTTATGTATTAGTATTTTATAAAAATATATCTAATAATATATTCTTATATAATTAATTATACTTCAACCAATGCGTATATACACACTATGTTATTATTTAAGAAAGATGTGTGAATAAAGTAGTTTTGGAAAATATATACAATGCATGTGGTCCTGATTTTGGATTGCTATAATCAATTATAGGAATGTCAAAACGTTTCTTGGTTTATTCTAAAAACATTCCCTTTTTTGACGCAAATGCAAAGTTATAATGATTCTTAAAATGAATACTTTAATAAGGATACTTATAAATAAATGTTTATAGGCCAACACCTGGAATAGCACGTATGTATGATTAGGAAAGAAAGCGGGAAGGATTAAATTTATTAAAAATCAACCCCAAATAAAATTTTAATATAAAAAAATGTTGTGTCACATTTAAATATCAATCCCAAAAATTCTTGAATGTGTAGAAAGTAAGTGCAAGAAATAGATTCAGAGAAAACTTTATTCATATTAATTGAAAACATTCAAATACAAAATTTCAACTGAATGGATTAAAAGCAAAACGCATCAGATCATCTCTAATAATCCTACTGGATTTGTATACGAAGCGATAGGAATAATTAACAAACAATTACTCCTAATGGATATTAGTAGGATCCAGGTAGAGACGATCCTTTTCCTATCTCAATAAAATACCTATATTTTATTTTATTTATTTATTTATTTCGAAAAAAACATTAAATTCTAATGCATACAAAATTTTTTGTTTGACGATCGGTCGGATATTGATATATAGAAGGAATATTATTTATAAATTAATCTAATCTATTTATGTTGTTCATATATGAATTAGAAAATTATTTCCAACATAAATCGATGCTAAAAAATTATTATACCATTATTCAATAAATAAATGTAACATATATCTACAGAACCTATATATATAACTTAAAGGTATATAATATATCTATACGTAATTAAATCATATATTTATATATAGACAAACTTGATATATATAAATGTATATATAGTACGATTAATAAAGAAGGGAATTGTATATAATCCTATATACTTGTTGTTTTTTATGTATTTACATTCACACCTGTTATAAGAAGAAATACATTTTGATAAACGTGATGCGGGAAAATGATGTATCAATAAAATCTTAAATACACACTCAAAAACATTACGCACAGTCTGTTGTGTCAAATCTATATTTATATATGAAATATGATAAGTATTATATAGATTGATCATATATGCTTAACATTATGTTATATTTATTTATATATAAGTAATTGTTTTGACAGACTATATATTAATTTTAATCCCCAAAACTCTTACATTATAAGTATATAACATATATAATATAATATACAGACAAAAAATAATGACATCGCATCATTAGATTTCAATTAAGTGATTTCATAAAATACAATAGCATTAGCATAAGCAAAGATGTATTTTATATCTCAATAAAATCAATTTTCATAATGTATTAAAAAAAAAAAACAAAACGATTATATCTTAAGTAGAAAACTTGAGACATAAGTAACAATATTAATATGAATTTATATACATATATTAAAGATGAACATAAGTTAAAATACTTTATTTATTGATAAAGATATGATGTCATTAAAGATATAGATATCCTGTATCATTATATATATATGTGTTTTATCGGAAAATATATAAATAATACCATTTATTTTCATTTTCATCTGAAAAATGTCACAGGTGTACAAAAAACAAAAACACAAAAATATTCAATATACATATAAGCTAATAATAATAATAATACTTCTTGATCAAATAATATTTTATTTTTAAAAATTTAATCTTTAAGGGTGTTTAAAAAGTAATTATAATTTATTATTATTTGTATTATTTAGCGTAGTTTAAACTTTTAATCTAATTTATATAGCAGGTATAGATTTTTTTAGTTTTAATATCAAATTCTTAAGCATAAATAATAATAAAGGTTGAGATTAGGGAAAAATAAAGAAATATATATGTATATAAATAAGATTATGTCATAAATATAAATAAAATGTTCATGTGTCAAGAATATTAAAAATTTTTAATACAATTTAATTATAAAAGCGAAAACAATCTATAAAAGTTGCAACAATTATTTGCTAAAAAATATTTTATATACAATTTTTATTATTTAAATAGAGCACATTACATTTTAAATGATGATCAAATGAATTCTATAAATGTGGATATTTATATTGTACAATTAATACTGATAAAGATGAAATATATATGAGCATATATAAATTTTAACAAAAAAAAAACAACAAAAAGTGTCTATAACACTTAAACGTTATTAAATTATACATTTTTATAATGTACAATTGCTATAATATTCATATAATGTTATTCAGTTAAAGGGCATTTCAATAGAAATGATAAAATTGTTAAAGAACAAAACTTTTTTTTTATATCGAAGAATATGTTCTGGTTTGAAAAATATTTTCTTCATAAGAGCACGACGGCTACTTTTTTTAAAGTCAATTCGAACAACCGAACAATAGTTTTTCAATCAATTAATAATTCGTTGAAATTTTACTTCGAATGAACATCAAGTATTCGTGATTTGTCAGCATAAGCCTATGACTTACAATTGTATGTTTGTAATGAAAAGGAAAAATCCCTTTTTATAAAATATGTCATGGAACAGGCCTATCGAACACAACCCCTATTGGAAAATATATCATCACCACCACCCCATTGAAATACCCTTTATAACCGTGTGATGGAACAAATGATGAAAAAATATATATATATGAATAAATATAAAAGAACGTGATGGGAATATAAATTATTCTAATTTTATTATATTAATCCACATTTAATTCTTTCTATACCTTTGAATCTATTAATTTATATAATTTTTTTTCTATAGTAAAAGAACTATAAATATTCTAGAAATACAAATTAGGTTATAGAAATGAATTATCTATATGGAGTTTTATTTATTTTTTTATTGTAATTATTTTTAGTATTATACACTTTAAGTGGATAATTAGAAAAATGTACATATAATAATATAATTTATAGGATATATAATATAATAATATACTGATACATATACTGAAATTTGCTACATGAACCTAAAGATTGGTAGATATATTCGTGCATGTTTTGTTATCTAAAAGTATAAGCAATAATAAAATAAGATATGATATTCATTTTTTGTTTGTTTGTTGGTAGAATACAATTTTTAAGGACAATATATTTTATATATATATACTTGGGTTATTATCCTATTTTATTATACATGACATATATTGAATACTATATATATCTTTTTCCATTTCGAAATTGAATGCAAATAATCAATAAACAAATGGCAAGTACCAGTACCACTAACAACTAACACAACCACAAACATGGATATGCGGTGATAATTGGAAAGATAAAATTTTAATATAAAAGGATTTGCCACACAATTCGTATTTATTGTCATTTCCACAAAACATCCTTGGGTTTGTATGGGGTGGAAAAGGTAAAAGCGATTTAAACCATAGCACAGATAAGATGTCAAGTCAAACTGATAGAAATGGAAAGAAAAGGCATATCTAATTTACTGTTGGATTTCTATAATGAGCAAGAAATGTTCCGATCCGTTTTAATTGAATTGCTTATACGAGACATAACGAGAGATATCTTTAAAAATAATTCGAATTGTTTGGGATGCAAAAGAATACATATAGAAAACCACAATAAAAATTTCCCTAAACTATAATAAGTCACTGAACGGACGGACCATCATCATTTTCCCAAAGTGCTTAATCTATTATATATAAATATTTTTATGAATATGTTTATTATGTGTTTTTTAAAATATGTAATATATAATATTGATACATATTTCAATAAAACCTTTTTTTTATTTTTACCTTTGTGGATAATAAATATTCATTTTATTTTTTTTTTTTCCATAAAATATTATTAAAACCTTTATTTACGATTAAATGAATATGCAAAAAATTTATACATATTTGTGGATATGCAATTGACTATACTGTATTTGAATAGAATAATAATAAAAATTTAATATCATGTTATTTATTAAGATACATTTTTTTTTCTGTATAGATACACTTTTATTAAAAATTATATTGTGTTAATATCTTTATATAGCATCTATAATAATGGATATTAAAAATTGATTTTAGATATGATATTCAAATTTAATTTATGGACAGTTTTTTTGGTTTAAGATTGCAATATAAAAAAAAAAGGAATTTTTATTTAACCGCAACGATCAATCATAAAGTTGCCGATGCAGAATATACATGGGTGCAGAATTGGACAACAAAAGTAATATACGATGGAGAAGAAATGAAAATAGTTTCGTTTGTTAATAAATGTATAATGGTGAAGATAATATATTTACCTAAATTTATTATTTATTATTCTTTGGTATATTGAAAGTTCAGGTTGTATAATTCATTAGATTATTGTTATGTTATTGAAATTTTAATAACATTATCACACACACACACACACACACGAGGTGATATCGATATCAAAATCACGCACTTACGACGAGATGATTTGTTTTTTTTGTATTGAAAATCTACCGTAGTATTTATTGAAAAAATTATCTTTTTTTTTACTTTATCAGAAAACGTTTTTAGTTTTAGAACAACAAAAATTTGTGTTTTTTACTTTAATTTTAAACATTTTGTTTTTAAACAAATTATTATATTTTATTGAATCTACAAATTTTTTTATAATTCAAGCAATTTTTAACACTTTTTTCTTCTTATTCTTGAAATAAAAATAAAATAAAGAAACATGAAAAACCGAATCAATACAATAAATGATGATTTCACGAATTATTAGCATTTTTTTTTTATTGCTTTTCTTTATTTTTTGGTTCTTGCAATTATTGATAGTTGATAAAATTATTGGTATTAAAAAAACAACTAATATTAAACTATATTAAAATATTAAATAAATACATTTCAATGCGTCTTAAATAAAAGTAATGCACAGTTTAACTGAATCAATTTGATATTTTTATTTTCATTCAGATATAAATAGCGGTGGTTTTATAATAATTTATTTTGTTGTTAAGTTTGATAATAAATTTTTTTCACATATGTATATATTTGTAAGGTAATAACGCGTTATTGATTGTTATATATATATATGAGTAAATTTATATTTATATATATATGGTATGGTATTGTAATGAACAGTATATTATTCTTTAATTATACTCGTTCAGTTTCTCTATTGAAGATAATTTGAAATACATTGCAGTGCCGTATAATTTTAGTAAAAATTCCCTATAATAATGATTATGCAAAATTGTCTTTAAATATCTTTAAAATGTTTGGATGAAAAATATAGAGACATTTAAATTAGATTATAATCGAGTATTTTTACATAAATTTATCAAATAATATGTAAACTTATAAACAAAATAATTACTACTTTTATCATTTATGTTAAAATGGAAAATGTCTATGAAATTGAATTTAAATTCATTTTTATTTATATCAAAATGTGATACGAACAAAATTTCTCAACTCAACATTTGAGATCTGTGATGTGAATGTCATGAAACAGTATAAAATATTTTATAATTTCATTTTTTTTTTAGTTACTAAATCAAATTGATTTCAGGTATACATCACAATAATAGCATACACAAAAAAAACAGAACTTATATATCTCACTACATATAGAATAGAATATATAAATATAATTGACAATTTTTTTTTAAATCATTCTATAAATTATTAAATTCGTATATCCATCAAAATTTCTTTCAGTATTCATATAGATTTTATTTCTTGCTTTTTTGCACAATATATACATATATAATTTGCATATCATTATATATTATAATGCTTTAATATTTTTACACCGCCGAGATTTATTAACAGGACTTTATTAAATTTTTATTACACATTTTAATATGATTTATATATACCTATATACGATTTCATATATAATAATAAATATACGTGCACAAAGATGCATAGATAAACAAGTTGGTCCGCAGTACAAAATAATATTACCCCATTATATACGATTTGGTTGGTTATTTCCCATATATAGAATGAAATTAAAGGTGTATATGAAATATTTTGAAAATGTTAAATTCAGCGTAAAATTTTAAATATATAATAAAGCCATAAATAATCCTGTAAACCACAATAATATGTATAATGTAAAGTAAATTTATTTGTAGTATTTTTTTTTTTGTATTGTATATTGAAACACTCTGTCTCTCTGGTAAATATTATATATTTATATGGAAACTATACAATCATGTATAAAATAATATTTATAACAACATGTATATTTATATAATATACACATTTAATGTATCTTATTATGCATATAATAATAACATTTTTATTAGCTTTAACATCACTTAGATTTCTTTAGGATTAATTTATGTTTATATACATTACATAGTAAGTAATAAGAATATTATGAATACGTGCACGGATATTACAACAATATACGCACACGATTGCAGATTATATTGTAATGTAATCTTGAATGTGGTATAATTTTTAGGTAAAACATTTTTGTTACAAATATAGAAAATGTTCCTTTTACCTACTTCGAAGTAATTCCCAGAATGAATGAATAATACAGTAATGCTTTATGCATATAGATATTTTAGTATTCATATTGTCTTTTTCTGTTTGTGTGAGAGAAAATTTCATTGATTTATGAATTTTTCGTTAATTTTAATTAGAAAATCTTTAATAACTCATAAACAAATGGATGTATGTTTTAAGGGATCCTGAATCCGAATAAATTGGCCAGACTTATCGATTGGTTTTTGAGTTATGGCCAATGGATCAGGTTTGAAACCATTTTATTCGGGTTCATCGTCCCTTAAAACATAAGCACGCAAATTTTCAGCACGATTCATCCTTTTGTTCGCATCAGTTATTACAGATTTTTAATAAGCAACAGTACAACTAAATTATGATAATCGGCTCGTTTTGGAGGAATATTTTAGCGGTATAATACTGGGTATTCAATAATATATTTAGAATGTATATCATATCATATCATCATTTGTAAAGCATTATCATCTATATACGAAATTATACATTTTCTATAT
The DNA here is from genome assembly GCA_958336335.1 of Dilophus febrilis. Classification (NCBI taxonomy): domain Eukaryota; kingdom Metazoa; phylum Arthropoda; class Insecta; order Diptera; family Bibionidae; genus Dilophus; species Dilophus febrilis. Next base: position 5,648,963 of record OY284472.1, on the reverse strand, counting down.
TAAATCACATAAAAAATGTAAAGTTAGTACATGAGTTGGATTTTTATTTGTTAGTATATGAATATAAATATAATGTTGATTGCTCAAAAATTTATACGACAAATTCAATTCGAAATGATTTTATTACAAAAGTATATTTTATTTTATTATTACTATATATAATACATATATATATTTACAGCAGTGCAAAGATGCGTTTATTTTTATATATATATATATATATATATATACAAGATTGTTTAAAAATAATAAAAGAAAAGTTTATAAGTAAAATCAAATTTATATTGTTTTATTTAAGTGAAAATTTTTATGATATTTCAAGTGCAGAACATTTTTTAAAATTAGTTTAAAGAACTGGCGGTCCTAACTGGCGGTTGCAATGGAACGAAAAAAAAAACCCAATAAAAGAATTCTGGGAACAATCGCATTTTATAGATGTTTATATATTTTAAAAAGTAGTTTTTTTGTTGAGGAATTGAGGATAGTTATCCTAAGAAATTAATACAGACGTTTCTTTAGAATGTTACATAAAATTTTCCTTAGAAAATTATACATATCTTTAAGCAAACTGTACAGAGAATTTCCCCATTCAGAATTTTGTCAGAAAATAATTCCATTAAATTATTTTTCAATTGGAAAACGCATCAAGTTTCCGTTAACAAATTAAACAAAATTTTCTTTAGAATTTATTATACAAAATTTCCGTTTTTATATAACATTATAGAGAATTTCCAAAAGCATATTTTACCGGTGACTTGAAAATATGATTATGAAAATGTACCATAATACAATGTAACATATATAAAATTAGCACCGATCACCAGATTGATTTGAACCGAACCTCTATTATGACATAATACGTTATTCTTCTATTTTTTTTTTTTTTACTTTTAAACACAATTACATATAATATATTTTTAAAAATTTTAATATTATATATATATATATATATATATATATAGTATTTTGTTTTCAATTGTTATGAAATTTCTTTAGAAGTTCAACAGAAAAACACATTATTTTTATATATATGTATGTATTTATTTTGAAATAAAAATATATAATTTGACAAAAGGAATATATATAGCCTTATTCGTATCTATTTTATACCTCAACATCTCTCGTATTTTGAATATACACAACAAACAAAAAACATATGTGTGATATGGATTTTATATATATGCTTGTGCGTGGTGGCGGTGATGATAATGTTTTTTTATTATTATATTTTACCATGTACTCTCTCGTTTATATGCAAATTACGTTAACATAAAAAATTAATAAATTCAAATTACACTTTATAAGTTTTTGGTAAATTATTCAAAAAGCATAATAATAATAAAAATAAATTTTTTAGAAAATACAAATATGAATTATACAATTCATATAGCATATGTGCGGTTAAGCTCATTTTTCAACAACAAAAATATAAAATAAACGATATCAATTGAAAAAAAAATGTATGTCTATTTTTGTAATCATATATATAAAAATAAATATGAATCTTATTAAGTTATCAACCATATTATTTATATGTGTGTATTATAAAAGGAAAAACTTTTATTATTAATAATTTTTCTTGGATTGAATTTTTTTATTTCTTTTTTATAAATCATCTAAATTTACATAAGTATATTAATAAATAAAAAAAATTAAATTTTTTTTAAGAATTATACCAATAATAAATGTAGAACATAAAATTTTATAAAAAACGAACTGTGTAATTTAATTGAATTCTATAATGTGCATACTTGAACTTGAGATATGGACTGTATATATACGGTTTGCATAGCCGAAGGTTTATGTTCATTTTATCATGAATAGAATAATTTAGTGGACATAAAAGAATTGTATTACAATAATAGAATTGTAGTAGACAATTTAAAATATACACCTTGGAGGACGTTATTTAAATAGTGTATAAAATATATTTTTTGATGTTTTATTTCCTTTAATATAGTACAATTATAATTTGATGCATTTAATTAATATATGTATATATCCGGCGTTGAATTATTTTTTTTTATAAATCAACGTGAATATACATCATAATGGATATGAGTTATAAAATTAAAATACAATAGGTTTTTTTTATGTATTGTATATATATCATATGCTTGAAATTTATTCATAAACGCATTTGAACATTTTCAGTATATTTTTAATGGATTTCGCAAAAAAAAAAAAATAAATATATAATCGAATTACAATTTAATAAAAATAAAATCATATATAGTTTTTTTTTTGAAATTTTCATACATTTCATTCAATAATTTTTTGTTTTAAAACGATAATAAATCCACAATATTATATATAATATAATATAATATGCGTTTGATGAATATTAAATGAAATACGTATTGAAAACCGTTTCATAAGGATTTACACATCTATGATGATTATGTCAGATTTCATACATATATGAATAATTTAGATTTTAAATACTATCTGTATCTGTATTAATTTAAAATGTTTAATAAAAAAACCCTTCCCACTTATACATCAAAATGAAATCATTTAGAGCGTTCATGCTCCAAACTACCAAAAGTTAGTTTTCAATGTGAATTTTAAGGAGATTCTCATCCTGTCATGGGTAAAATTTTCCGATTTCCTATAAAACAACTAATTATTTCAAGCCAACTAAACTAAATAACCGATGTTTATTAAAACTAATCGTCGATTGTCTCTGAAGAAAACTGATAGGTAAAAACAAACTATAATACAATAGAATTTTATACTTTATATAGATGAAAAAAATTAGATATCTTCAAAACAGAACAAAAAAAAATATAAATAAGAATTTTTAAATTATTCACAATCAATCAATAGGTAATTTGATTTGCATATATTTAATAATATAAAATACAACTAATATATATTTTATAATAAAAGAATTTTGAATAAAAATTCACTGTCGCGTAGATCGTTATTGCATTAAAGTATGAATGATATAGACGAATTTCATTTGATATTTTAAACATCAAATTATATAAGATATATATTATACAAATTCAAATTAAATTTTATTTATATATTTTTTTTTTAACAAAAATAAAATCAGTGTACAATTTACATTTTATTAAGAAGATTTCTTTTTTTTTTTTTGTTATTTAATTTCAATTGAAATGCAATTTTTTACAAATATATTTAGATTTTTTGAGATTTGATGGAGTGCATTTTTTTTCTTTATTTATTATATATATAAATTAAAGATTAATTTTTCTGTAATTCGAAATGTATATATTTGAATTTCAATGGTTCAATTAAATTTGAATACTATGTGCTGTAATAAATATCGCTTCAATTAATTCGAGGAATTTTAATAGGAAAGTTTTCACTTCAATTATTACTATTTGATTCAAAAAAAGTATTTTCAAGTTTTTCATTCAAATTTTAATAAATTTTAGCAGTTTTTTGGTACTGAATAAAATGCACTTACATATACAATACATAAAATAAAATAATATAAAATGATTGCAAGAATATTTCTCATCAATTTCACAGCACAAACAATTGGCAAATGCTTAGAATAGAAGTTATATATTGTTTTCTGTATATATACTAACTGATATTATATATAGAATTACAATATATAAATAATCTGAACATATTGAACATTCTCAGAACTTTATTTATATACACAAAACACATGCACATACTTTCTAAATTGTGCTTATTGGTGTCGTTTTTCGTTAACAAAATGATAAAATAATGAATATAATATATAAAGTATATAACTATATCGTATATCTTTATATACATATATTTGATGTATTTTACATGTAATATATTTGATAACAGAGTGAAACATATGCATATTTTAAAATAAAAAAAATAATAAAAGGGTTATATACATACAATGGCATATACAAATATAATATAATATATATTTGAAAAATTCAACACATCATATAATGAATTGTGATTTTTTTTTTTTTTTTGCAATTTTGATTTATTAAATAAAAAGTTATTAATACTATTTCCGCGGATATTTAATTAATTTACATAAAACAAATTGATACGATTTAATTAAACTAAAATAGCATCATCTCTATAAATGTGATATCGTTTGATAAACAAAAAAAAACCCATGTTACGGTTTTAATTGGAATAAAATATAGGTAAAATACAATTATTTATAGATTGGTTAAAAAAGAAAAAAACAACTGCCTGTATGTAAAATAAAACATATTACGTCAAATTGTCGATTTTTACCATATTTTTTTTTTTATAATTCATATACCTATGGATTAAAAAAGATCAATCAATTAAACAACACAGTTTTTACGTTAAATGGAATATGATATTTTTTTGTGTTCATTTTTGGGTATAAACTGAAACAAATTCATTGCATAATGAATAATATCATACCACAGATATATCACATTGATATAGATAAATATAAAGATAAACACAAAAATCCAATTAAAATATACCCCTGCTGTTTTGTTATCATCTCTCATATACAAAATAAGGGATTTTTTGTTTTTTAAATTTTTTCATTTGCATTCGCATATGAAATACAAAATAAGTAATGCAAACTGCGATAATACACGCAGATAATGTATATATAGATAAATATATATATTCGTATATATTATGTAATGATTATCTTATACATTATATACATTTTGTTTAACATTTTTTTCTATTCAAAAATTGAGATTTTAAATATTGGTTTAAGGATACAAAAAAATACAAAAAAATGAAATTCAAATTTAATCAAAAAAAATTAAATAAAATATTTTTGTAGCTTGGTGGTGTATGAGTTTGGTGTGTTTTGTATCTTTTCTATATAATAGTATACAATTCAATTTGAATGAGATTTGAACTGATGGCGATTTATTGTAATACAAATTTTTAATCTTTGAACTTTATTAAACGGAGGAAAAAAATCAGAATATACTTTATATACTTTTTTATTCAACTAAAAGTTGTTTTTTAATAATTAGTACTGCAAAGTGGGTACACTTTACAATCGAGAATTGTGGTTTTATAGCCAGACATCGTTTTGATGTTCTTCCGATATCATAATTTGTTGATTTTTACGGTTTTTAAATTGGATGGGTACAAGCAGGCACGGGGTAATTATCTATAAGTGACATTCAGATATGAAAATAACAGAAAGTGTGACATGTTTATCGGGTTTGAACCATTGAATTCGAATTCAATTTAAGTTGGGCGTGTAATCAACTACTTTATGCTAAAAAATTATGTGTAAATAGATAAAAATCCAATCAAGTGAACTTACATAGAACAAATTGTCAGTGTACATAGAATGTTAATAATTATAAGAATACATAATACATATAGTGATAAAACACTATATATATTTAATCTATATATAGAAAATCATATCTCATTATATTTGTAAATCATTTTTTATCACATCAAACAAAGTGAACGCAATTAAATCTATATATATATATATATATATACTTTATTATATGAATTCTTTGAAATACAATAATGTAAATATCATTTTTTACATTGTTTTATAATTAATTATAAGTAACTGCAAACGCGAAATGAATATGAAAGAATATATATATATATATCTATGCAATATAGTATATAGATAATAGAATAGGTATTGTTTAAGCAACAGGAACAAAAAAGGTTCGTGATACAATTTGAAATGATTCTATATAATTAAATATATATATATATATATATACATATTCATAAAATTATGCATATATATATATATATATACTTATGTTTTTTGTAATAGAAAATTGAAATAAAAATCCTTCTTTTGATAAAATAAAAAATTTAAATATATATTTATATAATAATAATAATATCTATATGTATATAAATTCGTTTTATCTACAATTATATTATATGCTGGGATATCAAAACAAATATTACTTCATTATTATTTTGCGTATACACTCTAAATAATTTTCAATTAATATAGTAATAGGTTGAAAACGCAATCAATGAAATTCAGAGTCCAATGCATTTACAGAATAATTTCCATTAAACTTATTGATACAGAAATCGTTCAATTCGGTTATATTTTAAATCAATTGTGGTGGAATTTTAATCCATGATCAATTCCACATTAAATCGATTTCAAAATCCACAAAATGTTAGAATAACTAGTTTTTAATACTACATATATTCACTACGCACAAGACTTTAATTGCAATTCTTTTTAGGTAAATATATCCTGTATATTATATTCAATTTAAATTGTATGTATGTATACAAATGAGAATTAAATTAAACAGATTTGGTTGTTTTAAATAATATAATTTGTATTAACAATTTAGTATTATGTAATTTTTTGCTATGGTAAATTTAGAAAAATCAAAGAAAATCTAACCTCAGTCTCAACCCGAAATTTATTCAGAGTGTATATAATAAAGGATATGTTTTAATATAAATACTTTTAAATTAAAAGGAAAAATTTTTGTATTATTCTATTTTAAAGATATGTATATAGAGATGCGCTTTATAAATAAATGTGCTTTCAAATATATCTATATATATATATATATGTAAATAGGTTAATTAACAAAAATATTGTGACTAAATGTTAAAATAGTATATATGTATTGTATATATAATTTAAAAACAATACTGAAAAATTATGTAACTTTTCTTGTAAAATCTGTTTTCATTAATATCACAGAAATTTTTCGAGAAGATATTTTTGATTTAAATGGTTAAATACCTTGAAAATTAACAATATTTTGATATACGATATAAAATATACATAATATTTTCTAATCATCGTTACTAAATACCATCATATACAATGGGTCATAGATAGATAAATAAGAATATATTTTAAATTTACCTGAAATATCTTGAATAAGAATATAAAAACAATATATATATATATATTACAAAAATTATAATCGAATTAAAATGTCTCCTTCTTTTTATAAATAAATAAAGGATATGCGAAACACACACACACAAAATAAAAGAATATAAGGATATTTAAAATAGTAATTAAATATATATTGTGTAAAGTATATAAGACATATAATTTGCGTGAAGATACAAAAAATTAATGCATATTATAAAGTTTTTTAAAGTTATATTAAAAGTAAAGTTAAAAAAAAAACAAAAAATCTAATATACGTAATTGTTTAAATTGAAAACAATTTGTACAAAAAGCATTTATGTTATTCTTTAATTTTTTCATTTCATTTAATTTTGTGTTATATATTATTACATGCAGATATGGTCTCATCTTTTCTTATAATACTTTGAATAAAGAAATATAAATATATTATTTTAAAAAGAACATTTAAAGTTATAATTAATATAATTAATTGTACATTGAAATTGTCCGTTTAATATTTATTCTATTCGTTTTTCCTCTATTTTATCTAAAATTTCAGAGTGTTTTAAAGAAACTTGATTGTATCGTCTTAATCCTATGAAAAATCATTTTAATCGATTGACAGACACTGAATGAATATACTAATATACTGAATATACTAATTCAAACGTAGGCATTAATCAATGAATTAAAATAAAATTCAATCATATTATTATTTAGTTTTATTTCTTATTTTCAAATCAAGGATATTAAAGGACCGTTAATATATATATATACAACAATAATGTTATAACGTATTTTTGATATATAATTTAAATATATTCCTATAATATATTCAATTGAAATGCTTCAAGTGAATTGAAATATATTTGAAGGAATAAAATAAAAATATTATAAGTGATTATGTAAATTTTTGTTTTAGTATTTCTATATATATTGAATTGTAATTTTGAATAATTGTATTTGGGTATTTCAATTCGAAAGGGAGTGCGAATATACTTTAATAGAAGACTGATAGAAATAAGGCTCATAATTTAATGCACTACCAAAAACGAAATTTTTATTTAATATAGTAATTTTCGAATAATTTTCTATAAATTTCTCAATAAATTATAATATAATATTAATATTGTGTTTGTATACAATACGATTTAAATATTTAATTTTTAAAATCCTATATATGCAAGTAATCTTTTCTATTATATATTATATAACCAAAAAAATTAGTTTTATTTGATTTTTCATAGTATTTATATTTTTACGAAAACAATCTGGATAATGTATTGAAAAATTGATTCTAAATTTTTCATGTACATGATGAAAATATGTATAAAGAAGAATATGATTTAAATTTTATCCACTCTATTGATTGCTTATGCTATACCATAATAATATAAAATATATATACTATTAATCATATTCAATATTTTTTTTATTTTTTTTGGGTAGAATATTTGATTTGATAATATTTCATCAATATCCAACAATATTTCATGAAAATTTTTATATAAAATCATTTATTTATTTACGTTCTAACTTTGTCCGCAATAAAAAATATGAATGAAAATGTGAAAATTTTAAAAAGATAAATATTATCGTGTTTTTTAAAAAAACAAAAATAAACCATCATTTATAAACTTTTATCAAAATAATATAGGTTTTTTGTTCATTGTATAAGTGATTGAAAATTTATAAATAGTAATTTGTTATCTGTGGTGGTAAAATTACTTCAATAAAAATATTAATATGTGTACTTGATCTTTTGAGATGAACACACGGTTATTATATTTACAACTTTACAACAGAGGCTATTATTTATCTATACCAAAAAAAAACATAATTATACTTATTTTATATCAATCATATTATATCTATTTGTAAATAATGAATTTTGTCATATTAATCATTTGGAAAATCCGGCAAGTATTTTTTAGAAATATATTTTCAACGTTTTGGTGTTTTAAAAACAATAAAGTTGTGTTTATGAATAACAGATTTGGTGAAAGGAAATTATATGTATAATTTGCTTCAGGAGACTATATTTAATTTTCTTTGGGAAATTCTTTGCACAATTCGTTCAAGTAAATTGTTATTCCATTTCTAAATATAGCGTCCCTTAATTTATAAGTATGCAATTTATCAACCCAATTTATCCGTGGTTCATGAGTTATTAAAGATTTTCCAATTTTCCAAAAAAAAAAAAAATGAATACCGTTCAAAATAAGGTCACTATATGTTATTCGAATAACATATGATTTTACTTAAGCAAAACATCAAGGTTGTATTTTGTATATGAATGAAATGAAATATGTATATATAAAATATAAAATGAAAATATTGCATTATCCCATATCTATGATCTCTCTGCGATATATAATATGCTTTCAGATATTTTCATCTATTATATATATATATATATATATAGTATATACGTAAAATATACAATAGTTTGAAAATATTATGAAAACAAAAAGTGAATATGTATATATATAATGAAATAGTATATAAATATAGGATATAAAACCCAACTATAAAAACAAATGTACTTTACTATAAAAATATATGAAAATTTTATTATATATAGGATTATTTTTTATTTCATATTGATTTATAAACACGTATAATATACATTTTTTGGACATTTTTACGAGTATATTAACATATATATCATATATTATATGTATGTATATCTATCTATATATAAATATATTCGTCATATAGACATTAACGTATAGGGGATATTACATATGGTATATGTTTGTTGTGTACAATATACAATTCATTGATATATTTTACTATATGATGAGATAATATATATACCACATAATATATTTATATGTTAAAACTCTATATAATACTAATTCGATGATTCTATGTATGATATATATAAAAATATTTTTTATAAGACTTAATAAAACCAATCATGCGATATATATATATATATATAGTCCCGGTATTAATAATAAATAAATAAAGGAAATCTTTGTGTAAATGTGTAAATGCGTGAAAATATTGTGAGAAAATATATATTTTAATATATATATATATATACATTGAATGATGATAAAGGTATTGTATATATGAAAATATATCTTTATTTAAACACCACAATAACACAATGAAAATTTATTTGATTTTTTTTTATTATATCTTGGGGTAAAAGTGAGAGAATATAAATTATATCCATTGTATATATATATATATATATATCTATATTTGACAGGATGCTTTTAAATATTAAGTGAATCATTTGAAAATAAAATACAAAAAATTAGGGAATTCACAGCAAACAAAAATAAAAACTCCAGAAACATTTACATAAATACAGTGTTTCAAACAAATTTGGTAAATAGAGCTTTATAGTTAAACAAATCTAAGGGAATTCTCAATGATTTATGATAAAACAAATTCTATTATACTTTCCCTGTGGAAATACCAGAACTAATAGAATTTCCAAAATCAAATTAAATAGAATTTCCTTATGGAAATTATCCTTAAGGACATTCTTTATATAACTCGCTAAAGGAAACTGTTTTGCTAAAAGAAATTCTATATAATTTTTAAAAGGAAATTTTATATAATTTGCTTAAAGAAATTCTATGTAATTTCCTTAATTAAATTCCTCTGCATCATTTATTTTAGGAAATTCTCTGTATATTCTATTGATATATATATAGGCATTGCAATAAGGAATTCTAAATAATTTGCTTAAGGAAATTCTTTGTATACGTTATATATAATAATAAATGTCCGCAATAATAGTTATCAAATCTCAGAGACACAATTAATTTAGCATATTCTATAATATATAAATCACAAAACTTTAATAAACCTTTTGGAAATTGAAATATTACAATTTTGATTAACGAAAATCCCAATATATATAATATAATTTAATTTCCTATAAAACGTATATATGACTAAATCATATTAATTTCGTCTATATAAAAACACAATCAATATATTATTTTAAAATTAAATAAATTCCACACTATATGAATGGATATACGACGAAAAATACACTCAAACATACCAAGATTAATCTGATCAATTTTGATAAACATATATATATATATATATATATATATATTTATATCTGCTGTATACATATATAATGTATTTTAGATAAACGATATAAATTAAATGTCAACATATGTTGAAATTTTCAATTTGAAATATACATTTTATCTAATACAATATATATATATATATATATATATATATGTGTTCTTTTTAAAACACCTAAATCGAAATGAAAGTTTATATAAAGAAAAGAAATTGTTAAATGAAATTATATACAATACGTAATATCTATATGCAATAGAGCTTAAACTAAATTGAAAATAAACATTTTCCTTCAATATTAATTACACAAGATATTTATCTATTTCTTTATATATATTTAAAAAGGTTGTAAGGTTACGTAAAAATATTTTTATATATAGAAGATAATTCATTTATATTATATATATATAGAATCAAAACAGTGTATATAGTAAATAAATATACATGACCTATTATATATGAGTTCGTTCAACCATTTACATATATGATGATAGTAAATTAAAAAAAAAAAAATTTTAATTAAAATTTACCTTTAAAATTAATCCGCGTATATATAGAATTTCTTCGATATACTACTAAAGTTAAATCGAAAAATGTATCAATAAAATAAAATAAAATAAATAGCGAATATATATAAATGAATGTATATAAACAATAAAAACAAAAAATTGTACTTTTGTACCTTAAACTTGAAAATGGAAAAACAAAAAATTTGTTTCATCTAAAAATATATACAAAATATATTTAAAATATATGTATTTTAATATATAAAGTATATATATATATATGACGAAATGTGTATATATATAATAAACACATTAAATTAAAATTATTTCAATCATCATTTATTTATTTTTTTTCGTTTTTGGTTGTACACTTAAACCAACTTAAAGATATAATTTTTATTAAAAACCCAAAAGAAAAATTCTAAAAAGATTTTTTGATAATTACCGAAAGCAATTATATTTGCAACTTATATATAAATTATTTATTTTCATAATTCGCACACAAAAAACAACAAACTTATCTTATATGTTTATTCGTTTAATATGTATTTTTATTTTTTGGTTGGTTGGTTTATAATATATATTCAAATACATGTAGAAATTAAAATTGAAATATATCAAGGTTACGGCATTGCTCGGTAATGGCCAAGATTGATATTAAAAATGTATAATAATAATAATGTATATTATTACTTCTCCACACAGTCTCTCTCTATATATATGTATATACATATATAACTAACGAACTAAAATACACATCATGTTAAATATCTTTACTAATTTTTTTTAAATCAATATTTTGAAAATTTTAAATTAAAAATACAAAAGTCAAAAATGTATAGAATACAATTTTTTTGGTATTAATATATAATGATAATAAAAAAACAACACACTTTTAGTAAACCAAAAAAAAAAATAAAAAATATACATAAATGTGATGACGTTCATCATATAATCTGTATATTATATATATTATGTTTATATCGCATCTATATATCTATATATTATCGGAATGAAAAAAAAAAATAAAACGTTTTAATTCTTTCAAAATATTTCAATATAAAATAGTATATATTTGCGTGTTTAAATATAATCAATTATTTCTGTACATTTTAAATGAATATTTTAAATGAAAGAATGTTTAAAAACGTTTAAAATATGGTGAATGATCGACACGGAAAATGAATTTAAATCGATAATTAAATATGTATTTTTTGGTATACAAAATTAATGTATTTTAAATTAAATAAAAATTGTTTTGGTAAATGATATCAAAACAATTTTTTGTAGTATAATTGACTTATTGCAATTATCCTGATAAAATTATGACATCGTTGATTTAAAAAAAATCTTATACATTTTTGTGTTTCTATAATATTTTAGTATCTTAGGATTTCATGCAGGTACTCGACACCGTAAAAACTATAAATGCTTTTAAAATGATATTATAATTCAAATTTCTATAATCTAAAAACCGGGTTTAAGACAATCCCCAAATATAATAGAATTTGAATGATTGGAATAATATGATTATTAATTTACAAAATACATTAGCTTTAAATTAGAGTGATTAATAATGTAGTTACATGCCCAGACACAAAACCATTTAATCAACATAAAAATTTTCGATATACAACAAATTATTGCACTGTTTTTTAGTCGTATTTGTGTCTATTATTTAAAAATTTACATGGATCCGCATCATCTTGATAATGACAACGAAAATCCTGTTAAAAAAACGTTTAACTATAGATATAAATATTTACTGATTGAATTTTCTCTTATATTTATATTGCAATAGTAGAGTTTTAAGGTTGAGAAATTTTTTTTAAGAAACCATATTATCATAAAATTAACACATACACTGTTTTATTACGTGCAGGTTTTATTTTTTTTTAGTTAATGCTACCAAATATATAAATAACAAATCAATAACAATTGATAATAATTGTAAAACAGCATTTCTATATATATATATATATATATATATGTACCATTTATAAATGTATATTTCAATTTTAGAATTTCAATAATTATCCAAATAATAATAATTTTTTGGATACCATACATACAATATGTATATGAAGTGTAAGTAAAAAACAGAGAAGATTTTAATTTAAAACAAAATTAGTAACGTTTATTTTTTAATTTATTATATAGTATATTGAATATACAAACGCATCGCTTTGCAAATGTGAATTGATTTTGTTCGATTTGTAATTGTTAAAAAAAATACGATTTTTTTTTAAACAATTATACATTTTTTTTTGTTTAAATAAAATATTATGTTTATTGCTTATTTATACAACCGGGTGATGTACCAAACTTTAGTGCAGTCAATGGTTCTATGATTCTATATGATGGATTTTAAGAAGAATTTGTGGTTTATAAACAGTATTATCTATAAAAAAAATGAATAACTTTAACAGTGTTTTTAATGAAACTACGTTAATTTTGTTAGATAAACAGATTTAAACTGAAATTTCCTAAAACAATATTACGTCACGTCACAATAAGTTACTTAAAAATTATCATAAACACATAAAAACCAAAACCGGGAAATGTTTAATAAAAACATTTCTATAAGTGAGATGTTAAGAATTTTATCCTTACTATTCGCATTTATGGATGACAAATTAAAAAAAAACTCATCAGAATAATATTTATCTTAAAATATATGATAAAATCACTTCAACGATCGCCTCAACATTTATAAGTTCGTCCATCCAAATACAATTCATTCATTTCATTCTCAATTCTTTTATCTCAATATTCATATGCATTATATCAATTTATAACTTTCACAACAAGTGTTTTTAACTATTATATTTTGTATTTCTTTAATACATTTCGGAAACTATATACAATAATTTTTCAACAATCATTGTGAAACGTCAATCAATTTCATATCGCTTTAAGTATGCAACATTTAAAAATGATTAAGTCAAAATTTAACAAATAATATGTGTGATATATAAAAAAACAAATATAAGCTTAAATATAATATGACACATATTAAATATCATGGTAATTTTATTCAAAATCGGAGATATATATATATTTAAGATTTTTCAGTTTACATAATTATTTTCAATATTAGAATAGAAAAAAAAAATGAAGTAAATATTAAATTATCACGTATTAAAATCGCGCAGACACTCACGTAAAATAATTCATAGATTCTATATGATATTATTTATAATATTTTTTCTGATAATTCTGATTTCTTAATATATGTTTGATATGCCAGATGATTATTAAATCTATACTATTTGATTTCTTAAAACTTAAATCCATTGAAATGCACACAAAAAATTAAATAAAAACAAAAAATACAACACAAATAAATTTCTATATCTATATCTAATATATACTTTATGATATAAAATATTTAATATTCAATAAATGAATTCAAATTTTGCAAGAATTTGTGTTATTATATCTTTATATAAAATAAAATATATAAATGTATACTAATAGAATAAATGAATAATTTATTATTGAATTTTGTTATAAGTTTCATAACTTTTTTGTTTTGTTTTATTTTTTTTAATTAAATATTTATTTTCGTTCTGTTCTGTCGATAATCAGAAAAGATAATTATATATATATATACAATATGATAATATAATAATTAATAATATTAATATTATTCTGTATTAAGTATACACGGTTTATATATAAGATTTATTTTTTTGCATTATAATAATAAATGTATAATTTATTAATTTCGAATTTTATTATATAAAATCAAATTTTTTCAAATAAATTCTATATATAACAAACGATGTATATAAGTTATTTGTTTCCTTCCACCACTTTAACAATTCATGTAATTCAATAAAAGAATAAGTTTCCAAATAATAGAGAAACAGAGAAGCAAAAAAAAAAAAAAAAACATAAAAAAATAAAGACTGAAAAAAAATAGAATGTTCAATAAATTCGTTTTACTTAAAGTGAAAAACTTACCAATAGATTTTTCTTTAATTACATTTCATTTCTACAGTTTTATATTAAAACCTCAATGTAGATATATTTATTTATTTAATTTAATATTGTAATATGGGAAACACATTCAAGAACGAAAAAAAAAACAATTATCACATAAATATAAGGATTTTTTGTATAAATTTATGTTTATGCATAAATTTATGTAAAAATATTAAATTCAAAATATATATTTTTACATAAATTTTTCACACTTTTAATGTTTGTAATTTAAATTTTCTCTCTTAATTATACCACACGTAAGAATTAATATAATTTTTATGTATATAAAAACATATAAAAAAAACATAAATTATATTACACATTTAATGCTTAATCGGTTTAAAAATTATATATGATATTGAAAATATTATAGAATAGATAGATAAATAAAATAAAAACGAATTATTGTTATTGTAATTTTTCAGTGTTTTTTTTTCTTTTTGGTTCGTGTTTCCCCTCTTTTAACAATAAGAAAAACAAACGTAATTAATCATTTTCTAATTTACCGCACCGAAAATGTTTGTTTTCACATTAACACATTTATATCACATATACACACAAAATACACGTGGATATAATTTATATCTTTTGTAGAGTTATACCAAGTTATCATATAATATATATAAATCTATAAATATAACATCAAACGATTAAACGATATCATATATAAAAATGCCGAATATATCCGCACATTATTATTTTTAAATATATATTTGGAATGTAACAAAATTTTCATAATTTTCACCGTATATTTATAATTTTCAAAAAAAAAAAATAGAATAAGAAAAAGAAAAAGAAATTAAAACGTCCGATGCTTGTCTATAATCTTTACGAGGTGAAAGATTTTTTTTTTTAATTCAAATTTAAATTTTTTTTTTTTTTTTTTTTTATTTTGATCTATAAAAAAAAACTCAATAAATTATATTCAGTATTTATATTCTATATGTAAAATGTCCAGTAAAAGAAAAAAAAACCACACACAACCTTTTCAAAGGCATTCATCAACAATACTGAACTGACTACACGAACACGGTTGAATGAAAGACTATATAATAACACAATATTTTTCCATTTACTATAAAACACTTTTCTTCTGAATGAAAATTATATTGGTATATATATTATATTTTTCATATAGATTTGTATATAAGCACATTTAAACATTCAAATATATAATGTTTTGTACATATATAGAAAGATTCAGCCAGATTAAAATGATATATATACATAGGATAATAATAATTTTCTAGCAGCCAGATAAAATTATATAAATAATATACATAAAGAAGAGAGAGAAATTTATGTTGAGTAGATTGAAATTTTCTTATAGTTTTTCATTCATGTATATATAAAATTCGCACATGATATAGGATAAATAAATATACATATATGATATATGTGTTTTGTTAACAATATGAAAATTTCATTTTGTGGATATTCGTACGTTTGTTCACCACAAATACAAACAACTCATCACATGAAGTGAACTAAACGCAAAGAAGAAATATAACAATATAACAGAAAACAAATGTTTACAATATATATATACTTATTTTATATATATAATACATTACGTATAGGATATGTATTATATATTGTGTTATGTTATGTTGTGTTGTGTGATAGAGGTATATATTATTTGAAAACTTTTATTTTATCATTATTTACACATAATTTTTTTTTTATTTTTGCACACACGTACCTTATTATTCTGGAAATTATAAACGCATATATACACTACTTATATCTAATTGTTGAGTGTTGAGTGCATATAATATCCTTTTCAATGTAGGACTTTCTTTTTTTTTTAATATATAGAGAAAATATAATAAAATTAAATTAAAATTAACGAATATTTGTATATAATTAATTTTTCTTTATTTATATATACATACATATATGCGATTGTCGTAGGCATATTATTATATATATTTGCGATGTTGAATTAAGTGTAGTAGATCCAATACTTATTATTATTATTATTATTATTTGACTAGCAATAAATAATGTTTATATATGTGACAAAATATACAAGTTTATATTTTATTGGAATGCTTAAATGCGCTTATTGGAAAACACAATTTAAAGTAGTTTTTGATATTTATTATAAATAATTGGTTTTTTGTTTAAGTTGTTTAAGAGATTATAAACAATTGCCTTTAATAAATAATAATATAAGAATATTTTAGTGAAAATTTATTTAGAAAATGTTCAAATTTAATGTTAAATTGGTAATGAAATAAACATCTAAATGAAACATATTCATTTAGAACATATATATATTAGTATAAGGATTGAACGTTTATACTAATTGCAGCAGGTTTAACACTGAAACATAACGCAATATTTTAGAACTTTAAATTCATTCTCATTCAATGTTTAATTTATTTTACTATATATCCAATAAGAAAGCAATTTAAGTTCTGAATTAGAGTCTGAAATCCACCTGATAGAGTGCATCAATGACTGGTATATATCTGCGAAAAGCATTCGCTTAAGCATATATCAATTTCAGATGATAAAAAAGTATTCGGGCAGATTATTTATAATTAAACAAAACCAAGGATGAAACTTATGGTGGTGCATCTGAGGATATGCCCGATTATTGGCAGACAAGTCGAGTAAATCTTTGAAAGTATAGATAATATTCAAATTACCACTAAAAGTGAAACTAACAAAAAAAAAACAGAAAAAAGTTTTGTTTCTTATATACAGAAATATGATATAGATAATTGAAAACGGATATGCAATCTGATATATAAATGAAAGTATGATTTTTTCATTTATATAAATGATGTATGAACGCATATCTATAGACAATGGGTTATATTATATATACCATATATGAGTTTGATATATTATATATTGGTTTAATTATTAGGAAATCAAGATATTTTGGCTGTAAACTTTATCTACCATATATATTGAATAACGCAATTTTTCAATCAATAATTTGTCTTAACACTTCTTTCTTTTTTTTCCGTTTCATAGGAGAAATTCTTTATCGTAATTTCTTTTGCTATTCTTTATATCATATAAAATTTATATATACGAAGGAAAAAAAAGTTATATATTTGCCATATATACTGAAAACATTGAAAAATGTTTTAAAAAGTTAATATATATGCTAGAGTAGAGAAGAGTTTACCTATTATATACTTTTTTATTTTCAAATATATATTCTTGGAATATTATTATTTATCGTCAATATCGTATATAGATATAAATAACTATTATATTATTAGTATATGCACAAATATAGTGAAATTTAAATCGGAATCTAAAATTCAAGTGGTTTTTTTAACTGAACTGAAGATTTATGTGCTATATATAGTATTTATAATAATATAGCTGAATAACCTATTAACCTATAAATGTTTTTGTATTGTGGGGGTCTATAAGCAATATGAGATGTTATATAAATTGCAAATTATTCTGCAATATAAAAAATTTAGGTATTTTTTTTTGTTTCATTCATTACACTTTATACATTTATGCATTCACCTTTCAAATATATATATATGGTATTGATTTTTGAACTTTGTGTTTTTTTTTTTGAATTACAATTTGTAAAAGTTAATTTTAAACACTATCTCGGTATTAAATTTGTTAACTCAAGATTATTGAAATGTATCTATATGAAATACATAAATAAATAAATATATAAATATATACGGAAATAGGATTATATTAATCATATAATTTAGTATAAATACATGGAATCCATTTAAAAATGATATACAATATATAAATACAACTTTCTATTCACATTGTGGGAACAAAAGTAAATGTAATTAAAATTATATAATTATTATTATTATTATAGGTGGTAGGTATAATAATATAAAATGCTTAAACAATATTTTGTTTATATTCGTGTTTTAAAACGATATTGGATTTGTACATAACATATAGTTAATTATTCTAATATGCAATATATATAATATTAACAATAATATACATTTATTTGTATATATTTCCTATATACAGATTATATATCCTCCGAATATAGATTTATTTATATATACCATATACAAATTTTGTGTCATACCCCGATATATTTATATGTATAATAATAAACAAATTGTCTATATATTATTGTCATTTTAAACTGAATGAATATATATGGTAAATAAAATAGTAATAATATATTTATAAATATATCACGAGATAATTCAATAATGTTTAAATACCACATCACACCCACCACAAACTCTGGCAAATTATTGATAACGTTGGGTGTTTTTATTTTCGTTTGTTGGTTTGCTTAATTAAATATCAATTTATTTAAATGGATAATAGTAATAATCACATTGTTGATGTATAAAGTTTAATACATCTGTTCGCACCGCAATGCTTATTTATATTAATGAATTATTTACGTTTCTTTATCTAACAAGTAGTAAAAATTGTTTGCTATAGAGTTAATAAAAAAAACTATTCAATTTTCATCTTTTCTAATTACACATTTCCGTGTTCGATATGTTCAATGTCGTGAAATTATTTCAGTATAAATGGGTAAAGTAAACAATATATATTATAAAATATTGGTATCTCAAGATAAATTCCCTAAATTCCCCCAAATCACATAAACTTATATAACAACTTATTCAATAACTATCATAATTTATCCTTATTCTGTTGCCGATTTATTTCATAACTATTGTATCAATAATTTAGGAACAAATTCTAATTAAATTTGCAAATAAATTATAGGATTGAATTTTATCGTGAAAAAGGTTAGTCAAATTTAGACCATAATCTAAATATTAATTCTAATTATATATAGAATAAATCTATGTATATTTTGATGATTAATCAAAATATTTTAAGTTCTACATTTATTAACTTATAATTTACCTGTTCGAATATGATAAATTATCATTGATTCTATTTTCCATTTATTAATTTTTCGCAAATATAAAATTATTTTATCCATAACCGTAAATTCATAACATCTAATTATATTGTAATGGTAACACATAAAAATCATACTAACCTGAAAATTCAAAGAAAAACACATATGATATAATAAGACTAATCCGTAAAATTGTTTAAAACAAAAAAATCTACATTAATGTTTCATATACATACTAAAAAGTAATCATTTCATTTTACCTGTGTTTTTAACGAAGTCCATAAGAATGATGACAACGTTGCCCCAACAGCAACAGCAGAAGTTATATTGAGAAGCGATGATGAAAATAAATATTAATAATAATAATCACTGATTATTCCTGGACATTGATATTAGATCAGTTTCAATTTATCATTTATAATCCCACAATTTTGTTGAACAGCATTTAATTTATTTAGAAACAAGGAAAATAAAAATTAATACAACGAAAACAAAAAAAAAACATTCAACTTTAACTATATGAAAAATGAAATGAATTTTGTTCGGTGATTTTGTTAACAATAAAATGTATACGGTAAATACGGTTACCGGTTTGTCTATAAATTTATATATTATATATATAGTATTGTATCAGTGATATTATAAGTGCTTTTTGCGCGTATGAATATTGTACCACTTATAAATTCTATTTCCAATTATATGTGTTCAAAAATAAATTGTAAATTTCTTAAGATGAAAGTATGGACGAGTTGGTAGCGAAGCCGCCGATTTTCAAATAAAAATCTCATATGTAAAAAATTACATATGAGATTTGCTTTTAATTAAGGGGGACATGGTTGTTTGAATTTGTGGACAGTCGATGATGAGACATATACCATATTTTCCAGCAATGATGTTCCCCGTAGGTTTATATATATACGGACCGCGCTGGCGTTTCTGCCAGCTGTGGTTAGTGTATATATATTCCCGGGTATCCCAGTGGGGGTACCCGCTCTACATCGCAAAATAACTGTAAATTTCTATCGTTGAAACTTACATAACATAAAAATGGAAAAAATATATGAAGAAAAAACCAAATAAAAAAATTGATTGATTTTCCTAATATATTTTTTCATTTTTATCCTATGTAAGTTTCAACGATAGAACGATTCACTTGGTTCAATTTTTACCATTTGTTTTTAATACTTTTTAATTAATGGAAAATCAAAAGAAAATTCTTAGGAAATTTTCTTTATTTACTCAGTCAACGTGGAGGAATAAAATATATTAAAAAACTATATGCGATTAGAAAAAAAAGTAAAGAAAATGTTAAGGTATATTTAGAAAAATCATGAAAATTTAACCTAAGTTGGGTCTTTCCTTATACAAATTCCAGACAAATTCTCAATAAATTTGTACAAACAAGATAAAAAAGAGGAAAATGTCAAATAAAAAAAAGGGTTTAGTAAAATATATTTCATAATCATTTTTCATTTGGTTTACTTAATACCATTGAAGAAATTATATAGCAAATTATAATCTTAGTTTGGCATCTTCACATCATTATTTCAGGATTCATATATAGATATAGATAGTGATAAGGTGGGTTTGCTATTTGGGTACCCAATTTCCATACTATTTATTATCTAAATAAATGTAGACATATTTATTTGTATATATAAAAAGAATGAGGATATATTCTTGTATGAAAGTGTTTGATATTTATACAAATTGAATACAAAAACAAAGATAGTAAAATTCTACTGTTATCGTAATGTATACAAAGGAAACACCATTCGTATGGTATTTGAACTTTATCTATAATAAATATTAACTGACAATATATTATATAGTTATATATATATAGAAGACAAATTTACATACAATCAAAAACATTCATTCTATATTGCACACATATCTGATTCTATTCAGAACAGTCAATTTTGTATTGTAAATTTTATTTTTCTTTTACATATAAATTTTTTTTTTTGAATTATAAAAAAGCTTTAATGCCCTCAGCAAGACAACACATTATTCTTATAATGTTACGGTGTCATCAATAATTAGCATTACGAACCGACTGAGAAAACATATATATTGATTTTTGTGCGTTCAAATTCAAATTCGGAATCAATATGCTAAATTTTCAAACCTCAGACTGACGAACTGACGACCTCAACATTTTTATCAAAATTATAAATTGCTGGTGTTTTATCAACTATTCACATATTATCTACATTAACAAATGACATTTAAAATATAATATTAGGTATATGTATATAAAGAGATGATTGTCTGTTAAAAATAAAATGTTATGTATGATTTGCAAATCGTAATACATATATAGTATTAATATTATTATGTATATAATATTGATAGTGTCATTTTATCTTTTAAATGATGTGTGAAAAATTGTATCAAACAGATTAGAGATAAAAAAATCAATTTTTTTTTTACATATATATAAATATGTATGTGTGGTATATGTCAAGATGGATTTGACTTGTATAAAATATTGTGGTTATATACTATATATGTTTTTAAATTGTAAAAGTACAATGGGATACATTTTTGTATATAAATAATATATATATATATATATATATATATATATGAATTCCAATATATACAAATTATGGTTTTACAACAATTCAAATGAATGACATTTATATTAAATATGGTTAAATTTTGAATGATATATAAACATTTTAACACAGTATTTAATAGTATGATATTAAATTATTTTGTCTTAAAATCTCGGAAATTTTATATGCAAAATCAATAAAATAGTTTTAAATTGTAATTTTTGTTAAACTGAAACTGTTTGTATTTTGAAATTATTTCAAATAAACTTTCTTAAGTATCCTTTTTAACCTTGTGCTTTGCTTTATATATGCTACGCGTAATAATATAGGATTTTTCTTAATAAACATAAGATTTTTTTTTTTTTTATAATTTATATAGGCCATATTTGTTGAATGATATGTAAGTATATAATATATTATAATAAATGTTGTTTAGATACCAAATTCACTTTACCTCGCATATATATATTATATTATTTATATATGTATAATGCATATATATATACACTTCAAGACGAAGTACTTTACGTATATGTAATAATATATAATATATATATATATGATTTATGCGTTACGCATACAGAAAAAAAGAATAATATTTTCATTTGATGAATGTGAATATGTAAAGTACAAGCCAAAAAAGGAAAATAAGTAAGAATATATAGCAACTCATAATACATTATGTATTATAAATATATATATATATATTAATATATTATTTATAAGTATGTAATGCATATATCATATGCATTGAATTTACTTAATATATATATATATATATATATAAAACAGGTATGAATATGTGAATTTGTATATATAAAAGGGGTGATATTATTTCAAAAATAAGTATTTGTACAATAATAATAATAATAATATTAATATATATATATTTTTTCTAAAAGTACTTATCATTCAGGATACATATGAATTTAATAATTTTTATATTTTATCAAATAAAAGTCAAAAGCTATTTTACTTGATAAATAAATAAAAACATCCTATTTTTTCTTCATATTTTTTTTTTTATTTGAAAATTTACGATTCTTAGTACTCAATAAATTTTATGAGAATTGCATAAATACATTTAATATTTAATATTCATATATTTAAATATATATATATTATATTGTTATTGTATATTTTATATATATATATACAACATAAATATTACTTGAGATTGAAATATGCCACAATGTAATCATTTCAAAATATATATGAAAGTTAAAATAATTATTTTGTATATATAAAAATAAAAAAAAAAATGTTTTTTCAGACTATTTATTTACTATGTATATATAGGACTTGTAGATTTTTAATATCAATTATTATAAAATTAAATTATTGTTTGTTTGTTTTATAACTTTTTTTTTTGTTCGGGATCGATTGAGAAATTTATACAATTTAGATTTGAATGTGGTTGGTTCTTCGCATAGACATATTTTAATATAGATTACACATATGCATATTTAATATATAATAATCAAAAGTTAGAGCTGCAATTAACAGATAAAACTGCAATTTGGCAGATATTTAACATGAAATAAAATGGATCTAACAATTAAATGGAATATCAATTTCATATTGATTAAATCTTTGGTTTAGAACATATAGATAGGCACACAAAAACATTCATAAACTTTTTTGGCGTAAAAATCATTATTAAATTAAACATGAAATTTCTTTTTTTTTTAATAAAGGTTTTGGATTAACCGATTGTGTTGACATTTGGATGATATTAGCCATTAGAAGTATCTTTTTGAACTAAATCCTCCAATTCAGCAACAACAATTTTCGTTCATAAATATATTGAATTATTTTAAAATTATTATTATATTAATAATTAATTATATTGAATCATTTTAAAGGATACAACTATAAAAAGGTGTATATATATATACATGATATAGGTATATATATATATCATAAAAGAATAACAAACACACTATTCAAGTGAACTATTTAGAAATTTTTAGATATTTATACATCACAGTGGTGTTATTACCACTTAACATTGGGGTTTTAACAACAACATTAATATATGTTAAATAAACTTTGCACTTTTATTTTAAAATGAAAAATAAAAAACAGAATATAATAATATATATATGATATGTAAACGTGTTCTGAATATAATAATGATTTGTATTTGTATCCTTTAGTATCCTTGATACATATATAAAATAGATAGTTTGTTGTGGATATAACAAATATCAATTATACTTTTTAACTCCATAATACTTTTATTAAATAAAAAATTATGTGCCTGTGTGTGTACAAATTGTACAAAAAATGTTTTTATTATCAAAGTGAAATAATATACGTACGAAAAAGGTAAATATTTTGGTTGTATAGTAAAAATTTCATTTCATTTTAGTTGAAAAAAAAAACAAATATACTGCGTATTCTTCGGATTCATAATATAATATCATATACAATTTAGATAAAGTGTGTACGCAAAAAATACCGTATATAGATAGAAGAAGTTTTATATATGCTTATATTTTATTAAAGGATATATGTTCTTATATACTTTTCTGTATTACTTTATAATAATCATAGTATACGCATTACATTATAATATCAATAATACTATATATATATATATATATATAAATTTATATGGTCATGAGGTTTATATATTCGTTATGATAAAGGAATAAAAACTGTATATATTTACGGGGGACTTACATGCATTTTTTTATACACCGAACTCGATAAAATACCATTCATAGATGTAAGCTCTGGCAATGGTGAATCTATGCGAATGGATTTCAAGTCGTAATTCCGTGCCGGGGATGTTGTTAAAATGTCGCACACCATGATTTTGACAATATATTGACAATGAAACAATTTGTGTATGAAAATAATTTGATTTAGATGAAACTGTGAAAGATTAAATTAATATAATAAATAAATAATATTAAAAAAAAATTTATATAACATTAGATATACCTCCACGTTTTTAATTAGAATATAATGCAAATAAATTATTTCAATTGCGGAATGCATGATGTTTTTTCACCTTTTGAATTATCATAAACTTTTTATTTATTTTTTATTACTTGGTTTTGGTTTTAGTTTTAATTCTAATTACTGAAAAATTATTCCCGATCACCAGATCACACCATCAATAACACGCACAAATATTTAATAGACTAAATGCGAGTATATAAGCACACACAAATTGTGTGCCACAACGACAATAACAGAACCAACAAAATCTATACAAATTAATTACAATAGAATATATTACAAAATTTTTATCGTATACCTTTTATTTTTTACCGTATCATTTAATATACTACTATATTTTATGAGTTTGTATATGAAAGTATTTTATTTGTACTTTTTCATATATATATATATATATATATATATGTATATAAAAATGAGTGTTATTATTATATGATATTGCGGTACTGCAATACCAGAAATAAACCATTGTCAGGCTGTATCAAAAGGTAAAAACAAAAAAAAAACAATACCAATTTTTTCACATACAAAATTATTACTCGACAGGGTCAATGTTTCTGAATCAATCAATATCCGACAAATTATTTAAATTTTTCGCTTGACACGAATTATAGGTTTACATTATCGAGAATCGACAAGGGTTTAAACAAAATATCATATAATTTTTCATTGCATATGATTTCAGAGGCCCAAATCAATAAATGTCAAAGAATCATTTTTGATCACAGGTTCTATGACTGTGATACCTTTCCATGTATCCTTTATATTAAAATTAGTTTACGCATTATGCAAATTTATCGACACAGGAACACACCTATGGAATTATTGATAATTTTATTATAAGAACCAAATAAATATTCCATTCCATCTTTTATTTTAAATTTTTTTTCATATAAAATATATACGCAAGAAAAGGTATAAAGAAATATGTAAAAAGGGATAGGGTAAGATTTTTTTATTTTTGCTGTTAATCTAAATAAAATCTATTTCTATATTATTAAACATAGATGAACAACGTTCTAAATTTTATGTAATGTTACGCATAAAATATATAGGGTATTTTATACATTTTCGTTTAAAAATGATTTATTATAGACTTTATGCATTTTTAAAATGTTTCTTTAGTAATCGTTAAATGGTTCTTTAGTAAAAAGAAATGGATTTTCCGACCCTATATAATCGAATTGTAGATCAGAAAATCCAATTTTTGTTTACCAACCCCAAATAAATATAAATCATTTTTCTGCATAACATCAATAACAAGGATTTGAAAGATTTTTCTATTAAAAAAATTGTATTTATATGGTATGCTATTAAAAATCAATATATATATATATATAGAAATTTCTAATGAGATCCACTACGATAAATATTTAAATTTCAGTTCATCTGTCCCATTTATAATTAATTGTGTACAACATTTATTATATATTTCATATTTGATTATTTGATGTGTTAATACATTCATACATTTTTTTTTATTTTAATATTATGTAAATCAAAAAACACAAAAAAAAAAAAAATGAAAACAGTCGCGTCAAATTAAAATTAAAATATATTTCATAAAAAATATATTCATTGGGCGAAGAGTAATTCAAAAACGAAAAATTATGTAAATAAATTAAACATAAATATATATAAATTTGCATTCGTATTTTCATCTTTTCTTTTTATCATGAGAGAAAACATTTTATTTGTGAAAATTATTTTCATTTGTGGTTCATCCATACCATATGATGATAATTTTTGTGTTTGTATATTTTTATTTCTATTTATGTATTACAGTTTATTCTGAATTTAAAATAATATGTATTACATAAACGCAAGAACAAGAAAACAAGCATTAATAAAGTGAACAAAAAAGATAACCTAATGTTTTTATGCTTAATTTCAATTCTATATATTAATATATTATATCTGTATAAAAAGGAATTATATCTGTATAAAAGGACCGTACTGAACGAGCGAATTTTAGCATTTGAAAAGATTTTGATACTTTTTTTTACATTGTTACTGCAAATTTTATAGTTTGTTTATTTAGAAAATAAAAATCTTTTTCTTCCCTTATATTTATAAATGTATATGCAAAATATTCAAAATGATTGTGGTTATTTTTAGAAGTGTATAATTTATTTAAGAACATATATGCATTTATATAGCTACATTTTTGTACTTCTTTATATGTTGTATTTAGAAAAAATATAACTTAAATATTCTCATGTGATGTGTCAATGCGCTTCGTATTTAAATCCTTAAAAATATTTTCAAATTATTCATATTATAAATAATCTCTTATAACATCATCGATTACATAATATAAAAAATTGGAATGGCCCTTTGGTTCAATTAAACCATTTTTTAAGATTATTTTAAATTAATTGTATTAAAAATTTAACAAACAATTTAAGATATTTAATGTAATATTATGATGATAACTATGTTGAAATATCTATGTTGATTATCGTTGTTTTTGTTGCATGATTGGTTTTGTAATATCTATGATGATGAATATTATGATAACTATGTTGAATTTATAGATTGAAAGAATAATTGAATTTATCCAATTTTGTAACCAAATTGAACTGTTTGGAATATTTTCAATTGTGTATACATTTGGCATTGTGATTATAAAATTTAAAGGAAAATCATTGTTTTATACGCATTATATATCAAATAGAGAGCGATATCTGTTTATAAAACATATGAAAATATAATTACCCTTCACAAATGGATAGATTTCCGATGTTGATGCTAAATCAGTAGTAAATTGTTTAAGTATTTGTTTAAAATTATCCGTAAATGACCATCAACATATAATTTGAAACCATAAATCGCCACAGACGAATATAGTTCAATATTATATGATGGTACCCTACACAAATGGATAGATTTCCGATGCTGATGCTTAATCAGAAGTAAATTGTTTAAGTATTTGTTTAAAATTATCAGTAAATGACCATCAACATATAATTTGAAACCATAAATCGCCACAGACGAATATAGTTCAATATTATATGATGTTAAACGATTCAATTTGGTTTACAAGATTAGATAAATGCAATTTATGATTAATGTCGTTGTAGTATTTGGCGGTATGTCCGCTTTTGATTTGTGTTGAATTAAATTTTGTAAATTAAAGCTGATTGAATTATAATGATCATACTATGCTGAGTTTCGTGCAATTATGTTGCATGATCGTTGTTTTATGAATATTTTATGTAATATTATGATAACTATGTTGAAATATCTATGTTGAAACGTTGTTTTATGAATATTATGATGATAACTATGTTGAAATATCTATGTTGATTATCGTTGTTTATGTTGCATGATTGGTTTTGTAATATCTATGATGATGAATATTATGATAACTATGTTGAATTTTTAGATTGAAAGAATAATTGCATTTATCCAATTTTGTAACCAAATTGAACTGTTTGGAATACTTTCAATTGTGTATACATTTCGTATTGTGATTATAAAATTTGAAGGAAAATCATTGTTTTATACGCATTATATATCAAATAGAGAGCGACATCTGTTTATAAAACATATGAAAATATAAATACCCTACACAAATGGATAGATTTCCGATGTTGATACTAAATGACCATCAACATATTATTTGAAACCATAAATCGCCACAGACGAATATAGTTCAATATTATATGAAGACTAACCATTCAAAATGATCGACAAATTGGATATATGTAACTTCACAACATATCATGGATGATGAAAAATTATCATTTATGCAATTTTGTAAACCAATTAGAACTATTTGGAATAGAGTTTGTGATCCGAAACGACGGATTACATAAAAGTATTTTCAATTGTGTATACATTTCCTATCGTAATAATAAATTTTTAATGATAATCAATCGTTTTAACTTAAATAGTTATTAATGATTCAAAGTACTCAACTAAATTTAATAAATCCAACTTATTGTTTAAAATTATCAGTAAATGACCATCAACATATAATTTGAAACCATAAATCGGAACAGACGAATATAGTTCAATATTATATGATGTTAAACGATTCAATTTGGTTTACAAGATTAGATAAATGCAATTTATGATTAATGTCGTTGTAGTATTTGGCGGTATGTCCGCTTTTGATTTGTGTTGAATTAGATTTTAAAAATTAAAGCTGATTGAATTATAATGATCATACTATGCTGAGTTTCGTGCAATTATGTTGCATGATCGTTGTTTTATGAATATTTTATGTAATATTATGATGATAACTATGTTGAAAAAGTCCGGTGTTAGGATAATGATGATAACTATGTTGAAATATCTATGTTGAAACGTTGTTTTATGGATATTATGATGATAACTATGTTGAAATATCTATGTTGATTATCGTTGTTTATGTTGCATGATTGGTTTTGTAATATCTATGATGATGAATATTATGATAATAACTATGTTGAATTTATAGATTGAAAGAATAATTGCATTTATCCAATTTTGTAACCAAATTGAACTGTTTGGAATATTTTCGATTGTGTATACATTTGGCATTGTGATTATAAAATTTGAAGGAAAATCATTGTTTTATACGCATTATATATCAAATAGAGAGCGATATCTGTTTATAAAACATATGAAAATATAATTACCCTACACAAATGGATAGATTTCCGATGTTGATGCTAAATCAGAAGTAAATTGTTTAAGTATTTGTTTAAAATTATCAGTAAATGACCATCAACATATAATTTGAAACCATAAATCGCCACAGACGAATATAGTTCAATATTATATGATGTTAAACGATTCAATTTGGTTTACAAGATTAGATAAATGCAATTTATGATTAATGTCGTTGTAGTATTTGGCGGTATGTCCGCTTTTGATTTGTGTTGAATTAGATTTTAAAAATTAAAGCTGATTGAATTATAATGACCATACTATGCTGAGTTTCGTGCAATTATGTTGCATGATCGTTGTTTTATGAATATTTTATGTAATATTATGATGATAACTATGTTGAAAAAGTCCGGTGTTAGGATAATGATGATAACTATGTTGAAATATCTATGTTGAAACGTTGTTTTATGGATATTATGATGATAACTATGTTGAAATATCTATGTTGATTATCGTTGTTTATGTTGCATGATTGGTTTTGTAATATCTATGATGATGAATATTATGATAATAACTATGTTGAATTTATAGATTGAAAGAATAATTGCATTTATCCAATTTTGTAACCAAATTGAACTGTTTGGAATGTTTTCAATTGTGTATACATTTGGCATTGTGATTATAAAATTTGAAGGAAAATCATTGTTTTATACGCATTATATATTAAATAGAGAGCGATATCTGTTTATAAAACATATGAAAATATAATTACCCTACACAAATGGATAGATTTCCGATGTTGATGCTAAATGACCATCAACATATTATTTGAAACCATAACTCGCCACAGACGAAAATAGTTCAATATTATATGAAGACTAACCATTCAAAATGATCGACAAATTGGATAAATGTAACTTCACAACATATCATGGATGATGAAAAATTATCATTTATGCAATTTTGTAAACCAATTAGAACTATTTGGAACAGAGTTTGTGATCCGAAACGACGGATTACATAAAAGTATTTTCAATTGTGTATACATTTCCTATCGTAATAATAAATTTTTAGTGATAATCAGTCGTTTTAACTTAAATAGTTATTAATGATTCAAAGTACTCAACGAAATTTAATAAATCCAACTTATTGTTTAAAATTATCAGTAAATGACCATCAACATATAATTTGAAACCATAAATCGCCACAGACGAATATAGTTCAATATTATATGATGTTAAACGATTCAATTTGGTTTACAAGATTAGATAAATGCAATTTATGATTAATGTCGTTGTAGTATTTGGCGGTATGTCCGCTTTTGATTTGTGTTGAATTAAATTTTATAAATTAAATCTGATTGAACTATAATGATCATACTATGATGAGT
The DNA here is from genome assembly GCA_958336335.1 of Dilophus febrilis. Taxonomy (NCBI): domain Eukaryota; kingdom Metazoa; phylum Arthropoda; class Insecta; order Diptera; family Bibionidae; genus Dilophus; species Dilophus febrilis. The sequence goes on along the minus strand of OY284472.1, from coordinate 5,617,213 downwards.
TTCGTGCAATTATGTTGCATGATCGTTGTTTTATGAATATTTTATGTAATATTATGATGATAACTATGTTGAAAAAGTCCTGTGTTAGGATAATGATGATAACTATGTTGAAATATCTATGTTGAAACGTTGTTTTATGAATATTATGATGATAACTATGTTGAAATATCTATGTTCATTATCGTTGTTTATGTTGCATGATTGGTTTTGTAATATCTATGATGATAAATATTATGATAATAACTATGTTGAATTTATAGATTGAAAGAATAATTGCATTTATCCAATTTTGTAACCAAATTGAACTGTTTGGAATATTTTCAATTGTGTATACATTTGGCATTGTGATTATAAAATTTGAAGGAAAATCATTGTTTTATACGCATTATATATCAAATAGAGAGCGATATCTGTTTATAAAACATATGAAGATATAATTACCCTACACAAATGGATAGATTTGAGATGTTGATGCTAAATCAGAAGTAAATTGTTTAAGTATCTGTTTAAAATTATCCGTAAATGACCATCAACATGTAATTTGAAACCATAAATCGCCACAGACGAATATAGTTCAATATTATATGATGTTAAACGATTCAATTTGGTTTACAAGATTAGATAAATGCAATTTATGATTAATGTCGTTGTAGTATTTGGCGGTATGTCCGCTTTTGATTTGTGTTGAATTAAATTTTATAAATTAAAGCTGATTGAATTATAATGATCATACTATGCTGAGTTTCGTGCAATTATGTTGCATGATCGTTGTTTTATGAATATTTTATGTAATATTATGATGATAACTATGTTGAAAAAGTCCTGTGTTAGGATAATGATGATAACTATGTTGAAATATCTATGTTGAAACGATGTTTTATGAATATTATGATGATAACTATGTTGAAATATCTATGTTGATTATCGTTGTTTATGTTGCATGATTGGTTTTGTAATATCTATGATGATAAATATTATGATAATAACTATGTTGAATTTATAGATTGAAAGAATAATTGCATTTATCCAATTTTGTAACCAAATTGAACTGTTTGGAATATTTTCAATTGTGTATACATTTGGCATTGTGATTATAAAATTTGAAGGAAAATCATTGTTTTATACGCATTATATATCAAATAGAGAGCGATATCTGTTTATAAAACATATGAAAATATAATTACCCTACACAAATTGATAGATTTCCGATGTTGATGCTAAATCAGAAGTAAATTGTTTAAGTATTTGTTTAAAATTATCCGTAAATGACCATCAGCATATAATTTGAAACCATAAATCGCCACAGACGAATATAGTTCAATATTATATGATGGTACCCTACACAAATGGATAGATTTCCGATGCTGATGCTTAATCAGAAGTAAATTGTTTAAGTATTTGTTTAAAATTATCAGTAAATGACCATAAACATATAATTTGAAACCATAAATCGCCACAGACGAATATAGTTCAATATTATATGATGTTAAACGATTCAATTTGGTTTACCAGATTAGATTAATGCAATTTATGATTAATGTCGTTGTAGTATTTGGCGGTATGTCCGCTTTTGATTTGTGTTGAATTAGATTTTATAAATTAAAGCTGATTGAAATATAATGATCATACTATGCTGAGTTTCGCGCAATTATGTTGCATGATCGTTGTTTTATGAATATTTTATGTAATATTATGATGATAACTATGTTGAAAAAGTCCTGTGTTAGGATAATGATGATAACTATGTTGAAATATCTATGTTGAAACGTTGTTTTATGAATATTATGATGATAACTATGTTGAAATATCTATGTTGATTATCGTTGTTTATGTTGCATGATTGGTTTTGTAATATCTATGATGATGAATATTATGATAATAACTATGTTGAATTTATAGATTGAAAGAATAATTGCATTTATCCAATTTTGTAACCAAATTGAACTGTTTGGAATATTTTCAATTGTGTATACATTTGGCATTGTGATTATAAAATTTGAAGGAAAATCATTGTTTTATACGCATTATATATCAAATAGAGAGCGATATCTGTTTATAAAACATTTGAAAATATAATTACCCTACACAAATGGATAGATTTCCGATGTTGATGCTAAATCAGTAGTAAATTGTTTAAGTATTTGTTTAAAATTATCCGTAAATGACCATCAACATATAATTTGAAACCATAAATCGCCACAGACGAATATAGTTCAATATTATATGATGTTAAACGATTCAATTTGGTTTACAAGATTAGATAAATGCAATTTATGATTAATGTCGTTGTAGTATTTGGCGGTATGTCCGCTTTTGATTTGTGTTGAATTAGATTTTAAAAATTAAAGCTGATTGAATTATAATGATCATACTATGCTGAGGTTCGTGCAATTATGTTGCATGATCGTTGTTTTATGAATATTTTATGTAATATTGTGATGATAACTATGTTGAAAAAGTCCTGTGTTAGGATAATGATGATAACTATGTTGAAATATCTATGTTGAAACGTTGTTTTATGAATATTATGATGATAACTATGTTGAAATATCTATGTTGATTATCGTTGTTTATGTTGCATGATTGGTTTTGTAATATCTATGATGATGAATATTATGATAATAACTATGTTGAATTTATAGATTGAAAGAATAATTGCATTTATCCAATTTTGTAACCAAATTGAACTGTTTGGAATATTTTCAATTGTGTATACATTTGGCATTGTGATTATAAAATTTGAAGGAAAATCATTGTTTTATACGCATTATATATCAAATAGAGAGCGATATCTGTTTATAAAACATATGAAAATATAATTACCCTACACAAATGAATAGATTTCCGATGTTGATGCTAAATCAGAAGTAAATTGTTTAAGTATTTGTTTAAAATTATCAGTAAATGACCATCAACATATAATTTGAAACCATAAATCGCCACAGACGAATATAGTTCAATAATAATATTATGATGATAACTATGTTGATAAAGTCCTGTGTTAGGATAATGATGATAACTATGTTGAAATATCTATGTTGAAACGTTGTTTTATGAATATTATGATGATAACTATGTTGAAATATCTATGTTGATTATCGTTGTTTATGTTGCATGATTGGTTTTGTAATATCTATGATGATGAATATTATGATAATAACTATGTTGAATTTATAGATTGAAAGAATAATTGCATTTATCCAATTTTGTAACCAAATTGAACTGTTTGGAATATTTTCAATTGTGTATACATTTGGCATTGTGATTATAAAATTTGAAGGAAAATCATTGTTTTATACGCATTATATATCAAATAGAGAGCGATATCTGTTTATAAAACATATGAAATTATAAGGACCCTATACAAATGGAAAGATTTCCGATGCTGATGCTAAATCAGAAGTAAATTGTTTAAGTATTTGTTTAAAATTATCAGTAAATGACCATAAACATATAATTTGAAACCATAAATCGCCACAGACGAATATAGTTCAATATTATATGATGTACCCTACACAAATGGAAAGATTTCCGATGCTGATGCTAAATCAGAAGTAAATTGTTTAAGTATTTGTTTAAAATTATCAGTAAATGACCATAAACATATCATTTGAAACCATAAATCGCCACAGACTAATATAGTTCAATATTATATGATGTTAAACGATTCAATTTGGTTTACAAGATTAGATAAATGCAATTTATGATTAATGTCGTTGTAGTATTTGGCGGTATGTCCGCTTTGGATTTATGTTGAATTAAATTTTATAAATTAAAGCTGATTGAATTATAATGATCATACTATGCTGAGTTTCGTGCAATTATGTTGCATGATCGTTGTTTTATGAATATTTTATGTAATATTATGATGATAACTATGTTGAAAAAGTCCTGTGTTAGGATAATGATGATAACTATGTTGAAATATCTATGTTGAAACGTTGTTTTATGAATATTATGATGATAACTATGTTGAAATATCTATGTTGATTATCGTTGTTTATGTTGCATGATTGGTTTTGTAATATCTATGATGATGAATATTGTGATAATAACTATGTTGAATTTATAGATTGAAAGAATAATTGCATTTATCCAATTTTGTAACCAAATTGAACTGTTTGGAATATTTTCGATTGTGTATACATTTGGCATTGTGATTATAAAATTTGAAGGAAAATCATTGTTTTATACGCATTATATATCAAATAGAGAGCGATATCTGTTTATAAAACATATGAAAATATAATTACCCTACACAAATGGATAGATTTCCGATGTTGATGCTAAATCAGAAGTAAATTGTTTAAGTATTTGTTTAAAATTATCCGTAAATGACCATCAACATATAATTTGAAACCATAAATCGCCACAGACGAATATAGTTCAATATTATATGATGGTACCCTACACAAATGGATAGATTTCCGATGCTGATGCTTAATCAGAAGTAAATTGTTTAAGTATTTGTTTAAAATTATCAGTAAATGACCATCAACATATAATTTGAAACCATAAATCGCAACAGAAGAATATAGTTCAATATTATATGATGTTAAAGGATTCAATTTGGTTTACAAGATTAGATAAATGCAATTTATGATTAATGTCGTTGTAGTATTTGGCGGTATGTCCGCTTTTGATTTGTGTTGAATTAGATTTTAAAAATTAAAGCTGATTGAATTATAATGATCATACTATGCTGAGGTTCGTGCAATTATGTTGCATGATCGTTGTTTTATGAATATTTTATGTAATATTATGATGATAACTATGTTGAAAAAGTCTCGTGTTAGGATAATGATGATAACTATGTTGAAATATCTATGTTGAAACGTTGTTTTATGAATATTATGATGATAACTATGTTGAAATATCTATGTTGATTATCGTTGTTTATGTTGCATGATTGGTTTTGTAATATCTATGATGATGAATATTATGATAATAACTATGTTGAATTTATAGATTGAAAGAATAATTGCATTTATCCAATTTTGTAACCAAATTGAACTGTTTGGAATATTTCTAATTGTATATACATCTGGCATTGTGATTATAAAATTTGAAGGAAAATCATTGTTTTATACGCATTATATATCAAATAGAGAGCGATATCTGTTTATAAAACATATGAAAATATAATTACCCTACACAAATGGATAGATTTCCGATGTTGATGCTAAATCAGAAGTAAATTGTTTAAGTATTTGTTTAAAATTATCAGTAAATGACCATCAACATATAATTTGAAACCATAAATCGCCACAGACGAATATAGTTCAATATTATATGTTGTTAAACGATTCAATTTGGTTTACAAGATTAGATAAATGCAATTTATGATTAATGTCGTTGTAGTATTTTGCGGTATGTCCGCTTTTGATTTGCGTTGAATTAGATTTTATAAATTAAATCTGATTGAATTATAATGATCATACTATGCTGAGGTTCGTGCAATTATGTTGCATGATCGTTGTTTTATGAATATTTTATGTAATATTATGATGATAACTATGTTGAAAAAGTCCTGTGTTAGGATAATGATGATAACTATGTTGAAATATCTATGTTTAAACGTTGTTTTATGAATATTATGATGATAACTATGTTGCAATATCTATGTTGATTATCGTTGTTTATGTGGCATGATTGGTTTTGTAATATCTATGATGATGAATATTATGATAATAACTATGTTGAATTTATAGATTGAAAGAATAATTGCATTTATCCAATTTTGTAACCAAATTGAACTGTTTGGAATATTTTCAATTGTGTATACATTTGGCATTGTGATTATAAAATTTGAAGGAAAACCATTGTTTTATACGCATTATATATCAAATAGAGAGCGATATCTGTTTATAAAACATATGAAAATATAATTACCCTACACAAATGGATAGATTTCCGATGTTGATGCTAAATCAGTAGTAAATTGTTTAAGTATTTGTTTAAAATTATCCGTAAATGACCATCAACATATAATTTGAAACCATAAATCGCCACAGACGAATATAGTTCAATATTATATGATGGTACCCTACACAAATGGATAGATTTCCGATGCTGATGCTTAATCAGAAGTAAATTGTTTAAGTATTTGTTTAAAATTATCAGTAAATGACCATCAACATATAATTTGAAACCATAAATCGCCACAGACGAATATAGTTCAATATTATATGATGTTAAACGATTCAATTTGGTTTACAAGATTAGATAAATGCAATTTATGATTAATGTCGTTGTAGTATTTGGCGGTATGTCCGCTTTTGATTTGTGTTGAATTAGATTTTAAAAATTAAAGCTGATTGAATTATAATGATCATACTATGCTGAGGTTCGTGCAATTATGTTGCATGATCGTTGTTTTATGAATATTTTATGTAATATTATGATGATAACTATGTTGAAAAAGTCCTGTGTTAGGATAATGATGATAACTATGTTGAAATATCTATGTTGAAACGTTGTTTTATGAATATTATGATGATAACTATGTTGAAATATCTATGTTGATTATCGTTGTTCATGTTGCATGATTGGTTTTGTAATATCTATGATGATGAATATTATGATAATAACTATGTTGAATTTATAGATTGAAAGAATAATTGCATTTATCCAATTTTGTAACCAAATTGAACTGTTTGGAATATTTTCAATTGTGTATACATTTGGCATTGTGATTATAAAATTTGAAGGAAAATAATTGTTTTATACGCATTATATATCAAATAGAGAGCGATATCTGTTTATAAAACATATGAAAATATAATTACCCTACGCAAATGGGTAGATTTCCGATGTTGATGTTAAATGACCATCAACATATTATTTGAAACGATAAATCGCCACAGACGAATATAGTTCAATATTATATGAAGACTAACCATTCAAAATGATCGACAAATTGGATAAATGTAACTTCACAACATATCATGGATGATGAAAAATTATCATTTATGCAATTTTGTAAACCAATTAGAACTATTTGGAATAGAGTTTGTGATCCGAAACGACGGATTACATAAAAGAATTTTCAAATGTGTATACATTTCCAATCGTAATAATAAATTTTTAATGATAATCAATCGATTTAACTTAAATAGATATTAATGATTCAAAGTACTCAACTAAAATTAATAAATTCAACTTATTGTTTAAAATTATCAGTAAATGACCATAAACATATCATTTGAAACCATAAATCGCCACAGACTAATATAGTTCAATATTATATGATGTTAAACGATTCAATTTGGTTTACAAGATTAGATAAATGCAATTTATGATTAATGTCGTTGTAGTATTTGGCGGTATGTCCGCTTTGGATTTATGTTGAATTAAATTTTATAAATTAAAGCTGATTGAATTATAATGATCATACTATGCTGAGTTTCGTGCAATTATGTTGCATGATCGTTGTTTTATGAATATTTTATGTAATATTATGATGATAACTATGTTGAAAAAGTCCTGTGTTAGGATAATGATGATAACTATGTTGAAATATCTATGTTGAAACGTTGTTTTATGAATATTATGATGATAACTATGTTGAAATATCTATGTTGATTATCGTTGTTTATGTTGCATGATTGGTTTTGTAATATCTATGATGATGAATATTGTGATAATAACTATGTTGAATTTATAGATTGAAAGAATAATTGCATTTATCCAATTTTGTAACCAAATTGAACTGTTTGGAATATTTTCGATTGTGTATACATTTGGCATTGTGATTATAAAATTTGAAGGAAAATCATTGTTTTATACGCATTATATATCAAATAGAGAGCGATATCTGTTTATAAAACATATGAAATTATAAGGACCCTATACAAATGGAAAGATTTCCGATGCTGATGCTAAATCAGAAGTAAATTGTTTAAGTATTTGTTTAAAATTATCAGTAAATGACCATAAACATATAATTTGAAACCATAAATCGCCACAGACGAATATAGTTCAATATTATATGATGTACCCTACACAAATGGAAAGATTTCCGATGCTGATGCTAAATCAGAAGTAAATTGTTTAAGTATTTGTTTAAAATTATCAGTAAATGACCATAAACATATCATTTGAAACCATAAATCGCCACAGACTAATATAGTTCAATATTATATGATGTTAAACGATTCAATTTGGTTTACAAGATTAGATAAATGCAATTTATGATTAATGTCGTTGTAGTATTTGGCGGTATGTCCGCTTTGGATTTATGTTGAATTAAATTTTATAAATTAAAGCTGATTGAATTATAATGATCATACTATGCTGAGTTTCGTGCAATTATGTTGCATGATCGTTGTTTTATGAATATTTTATGTAATATTATGATGATAACTATGTTGAAAAAGTCCTGTGTTAGGATAATGATGATAACTATGTTGAAATATCTATGTTGAAACGTTGTTTTATGAATATTATGATGATAACTATGTTGAAATATCTATGTTGATTATCGTTGTTTATGTTGCATGATTGGTTTTGTAATATCTATGATGATGAATATTGTGATAATAACTATGTTGAATTTATAGATTGAAAGAATAATTGCATTTATCCAATTTTGTAACCAAATTGAACTGTTTGGAATATTTTCGATTGTGTATACATTTGGCATTGTGATTATAAAATTTGAAGGAAAATCATTGTTTTATACGCATTATATATCAAATAGAGAGCGATATCTGTTTATAAAACATATGAAAATATAATTACCCTACACAAATGGATAGATTTCCGATGTTGATGCTAAATCAGAAGTAAATTGTTTAAGTATTTGTTTAAAATTATCCGTAAATGACCATCAACATATAATTTGAAACCATAAATCGCCACAGACGAATATAGTTCAATATTATATGATGGTACCCTACAGAAATGGATAGATTTCCGATGCTGATGCTTAATCAGAAGTAAATTGTTTAAGTATTTGTTTAAAATTATCAGTAAATGACCATCAACATATAATTTGAAACCATAAATCGCAACAGAAGAATATAGTTCAATATTATATGATGTTAAAGGATTCAATTTGGTTTACAAGATTAGATAAATGCAATTTATGATTAATGTCGTTGTAGTATTTGGCGGTATGTCCGCTTTTGATTTGTGTTGAATTAGATTTTAAAAATTAAAGCTGATTGAATTATAATGATCATACTATGCTGAGGTTCGTGCAATTATGTTGCATGATCGTTGTTTTATGAATATTTTATGTAATATTATGATGATAACTATGTTGAAAAAGTCCCGTGTTAGGATAATGATGATAACTATGTTGAAATATCTATGTTGAAACGTTGTTTTATGAATATTATGATGATAACTATGTTGAAATATCTATGTTGATTATCGTTGTTTATGTTGCATGATTGGTTTTGTAATATCTATGATGATGAATATTATGATAATAACTATGTTGAATTTATAGATTGAAAGAATAATTGCATTTATCCAATTTTGTAACCAAATTGAACTGTTTGGAATATTTCTAATTGTATATACATCTGGCATTGTGATTATAAAATTTGAAGGAAAATCATTGTTTTATACGCATTATATATCAAATAGAGAGCGATATCTGTTTATAAAACATATGAAAATATAATTACCCTACACAAATGGATAGATTTCCGATGTTGATGCTAAATCAGAAGTAAATTGTTTAAGTATTTGTTTAAAATTATCAGTAAATTACCATCAACATATAATTTGAAACCATAAATCGCCACAGACGAATATAGTTCAATATTATATGAAGACTAACCATTCAAAATGATCGACAAATTGGATAAATGTAACTTCACAACATATCATGGATGATGAAAAATTATTATTTATGCAATTTTGTAAACCAATTAGAACTATTTGGAATAGAGTTTGTGATCCGAAACGACGGATTACATAAAAGAATTTTCAAATGTGTATACATTTCCTATCGTAATAATAAATTTTTAATGATAATCAATCGATTTAACTTAAATAGTTATTAATGATTCAAAGTACTCAACTAAATTTAATAAATTCAACTTATTGTTTAAAATTATCAGTAAATGACCATCAACATATAATTTGAAACCATAAATCGCCACAGACGAATATAGTTCAATATTATATGATGTTAAACGATTCAATTTGGTTTACAAGATTAGATAAATGCAATTTATGATTAATGTCGTTGTAGTATTTGGCGGTATGTCCGCTTTTGATTTGCGTTGAATTAGATTTTATAAATTAAATCTGATTGAATTATAATGATCATACTACGCTGAGTTTCGTGCAATTATGTTGCATGATCGTTGTTTTATGAATATTTTATGTAATATTATGATGATAACTATGTTGAAAAAGTCCTGTGTTAGGATAATGATGATAACCATGTTGAAATATCTATGTTGAAACGTTGTTTTATGAATATTATGATGATAACTATGTTGAAATATCTATGTTGATTATCGTTGTTTATGTTGCATGATTGGTTTTGTAATATCTATGATGATGAATATTATGATAATAACTATGTTGAATTTTTAGATTGAAAGAATAATTGCATTTATCCAATTTTGTAACCAAATTGAACTGTTTGGAATATTTTCAATTGTGTATACATTTGGCATTGTGATTATAAAATTTGAAGGAAAATCATTGTTTTATACGCATTATATATCAAATAGAGAGCGATATCTGTTTATAAAACATATGAAAATATAATTACCCTACACAAATGGATAGATTTCCGATGTTGATGCTAAATCAGAAGTAAATTGTTTAAGTATTTGTTTAAAATTATCAGTAAATGACCATCAACATATAATTTGAAACCATAAATCGCCACAGACGAATATAGTTCAATATTATATGATGGTACCCTACACAAATGGATAGATTTCCGATGCTGATGCTTAATCAGAAGTAAATTGTTTAAGTATTTGTTTAAAATTATCAGTAAATGACCATCAACATATAATTTGAAACCATAAATCGCCACAGACGAATATAGTTCAATATTATATGATGTTAAACGATTCAATTTGGTTTACAAGATTAGATAAATGCAATTTATGATTAATGTCGTTGTAGTATTTGGCGGTATGTCCGCTTTTGATTTGTGTTGAATTAGATTTTAAAAATTAAAGCTGATTGAATTATAATGATCATACTATGCTGAGGTTCGTGCAATTATGTTGCATGATCGTTGTTTTATGAATATTTTATGTAATATTATGATGATAACTATGTTGAAAAAGTCCTGTGTTAGGATAATGATGATAACTATGTTGAAATATCTATGTTGAAACGTTGTTTTATGAATATTATGATGATAACTATGTTGAAATATCTATGTTGATTATCGTTGTTCATGTTGCATGATTGGTTTTGTAATATCTATGATGATGAATATTATGATAATAACTATGTTGAATTTATAGATTGAAAGAATAATTGCATTTATCCAATTTTGTAACCAAATTGAACTGTTTGGAATATTTTCAATTGTGTATACATTTGGCATTGTGATTATAAAATTTGAAGGAAAATAATTGTTTTATACGCATTATATATCAAATAGAGAGCGATATCTGTTTATAAAACATATGAAAATATAATTACCCTACGCAAATGGGTAGATTTCCGATGTTGATGTTAAATGACCATCAACATATTATTTGAAACGATAAATCGCCACAGACGAATATAGTTCAATATTATATGAAGACTAACCATTCAAAATGATCGACAAATTGGATAAATGTAACTTCACAACATATCATGGATGATGAAAAATTATCATTTATGCAATTTTGTAAACCAATTAGAACTATTTGGAATAGAGTTTGTGATCCGAAACGACGGATTACATAAAAGAATTTTCAAATGTGTATACATTTCCAATCGTAATAATAAATTTTTAATGATAATCAATCGATTTAACTTAAATAGATATTAATGATTCAAAGTACTCAACTAAAATTAATAAATTCAACTTATTGTTTAAAATTATCAGTAAATGACCATAAACATATCATTTGAAACCATAAATCGCCACAGACTAATATAGTTCAATATTATATGATGTTAAACGATTCAATTTGGTTTACAAGATTAGATAAATGCAATTTATGATTAATGTCGTTGTAGTATTTGGCGGTATGTCCGCTTTGGATTTATGTTGAATTAAATTTTATAAATTAAAGCTGATTGAATTATAATGATCATACTATGCTGAGTTTCGTGCAATTATGTTGCATGATCGTTGTTTTATGAATATTTTATGTAATATTATGATGATAACTATGTTGAAAAAGTCCTGTGTTAGGATAATGATGATAACTATGTTGAAATATCTATGTTGAAACGTTGTTTTATGAATATTATGATGATAACTATGTTGAAATATCTATGTTGATTATCGTTGTTTATGTTGCATGATTGGTTTTGTAATATCTATGATGATGAATATTGTGATAATAACTATGTTGAATTTATAGATTGAAAGAATAATTGCATTTATCCAATTTTGTAACCAAATTGAACTGTTTGGAATATTTTCGATTGTGTATACATTTGGCATTGTGATTATAAAATTTGAAGGAAAATCATTGTTTTATACGCATTATATATCAAATAGAGAGCGATATCTGTTTATAAAACATATGAAATTATAAGGACCCTATACAAATGGAAAGATTTCCGATGCTGATGCTAAATCAGAAGTAAATTGTTTAAGTATTTGTTTAAAATTATCAGTAAATGACCATAAACATATAATTTGAAACCATAAATCGCCACAGACGAATATAGTTCAATATTATATGATGTACCCTACACAAATGGAAAGATTTCCGATGCTGATGCTAAATCAGAAGTAAATTGTTTAAGTATTTGTTTAAAATTATCAGTAAATGACCATAAACATATCATTTGAAACCATAAATCGCCACAGACTAATATAGTTCAATATTATATGATGTTAAACGATTCAATTTGGTTTACAAGATTAGATAAATGCAATTTATGATTAATGTCGTTGTAGTATTTGGCGGTATGTCCGCTTTGGATTTATGTTGAATTAAATTTTATAAATTAAAGCTGATTGAATTATAATGATCATACTATGCTGAGTTTCGTGCAATTATGTTGCATGATCGTTGTTTTATGAATATTTTATGTAATATTATGATGATAACTATGTTGAAAAAGTCCTGTGTTAGGATAATGATGATAACTATGTTGAAATATCTATGTTGAAACGTTGTTTTATGAATATTATGATGATAACTATGTTGAAATATCTATGTTGATTATCGTTGTTTATGTTGCATGATTGGTTTTGTAATATCTATGATGATGAATATTGTGATAATAACTATGTTGAATTTATAGATTGAAAGAATAATTGCATTTATCCAATTTTGTAACCAAATTGAACTGTTTGGAATATTTTCGATTGTGTATACATTTGGCATTGTGATTATAAAATTTGAAGGAAAATCATTGTTTTATACGCATTATATATCAAATAGAGAGCGATATCTGTTTATAAAACATATGAAAATATAATTACCCTACACAAATGGATAGATTTCCGATGTTGATGCTAAATCAGAAGTAAATTGTTTAAGTATTTGTTTAAAATTATCCGTAAATGACCATCAACATATAATTTGAAACCATAAATCGCCACAGACGAATATAGTTCAATATTATATGATGGTACCCTACAGAAATGGATAGATTTCCGATGCTGATGCTTAATCAGAAGTAAATTGTTTAAGTATTTGTTTAAAATTATCAGTAAATGACCATCAACATATAATTTGAAACCATAAATCGCAACAGAAGAATATAGTTCAATATTATATGATGTTAAAGGATTCAATTTGGTTTACAAGATTAGATAAATGCAATTTATGATTAATGTCGTTGTAGTATTTGGCGGTATGTCCGCTTTTGATTTGTGTTGAATTAGATTTTAAAAATTAAAGCTGATTGAATTATAATGATCATACTATGCTGAGGTTCGTGCAATTATGTTGCATGATCGTTGTTTTATGAATATTTTATGTAATATTATGATGATAACTATGTTGAAAAAGTCCCGTGTTAGGATAATGATGATAACTATGTTGAAATATCTATGTTGAAACGTTGTTTTATGAATATTATGATGATAACTATGTTGAAATATCTATGTTGATTATCGTTGTTTATGTTGCATGATTGGTTTTGTAATATCTATGATGATGAATATTATGATAATAACTATGTTGAATTTATAGATTGAAAGAATAATTGCATTTATCCAATTTTGTAACCAAATTGAACTGTTTGGAATATTTCTAATTGTATATACATCTGGCATTGTGATTATAAAATTTGAAGGAAAATCATTGTTTTATACGCATTATATATCAAATAGAGAGCGATATCTGTTTATAAAACATATGAAAATATAATTACCCTACACAAATGGATAGATTTCCGATGTTGATGCTAAATCAGAAGTAAATTGTTTAAGTATTTGTTTAAAATTATCAGTAAATTACCATCAACATATAATTTGAAACCATAAATCGCCACAGACGAATATAGTTCAATATTATATGAAGACTAACCATTCAAAATGATCGACAAATTGGATAAATGTAACTTCACAACATATCATGGATGATGAAAAATTATTATTTATGCAATTTTGTAAACCAATTAGAACTATTTGGAATAGAGTTTGTGATCCGAAACGACGGATTACATAAAAGAATTTTCAAATGTGTATACATTTCCTATCGTAATAATAAATTTTTAATGATAATCAATCGATTTAACTTAAATAGTTATTAATGATTCAAAGTACTCAACTAAATTTAATAAATTCAACTTATTGTTTAAAATTATCAGTAAATGACCATCAACATATAATTTGAAACCATAAATCGCCACAGACGAATATAGTTCAATATTATATGATGTTAAACGATTCAATTTGGTTTACAAGATTAGATAAATGCAATTTATGATTAATGTCGTTGTAGTATTTGGCGGTATGTCCGCTTTTGATTTGCGTTGAATTAGATTTTATAAATTAAATCTGATTGAATTATAATGATCATACTACGCTGAGTTTCGTGCAATTATGTTGCATGATCGTTGTTTTATGAATATTTTATGTAATATTATGATGATAACTATGTTGAAAAAGTCCTGTGTTAGGATAATGATGATAACCATGTTGAAATATCTATGTTGAAACGTTGTTTTATGAATATTATGATGATAACTATGTTGAAATATCTATGTTGATTATCGTTGTTTATGTTGCATGATTGGTTTTGTAATATCTATGATGATGAATATTATGATAATAACTATGTTGAATTTTTAGATTGAAAGAATAATTGCATTTATCCAATTTTGTAACCAAATTGAACTGTTTGGAATATTTTCAATTGTGTATACATTTGGCATTGTGATTATAAAATTTGAAGGAAAACCATTGTTTTATACGCATTATATATCAAATAGAGAGCGATATCTGTTTATAAAACATATGAAAATATAATTACCCTACACAAATGGATAGATTTCCGATGTTGATGCTAAATCAGTAGTAAATTGTTTAAGTATTTGTTTAAAATTATCCGTAAATGACCATCAACATATAATTTGAAACCATAAATCGCCACAGACGAATATAGTTCAATATTATATGATGGTACCCTACACAAATGGATAGATTTCCGATGCTGATGCTTAATCAGAAGTAAATTGTTTAAGTATTTGTTTAAAATTATCAGTAAATGACCATCAACATATAATTTGAAACCATAAATCGCCACAGACGAATATAGTTCAATATTATATGATGTTAAACGATTCAATTTGGTTTACAAGATTAGATAAATGCAATTTATGATTAATGTCGTTGTAGTATTTGGCGGTATGTCCGCTTTTGATTTGTGTTGAATTAGATTTTAAAAATTAAAGCTGATTGAATTATAATGATCATACTATGCTGAGGTTCGTGCAATTATGTTGCATGATCGTTGTTTTATGAATATTTTATGTAATATTATGATGATAACTATGTTGAAAAAGTCCTGTGTTAGGATAATGATGATAACTATGTTGAAATATCTATGTTGAAACGTTGTTTTATGAATATTATGATGATAACTATGTAGAAATATCTATGTTGATTATCGTTGTTCATGTTGCATGATTGGTTTTGTAATATCTATGATGATGAATATTATGATAATAACTATGTTGAATTTATAGATTGAAAGAATAATTGCATTTATCCAATTTTGTAACCAAATTGAACTGTTTGGAATATTTTCAATTGTGTATACATTTGGCATTGTGATTATAAAATTTGAAGGAAAATAATTGTTTTATACGCATTATATATCAAATAGAGAGCGATATCTGTTTATAAAACATATGAAAATATAATTACCCTACGCAAATGGGTAGATTTCCGATGTTGATGTTAAATGACCATCAACATATTATTTGAAACGATAAATCGCCACAGACGAATATAGTTCAATATTATATGAAGACTAACCATTCAAAATGATCGACAAATTGGATAAATGTAACTTCACAACATATCATGGATGATGAAAAATTATCATTTATGCAATTTTGTAAACCAATTAGAACTATTTGGAATAGAGTTTGTGATCCGAAACGACGGATTACATAAAAGAATTTTCAAATGTGTATACATTTCCAATCGTAATAATAAATTTTTAATGATAATCAATCGATTTAACTTAAATAGATATTAATGATTCAAAGTACTCAACTAAAATTAATAAATTCAACTTATTGTTTAAAATTATCAGTAAATGACCATCAACATATAATTTGAAACCATAAATCGCCACAGACGAATATAGTTCAATATTATATGATGTTAAACGATTCAATTTGGTTTACAAGATTAGATAAATGCAATTTATGATTAATGTCGTTGTAGTATTTGGCGGTATGTCCGCTTTTGATTTGTGTTGAATTAGATTTTAAAAATTAAAGCTGATTGAATTATAATGATCATACTATGCTGAGGTTCGTGCAATTATGTTGCATGATCGTTGTTTTATGAATATTTTATGTAATATTATGATGATAACTATGTTGAAAAGTCCTGTGTTAGGATAATGATGGTAACAATGTTGAAATATCTATGTTGAAACGTTGTTTTATGAATATTATGATGATAACTATGTTGAAATATCTATGTTGATTATCGTTGTTTATGTTGCATGATTGGTTTTGTAATATCTATGATGATGAATATTATGATAATAACTATGTTGAATTTATAGATTGAAAGAATAATTGCATTTATCCAATTTTGTAACCAAATTGAACTGTTTGGAATATTTTCAATTGTGTATACATTTGGCATTGTGATTATAAAATTTGAAGGAAAATCATTGTTTTATACGCATTATATATCAAATAGAGAGCGATATCTGTTTATAAAACATATGAAAATATAATTACCCTACACAAATGGATAGATTTCCGATGTTGATGCTTAATCAGAAGTAAATTGTTTAAGTATTTGTTTAAAATTATCAGTAAATGACCATCAACATATAATTTGAAACCATAAATCGCCACAGACGAATATAGTTCAATATTATATGATGTTAAACGATTCAATTTGGTTTACAAGATTAGATAAATGCAATTTATGATTAATGTCGTTGTAGTATTTGGCGGTATGTCCGCTTTTGATTTGTGTTGAATTAGATTTTAAAAATTAAAGCTGATTGAATTATAATGATCATACTATGCTGAGGTTCGTGCAATTATGTTGCATGATCGTTGTTTTATGAATATTTTATGTAATATGATGATGATAACTATGTTGAAAAAGTCCTGTGTTAGGATAATGATGATAACTATGTTGAAATATCTATGTTGAAACGTTGTTTTATGAATATTATGATGATAACTATGTTGAAATATCTATGTTGATTATCGTTGTTTATGTTGCATGATTGGTTTTGTAATATCTATGATGATGAATATTATGATAATAACTATGTTGAATTTATAGATTGAAAGAATAATTGCATTTATCCAATTTTGTAACCAAATTGAACTGTTTGGAATATTTTCAATTGTGTATACATTTGGCATTGTGATTATAAAATTTGAAGGAAAATCATTGTTTTATACGCATTATATATCAAATAGAGAGCGATATCTGTTTATAAAACATATGAAAATATAATTACCCTACACAAATGGATAGATTTCCGATGTTGATGCTAAATCAGAAGTAAATTGTTTAAGTATTTGTTTAAAATTATCAGTAAATGACCATCAACATATAATTTGAAACCATAAATCGCCACAGACGAATATAGTTCAATATTATATGATGTTACCCTACACAAATGGATAGATTTCCGATGCTGATGCTTAATCAGAAGTAAATTGTTTAAGTATTTGTTTAAAATTATCAGTAAATGACCATCAACATATAATTTGAAACCATAAATCGCCACAGACGAATATAGTTCAATATTATATGATGTTAAACGATTCAATTTGGTTTACAAGATTAGATAAATGCAATTTATGATTAATGTCGTTGTAGTATTTGGCGGTATGTCCGCTTTTGATTTGTGTTGAATTAGATTTTAAAAATTAAAGCTGATTGAATTATAATGATCATACTATGCTGAGGTTCGTGCAATTATGTTGCATAATCGTTGTTTTATGAATATTTTATGTAATATTATGATGATAACTATGTTGAAAAAGTCCTGTGTTAGGATAATGATGATAACTATGTTGAAATATCTATGTTGAAACGTTGTTTTATGAATATTATGATGATAACTATGTTGAAATATCTATGTTGATTATCGTTGTTTATGTTGCATGATTGGTTTTGTAATATCTATGATGATGAATATTATGATAATAACTATGTTGAATTTATAGATTGAAAGAATAATTGCATTTATCCAATTTTGTAACCAAATTGAACTGTTTGGAATATTTTCAATTGTGTATACATTTGGCATTGTGATTATAAAATTTGAAGGAAAATCATTGTTTTATACGCATTATATATCAAATAGAGAGCGATATCTGTTTATAAAACATATGATAATATAATTACCCTACACAAATGGATAGATTTCCGATGTTGATGCTAAATCAGTAGTAAATTGTTTAAGTATTTGTTTAAAATTATCCGTAAATGACCATCAACATATAATTTGAAACCATAAATCGCCACAGACGAATATAGTTCAATATTATATGATGGTACCCTACACAAATGGATAGATTTCCGATGCTGATGCTTAATCAGAAGTAAATTGTTTAAGTATTTGTTTAAAATTATCAGTAAATGACCATCAACATATAATTTGAAACCATAAATCGCCACAGACGAATATAGTTCAATATTATATGATGTTAAACGATTCAATTTGGTTTACAAGATTAGATAAATGCAATTTATGATTAATGTCGTTGTAGTATTTGGCGGTATGTCCGCTTTTGATTTGTGTTGAATTAGATTTTAAAAATTAAAGCTGATTGAATTATAATGATCATACTATGCTGAGGTTCGTGCAATTATGTTGCATAATCGTTGTTTTATGAATATTTTATGTAATATTATGATGATAACTATGTTGAAAAAGTCCTGTGTTAGGATAATGATGATAACTATGTTGAAATATCTACGTTGAAACGTTGTTTTATGAATATTATGATGATAACTATGTATGAAATATGAAATAAATATGTATGTTGATTATCGTTGTTTATGTTGCATGATTGGTTTTGTAATATCTATGATGATGAATATTATGATAATAACTATGTTGAATTTATAGATTGAAAGAATAATTGCATTTATCCAATTTTGTAACCAAATTGAACTGTTTGGAATATTTTCAATTGTGTATACATTTGGCATTGTGATTATAAAATTTGAAGGAAAATCATTGTTTTATACGCATTATATATCAAATAGAGAGCGATATCTGTTTATAAAACATATGAAAATATAATTACCCTACACAAATGGATAGATTTCCGATGTTGATGCTAAATCAGTAGTAAATTGTTTAAGTATTTGTTTAAAATTATCCGTAAATGACCATCAACATATAATTTGAAACCATAAATCGCCACAGACGAATATAGTTCAATATTATATGATGGTACCCTACACAAATGGATAGATTTCCGATGCTGATGCTTAATCAGAAGTAAATTGTTTAAGTATTTGTTTAAAATTATCAGTAAATGACCATCAACATATAATTTGAAACCATAAATCGCCACAGACGAATATAGTTCAATATTATATGATGTTAAACGATTCAATTTGGTTTACAAGATTAGATAAATGCAATTTATGATTAATGTCGTTGTAGTATTTGGCGGTATGTCCGCTTTTGATTTGTGTTGAATTAGATTTTAAAAATTAAAGCTGATTGAATTATAATGATCATACTATGCTGAGGTTCGTGCAATTATGTTGCATGATCGTTGTTTTATGAATATTTTATGTAATATTATGATGATAACTATGTTGAAAAGTCCTGTGTTAGGATAATGATGATAACTATGTTGAAATATCTATGTTGAAACGTTGTTTTATGAATATTATGATGATAACTATGTTGAAATATCTATGTTGATTATCGTTGTTTATGTTGCATGATTGGTTTTGTAATATCTATGATGATGAATATTATGATAATAACTATGTTGAATTTATAGATTGAAAGAATAATTGCATTTATCCAATTTTGTAACCAAATTGAACTGTTTGGAATATTTTCAATTGTGTATACATTTGGCATTGTGATTATAAAATTTGAAGGAAAATCATTGTTTTATACGCATTATATATCAAATAGAGAGCGATATCTGTTTATAAAACATATGAAAATATAATTACCCTACACAAATGGATAGATTTCCGATGTTGATGCTAAATCAGAAGTAAATTGTTTAAGTATTTGTTTAAAATTATCAGTAAATGACCATCAACATATAATTTGAAACCATAAATCGCCACAGACGAATATAGTTCAATATTATATGATGTTAAACGATTCAATTTGGTTTACAAGATTAGATAAATGCAATTTATGATTAATGTCGTTGTAGTATTTGGCGGTATGTCCGCTTTTGATTTGCGTTGAATTAGATTTTATAAATTAAATCTGATTGAATTATAATGATCATACTACGCTGAGTTTCGTGCAATTATGTTGCATGATCGTTGTTTTATGAATATTTTATGTAATATTATGATGATAACTATGTTGAAAAAGTCCTGTGTTAGGATAATGATGATAACCATGTTGAAATATCTATGTTGAAACGTTGTTTTATGAATATTATGATGATAACTATGTTGAAATATCTATGTTGATTATCGTTGTTTATGTTGCATGATTGGTTTTGTAATATCTATGATGATGAATATTATGATAATAACTATGTTGAATTTTTAGATTGAAAGAATAATTGCATTTATCCAATTTTGTAACCAAATTGAACTGTTTGGAATATTTTCAATTGTGTATACATTTGGCATTGTGATTATAAAATTTGAAGGAAAACCATTGTTTTATACGCATTATATATCAAATAGAGAGCGATATCTGTTTATAAAACATATGAAAATATAATTACCCTACACAAATGGATAGATTTCCGATGTTGATGCTAAATCAGTAGTAAATTGTTTAAGTATTTGTTTAAAATTATCCGTAAATGACCATCAACATATAATTTGAAACCATAAATCGCCACAGACGAATATAGTTCAATATTATATGATGGTACCCTACACAAATGGATAGATTTCCGATGCTGATGCTTAATCAGAAGTAAATTGTTTAAGTATTTGTTTAAAATTATCAGTAAATGACCATCAACATATAATTTGAAACCATAAATCGCCACAGACGAATATAGTTCAATATTATATGATGTTAAACGATTCAATTTGGTTTACAAGATTAGATAAATGCAATTTATGATTAATGTCGTTGTAGTATTTGGCGGTATGTCCGCTTTTGATTTGTGTTGAATTAGATTTTAAAAATTAAAGCTGATTGAATTATAATGATCATACTATGCTGAGGTTCGTGCAATTATGTTGCATGATCGTTGTTTTATGAATATTTTATGTAATATTATGATGATAACTATGTTGAAAAAGTCCTGTGTTAGGATAATGATGATAACTATGTTGAAATATCTATGTTGAAACGTTGTTTTATGAATATTATGATGATAACTATGTAGAAATATCTATGTTGATTATCGTTGTTCATGTTGCATGATTGGTTTTGTAATATCTATGATGATGAATATTATGATAATAACTATGTTGAATTTATAGATTGAAAGAATAATTGCATTTATCCAATTTTGTAACCAAATTGAACTGTTTGGAATATTTTCAATTGTGTATACATTTGGCATTGTGATTATAAAATTTGAAGGAAAATAATTGTTTTATACGCATTATATATCAAATAGAGAGCGATATCTGTTTATAAAACATATGAAAATATAATTACCCTACGCAAATGGGTAGATTTCCGATGTTGATGTTAAATGACCATCAACATATTATTTGAAACGATAAATCGCCACAGACGAATATAGTTCAATATTATATGAAGACTAACCATTCAAAATGATCGACAAATTGGATAAATGTAACTTCACAACATATCATGGATGATGAAAAATTATCATTTATGCAATTTTGTAAACCAATTAGAACTATTTGGAATAGAGTTTGTGATCCGAAACGACGGATTACATAAAAGAATTTTCAAATGTGTATACATTTCCAATCGTAATAATAAATTTTTAATGATAATCAATCGATTTAACTTAAATAGATATTAATGATTCAAAGTACTCAACTAAAATTAATAAATTCAACTTATTGTTTAAAATTATCAGTAAATGACCATCAACATATAATTTGAAACCATAAATCGCCACAGACGAATATAGTTCAATATTATATGATGTTAAACGATTCAATTTGGTTTACAAGATTAGATAAATGCAATTTATGATTAATGTCGTTGTAGTATTTGGCGGTATGTCCGCTTTTGATTTGTGTTGAATTAGATTTTAAAAATTAAAGCTGATTGAATTATAATGATCATACTATGCTGAGGTTCGTGCAATTATGTTGCATGATCGTTGTTTTATGAATATTTTATGTAATATTATGATGATAACTATGTTGAAAAGTCCTGTGTTAGGATAATGATGGTAACAATGTTGAAATATCTATGTTGAAACGTTGTTTTATGAATATTATGATGATAACTATGTTGAAATATCTATGTTGATTATCGTTGTTTATGTTGCATGATTGGTTTTGTAATATCTATGATGATGAATATTATGATAATAACTATGTTGAATTTATAGATTGAAAGAATAATTGCATTTATCCAATTTTGTAACCAAATTGAACTGTTTGGAATATTTTCAATTGTGTATACATTTGGCATTGTGATTATAAAATTTGAAGGAAAATCATTGTTTTATACGCATTATATATCAAATAGAGAGCGATATCTGTTTATAAAACATATGAAAATATAATTACCCTACACAAATGGATAGATTTCCGATGTTGATGCTTAATCAGAAGTAAATTGTTTAAGTATTTGTTTAAAATTATCAGTAAATGACCATCAACATATAATTTGAAACCATAAATCGCCACAGACGAATATAGTTCAATATTATATGATGTTAAACGATTCAATTTGGTTTACAAGATTAGATAAATGCAATTTATGATTAATGTCGTTGTAGTATTTGGCGGTATGTCCGCTTTTGATTTGTGTTGAATTAGATTTTAAAAATTAAAGCTGATTGAATTATAATGATCATACTATGCTGAGGTTCGTGCAATTATGTTGCATGATCGTTGTTTTATGAATATTTTATGTAATATGATGATGATAACTATGTTGAAAAAGTCCTGTGTTAGGATAATGATGATAACTATGTTGAAATATCTATGTTGAAACGTTGTTTTATGAATATTATGATGATAACTATGTTGAAATATCTATGTTGATTATCGTTGTTTATGTTGCATGATTGGTTTTGTAATATCTATGATGATGAATATTATGATAATAACTATGTTGAATTTATAGATTGAAAGAATAATTGCATTTATCCAATTTTGTAACCAAATTGAACTGTTTGGAATATTTTCAATTGTGTATACATTTGGCATTGTGATTATAAAATTTGAAGGAAAATCATTGTTTTATACGCATTATATATCAAATAGAGAGCGATATCTGTTTATAAAACATATGAAAATATAATTACCCTACACAAATGGATAGATTTCCGATGTTGATGCTAAATCAGAAGTAAATTGTTTAAGTATTTGTTTAAAATTATCAGTAAATGACCATCAACATATAATTTGAAACCATAAATCGCCACAGACGAATATAGTTCAATATTATATGATGTTACCCTACACAAATGGATAGATTTCCGATGCTGATGCTTAATCAGAAGTAAATTGTTTAAGTATTTGTTTAAAATTATCAGTAAATGACCATCAACATATAATTTGAAACCATAAATCGCCACAGACGAATATAGTTCAATATTATATGATGTTAAACGATTCAATTTGGTTTACAAGATTAGATAAATGCAATTTATGATTAATGTCGTTGTAGTATTTGGCGGTATGTCCGCTTTTGATTTGTGTTGAATTAGATTTTAAAAATTAAAGCTGATTGAATTATAATGATCATACTATGCTGAGGTTCGTGCAATTATGTTGCATAATCGTTGTTTTATGAATATTTTATGTAATATTATGATGATAACTATGTTGAAAAAGTCCTGTGTTAGGATAATGATGATAACTATGTTGAAATATCTATGTTGAAACGTTGTTTTATGAATATTATGATGATAACTATGTTGAAATATCTATGTTGATTATCGTTGTTTATGTTGCATGATTGGTTTTGTAATATCTATGATGATGAATATTATGATAATAACTATGTTGAATTTATAGATTGAAAGAATAATTGCATTTATCCAATTTTGTAACCAAATTGAACTGTTTGGAATATTTTCAATTGTGTATACATTTGGCATTGTGATTATAAAATTTGAAGGAAAATCATTGTTTTATACGCATTATATATCAAATAGAGAGCGATATCTGTTTATAAAACATATGATAATATAATTACCCTACACAAATGGATAGATTTCCGATGTTGATGCTAAATCAGTAGTAAATTGTTTAAGTATTTGTTTAAAATTATCCGTAAATGACCATCAACATATAATTTGAAACCATAAATCGCCACAGACGAATATAGTTCAATATTATATGATGGTACCCTACACAAATGGATAGATTTCCGATGCTGATGCTTAATCAGAAGTAAATTGTTTAAGTATTTGTTTAAAATTATCAGTAAATGACCATCAACATATAATTTGAAACCATAAATCGCCACAGACGAATATAGTTCAATATTATATGATGTTAAACGATTCAATTTGGTTTACAAGATTAGATAAATGCAATTTATGATTAATGTCGTTGTAGTATTTGGCGGTATGTCCGCTTTTGATTTGTGTTGAATTAGATTTTAAAAATTAAAGCTGATTGAATTATAATGATCATACTATGCTGAGGTTCGTGCAATTATGTTGCATAATCGTTGTTTTATGAATATTTTATGTAATATTATGATGATAACTATGTTGAAAAAGTCCTGTGTTAGGATAATGATGATAACTATGTTGAAATATCTACGTTGAAACGTTGTTTTATGAATATTATGATGATAACTATGTATGAAATATGAAATAAATATGTATGTTGATTATCGTTGTTTATGTTGCATGATTGGTTTTGTAATATCTATGATGATGAATATTATGATAATAACTATGTTGAATTTATAGATTGAAAGAATAATTGCATTTATCCAATTTTGTAACCAAATTGAACTGTTTGGAATATTTTCAATTGTGTATACATTTGGCATTGTGATTATAAAATTTGAAGGAAAATCATTGTTTTATACGCATTATATATCAAATAGAGAGCGATATCTGTTTATAAAACATATGAAAATATAATTACCCTACACAAATGGATAGATTTCCGATGTTGATGCTAAATCAGTAGTAAATTGTTTAAGTATTTGTTTAAAATTATCCGTAAATGACCATCAACATATAATTTGAAACCATAAATCGCCACAGACGAATATAGTTCAATATTATATGATGGTACCCTACACAAATGGATAGATTTCCGATGCTGATGCTTAATCAGAAGTAAATTGTTTAAGTATTTGTTTAAAATTATCAGTAAATGACCATCAACATATAATTTGAAACCATAAATCGCCACAGACGAATATAGTTCAATATTATATGATGTTAAACGATTCAATTTGGTTTACAAGATTAGATAAATGCAATTTATGATTAATGTCGTTGTAGTATTTGGCGGTATGTCCGCTTTTGATTTGTGTTGAATTAGATTTTAAAAATTAAAGCTGATTGAATTATAATGATCATACTATGCTGAGGTTCGTGCAATTATGTTGCATGATCGTTGTTTTATGAATATTTTATGTAATATTATGATGATAACTATGTTGAAAAGTCCTGTGTTAGGATAATGATGATAACTATGTTGAAATATCTATGTTGAAACGTTGTTTTATGAATATTATGATGATAACTATGTTGAAATATCTATGTTGATTATCGTTGTTTATGTTGCATGATTGGTTTTGTAATATCTATGATGATGAATATTATGATAATAACTATGTTGAATTTATAGATTGAAAGAATAATTGCATTTATCCAATTTTGTAACCAAATTGAACTGTTTGGAATATTTTCAATTGTGTATACATTTGGCATTGTGATTATAAAATTTGAAGGAAAATCATTGTTTTATACGCATTATATATCAAATAGAGAGCGATATCTGTTTATAAAACATATGAAAATATAATTACCCTACACAAATGGATAGATTTCCGATGTTGATGCTAAATCAGAAGTAAATTGTTTAAGTATTTGTTTAAAATTATCAGTAAATGACCATCAACATATAATTTGAAACCATAAATCGCCACAGACGAATATAGTTCAATATTATATGATGTTAAACGATTCAATTTGGTTTACAAGATTAGATAAATGCAATTTATGATTAATGTCGTTGTAGTATTTGGCGGTATGTCCGCTTTTGATTTGTGTTGAATTAGATTTTAAAAATTAAAGCTGATTGAATTATAATGATCATACTATGCTGAGGTTCGTGCAATTATGTTGCATGATCGTTGTTTTATGAATATTTTATGTAATATTATGATGATAACTATGTTGAAAAGTCCTGTGTTAGGATAATGATGATAACAATGTTGAAATATCTATGTTGAAACGTTGTTTTATGAATATTATGATGATAACTATGTTGAAATATCTATGTTGATTATCGTTGTTTATGTTGCATGATTGGTTTTGTAATATCTATGATGATGAATATTATGATAATAACTATGTTGAATTTATAGATTGAAAGAATAATTGCATTTATCCAATTTTGTAACCAAATTGAACTGTTTGGAATATTTTCAATTGTGTATACATTTGGCATTGTGATTATAAAATTTGAAGGAAAATCATTGTTTTATACGCATTATATATCAAATAGAGAGCGATATCTGTTTATAAAACATATGAAAATATAATTACCCTACACAAATGGATAGATTTCCGATGTTGATGCTAAATCAGAAGTAAATTGTTTAAGTATTTGTTTAAAATTATCAGTAAATGACCATCAACATATAATTTGAAACCATAAATCGCCACAGACGAATATAGTTCAATATTATATGATGTTAAACGATTCAATTTGGTTTACAAGATTAGATAAATGCAATTTATGATTAATGTCGTTGTAGTATTTGGCGGTATGTCCGCTTTTGATTTGTGTTGAATTAGATTTTAAAAATTAAAGCTGATTGAATTATAATGATCATACTATGCTGAGTTTCGTGCAATTATGTTGCATGATCGTTGTTTTATGAATATTTTATGTAATATTATGATGATAACTATGTTGAAAAACTCCTGTGTTAGGATAATGATGATAACTATGTTGAAATATCTATGTTGAAACGTTGTTTTATGAATATTGTGATGATAACTATGTTGAAATATCTATGTTGATTATCGTTGTTTATGTTGCATGATTGGTTTTGTAATATCTATGATGATGAATATTATGATAATAACTATGTTGAATTTATAGATTGAAAGAATAATTGCATTTATCCAATTTTGTAACCAAATTGAACTGTTTGGAATATTTTCAATTGTGTATACATTTGGCATTGTGATTATAAAATTTGAAGGAAAATCATTGTTTTATACGCATTATATATCAAATAGAGAGCGATATCTGTTTATAAAACATATGAAAATATAATTACCCTACACAAATGGAAAGATTTCCGATGTTGATGCTAAATGACCATCAACATATTATTTGAAACCATAAATCGCCACAGACGAAAATAGTTCAATATTATATGAAGACTAACCATTCAAAATGATCGACAAATTGGATAAATGTAACTTCACAACATATCATGGATGATGAAAAATTATCATTTATGCAATTTTGTAAACCAATTAGAACTATTTGGAACAGAGTTTGTGATCCGAAACGACGGATTACATAAAAGTATTTTCAATTGTGTATACATTTCCTATCGTAATAATAAATTTTTAGCGATAATCAGTCGTTTTAACTTAAATAGTTATTAATGATTCAAAGTACTCAACTAAATTTAATAAATCCAACTTATTGTTTAAAATTATCAGTAAATGACCATCAACATATAATTTGAAACCATAAATCGCCACAGACGAATATAGTCAATATTATATGATGTTAAACGATTCAATTTGGTTTACAAGATTAGATAAATGCAATTTATGATTAATGTCGTTGTATTATTTGGCGGTATGTCCGCTTTTGATTATAATGATCATACTATGCTGAATTATAATGATCATACTATGCTGAGTTTCGTGCAATTATGTTGCATGATCGTTGTTTTATGAATATTTTATGTAATATTATGATGATAACTATGTTGAAAAAGTCCTGTGTTAGGATAATGATGATAACTATGTTGAAATATCTATGTTGAAACGTTGTTTTATGAATATTGTGATGATAACTATGTTGAAATATCTATGTTGATTATCGTTGTTTATGTTGCATGATTGGTTTTGTAATATCTATTATGATGAATATTATGATAATATCTATGTTGAATTTATAGATTGAAAGAATAATTGCATTTATCCAATTTTGTAACCAAATTGAACTGTTTGGAATATTTTCAATTGTGTATACATTTGGCATTGTGATTATAAAATTTGAAGGAAAATCATTGTTTTATACGCATTATATATCAAATAGAGAGCGATATCTGTTTATAAAACATATGAAAATATAATTACCCTACACAAATGGATAGCTTTCCGATGTTGATGCTAAATCAGAAGTAAATTGTTTAAATATTTGTTTAAAATTATCAGTAAATGACCATCAACATATAATTTGAAACCATAAATCGCCACAGACGAATATAGTTCAATATTATATGATGTTACCCTACACAAATGGATAGATTTCCGATGCTGATGCTTAATCAGAAGTAAATTGTTTAAGTATTTGTTTAAAATTATCAGTAAATGACCATCAACATATAATTTGAAACCATAAATCGCCACAGACGAATATAGTTCAATATTATATGATGTTAAACGATTCAATTTGGTTTACAAGATTAGATAAATGCAATTTATGATTAATGTCGTTGTAGTATTTGGCGGTATGTCCGCTTTTGATTTGTGTTGAATTAGATTTTAAAAATGAAAGCTGATTGAATTATAATGATCATACTATGCTGAGGTTCGTGCAATTATGTTGCATGATCGTTGTTTTTAGAATATTTTATGTAATATGATGATGATAACTATGTTGAAAAAGTCCTGTGTTAGGATAATGATGATAACTATGTTGAAATATCTATGTTGAAACGTTGTTTTATGAATATTATGATGATAACTATGTTGAAATATCTATGTTGATTATCGTTGTTTATGTTGCATGATTGGTTTTGTAATATCTATGATGATGAATATTATGATAATAACTATGTTGAATTTATAGATTGAAAGAATAATTGCATTTATCCAATTTTGTAACCAAATTGAACTGTTTGGAATATTTTCAATTGTGTATACATTTGGCATTGTGATTATAAAATTTGAAGGAAAATCATTGTTTTATACGCATTATATATCAAATAGAGAGCGATATCTGTTTATAAAACATATGAAAATATAATTACCCTACACAAATGGATAGATTTCCGATGTTGATGCTAAATCAGAAGTAAATTGTTTAAGTATTTGTTTAAAATTATCAGTAAATGACCATCAACATATAATTTGAAACCATAAATCGCCACAGACGAATATAGTTCAATATTATATGATGTTACCCTACACAAATGGATAGATTTCCGATGCTGATGCTTAATCAGAAGTAAATTGTTTAAGTATTTGTTTAAAATTATCAGTAAATGACCATCAACATATAATTTGAAACCATAAATCGCCACAGACGAATATAGTTCAATATTATATGATGTTAAACGATTCAATTTGGTTTACAAGATTAGATAAATGCAATTTATGATTAATGTCGTTGTAGTATTTGGCGGTATGTCCGCTTTTGATTTGTGTTGAATTAGATTTTAAAAATGAAAGCTGATTGAATTATAATGATCATACTATGCTGAGGTTCGTGCAATTATGTTGCATGATCGTTGTTTTTAGAATATTTTATGTAATATGATGATGATAACTATGTTGAAAAAGTCCTGTGTTAGGATAATGATGATAACTATGTTGAAATATCTATGTTGAAACGTTGTTTTATGAATATTATGATGATAACTATGTTGAAATATCTATGTTGATTATCGTTGTTTATGTTGCATGATTGGTTTTGTAATATCTATTATGATGAATATTATGATAATATCTATGTTGAATTTATAGATTGAAAGAATAATTGCATTTATCCAATTTTGTAACCAAATTGAACTGTTTGGAATATTTTCAATTGTGTATACATTTGGCATTGTGATTATAAAATTTGAAGGAAAATCATTGTTTTATACGCATTATATATCAAATAGAGAGCGATATCTGTTTATAAAACATATGAAAATATAATTACCCTACACAAATGGATAGCTTTCCGATGTTGATGCTAAATCAGAAGTAAATTGTTTAAATATTTGTTTAAAATTATCAGTAAATGACCATCAACATATAATTTGAAACCATAAATCGCCACAGACGAATATAGTTCAATATTATATGATGTTACCCTACACAAATGGATAGATTTCCGATGCTGATGCTTAATCAGAAGTAAATTGTTTAAGTATTTGTTTAAAATTATCAGTAAATGACCATCAACATATCATTTGAAACCATAAATCGCCACAGACGAATATAGTTCAATATTATATGATGTTAAACGATTCAATTTGGTTTACAAGATTAGATAAATGCAATTTATGATTAATGTCGTTGTAGTATTTGGCGGTATGTCCGCTTTTGATTTGTGTTGAATTAGATTTTAAAAATTAAAGCTGATTGAATTATAATGATCATACTATGCTGAGGTTCGTGCAATTATGTTGCATGATCGTTGTTTTTAGAATATTTTATGTAATATGATGATGATAACTATGTTGAAAAAGTCCTGTGTTAGGATAATGATGATAACTATGTTGAAATATCTATGTTGAAACGTTGTTTTATGAATATTATGATGATAACTATGTTGAAATATCTATGTTGATTATCGTTGTTTATGTTGCATGATTGGTTTTGTAATATCTATGATGATGAATATTATGATAATAACTATGTTGAATTTATAGATTGAAAGAATAATTGCATTTATCCAATTTTGTAACCAAATTGAACTGTTTGGAATATTTTCAATTGTGTATACATTTGGCATTGTGATTATAAAATTTGAAGGAAAATCATTGTTTTATACGCATTATATATCAAATAGAGAGCGATATCTGTTTATAAAACATATGAAAATATAATTACCCTACACAAATGGATAGATTTCCGATGTTGATGCTAAATCAGAAGTAAATTGTTTAAGTATTTGTTTAAAATTATCAGTAAATGACCATCAACATATAATTTGAAACCATAAATCGCCACAGACGAATATAGTTCAATATTATATGATGTTACCCTACACAAATGGATAGATTTCCGATGCTGATGCTTAATCAGAAGTAAATTGTTTAAGTATTTGTTTAAAATTATCAGTAAATGACCATCAACATATAATTTGAAACCATAAATCGCCACAGACGAATATAGTTCAATATTATATGATGTTAAACGATTCAATTTGGTTTACAAGATTAGATAAATGCAATTTATGATTAATGTCGTTGTAGTATTTGGCGGTATGTCCGCTTTTGATTTGTGTTGAATTAGATTTTAAAAATGAAAGCTGATTGAATTATAATGATCATACTATGCTGAGGTTCGTGCAATTATGTTGCATGATCGTTGTTTTTAGAATATTTTATGTAATATGATGATGATAACTATGTTGAAAAAGTCCTGTGTTAGGATAATGATGATAACTATGTTGAAATATCTATGTTGAAACGTTGTTTTATGAATATTATGATGATAACTATGTTGAAATATCTATGTTGATTATCGTTGTTTATGTTGCATGATTGGTTTTGTAATATCTATGATGATGAATATTATGATAATAACTATGTTGAATTTATAGATTGAAAGAATAATTGCATTTATCCAATTTTGTAACCAAATTGAACTGTTTGGAATATTTTCAATTGTGTATACATTTGGCATTGTGATTATAAAATTTGAAGGAAAATCATTGTTTTATACGCATTATATATCAAATAGAGAGCGATATCTGTTTATAAAACATATGAAAATATAATTACCCTACACAAATGGATAGATTTCCGATGTTGATGCTAAATCAGAAGTAAATTGTTTAAGTATTTGTTTAAAATTATCAGTAAATGACCATCAACATATAATTTGAAACCATAAATCGCCACAGACGAATATAGTTCAATATTATATGATGTTACCCTACACAAATGGATAGATTTCCGATGCTGATGCTTAATCAGAAGTAAATTGTTTAAGTATTTGTTTAAAATTATCAGTAAATGACCATCAACATATAATTTGAAACCATAAATCGCCACAGACGAATATAGTTCAATATTATATGATGTTAAACGATTCAATTTGGTTTACAAGATTAGATAAATGCAATTTATGATTAATGTCGTTGTAGTATTTGGCGGTATGTCCGCTTTTGATTTGTGTTGAATTAGATTTTAAAAATGAAAGCTGATTGAATTATAATGATCATACTATGCTGAGGTTCGTGCAATTATGTTGCATGATCGTTGTTTTTAGAATATTTTATGTAATATGATGATGATAACTATGTTGAAAAAGTCCTGTGTTAGGATAATGATGATAACTATGTTGAAATATCTATGTTGAAACGTTGTTTTATGAATATTATGATGATAACTATGTTGAAATATCTATGTTGATTATCGTTGTTTATGTTGCATGATTGGTTTTGTAATATCTATTATGATGAATATTATGATAATATCTATGTTGAATTTATAGATTGAAAGAATAATTGCATTTATCCAATTTTGTAACCAAATTGAACTGTTTGGAATATTTTCAATTGTGTATACATTTGGCATTGTGATTATAAAATTTGAAGGAAAATCATTGTTTTATACGCATTATATATCAAATAGAGAGCGATATCTGTTTATAAAACATATGAAAATATAATTACCCTACACAAATGGATAGCTTTCCGATGTTGATGCTAAATCAGAAGTAAATTGTTTAAATATTTGTTTAAAATTATCAGTAAATGACCATCAACATATAATTTGAAACCATAAATCGCCACAGACGAATATAGTTCAATATTATATGATGTTACCCTACACAAATGGATAGATTTCCGATGCTGATGCTTAATCAGAAGTAAATTGTTTAAGTATTTGTTTAAAATTATCAGTAAATGACCATCAACATATCATTTGAAACCATAAATCGCCACAGACGAATATAGTTCAATATTATATGATGTTAAACGATTCAATTTGGTTTACAAGATTAGATAAATGCAATTTATGATTAATGTCGTTGTAGTATTTGGCGGTATGTCCGCTTTTGATTTGTGTTGAATTAGATTTTAAAAATTAAAGCTGATTGAATTATAATGATCATACTATGCTGAGGTTCGTGCAATTATGTTGCATGATCGTTGTTTTTAGAATATTTTATGTAATATGATGATGATAACTATGTTGAAAAAGTCCTGTGTTAGGATAATGATGATAACTATGTTGAAATATCTATGTTGAAACGTTGTTTTATGAATATTATGATGATAACTATGTTGAAATATCTATGTTGATTATCGTTGTTTATGTTGCATGATTGGTTTTGTAATATCTATGATGATGAATATTATGATAATAACTATGTTGAATTTATAGATTGAAAGAATAATTGCATTTATCCAATTTTGTAACCAAATTGAACTGTTTGGAATATTTTCAATTGTGTATACATTTGGCATTGTGATTATAAAATTTGAAGGAAAATCATTGTTTTATACGCATTATATATCAAATAGAGAGCGATATCTGTTTATAAAACATATGAAAATATAATTACCCTACACAAATGGATAGATTTCCGATGTTGATGCTAAATCAGAAGTAAATTGTTTAAGTATTTGTTTAAAATTATCAGTAAATGACCATCAACATATAATTTGAAACCATAAATCGCCACAGACGAATATAGTTCAATATTATATGATGTTACCCTACACAAATGGATAGATTTCCGATGCTGATGCTTAATCAGAAGTAAATTGTTTAAGTATTTGTTTAAAATTATCAGTAAATGACCATCAACATATCATTTGAAACCATAAATCGCCACAGACGAATATAGTTCAATATTATATGATGTTAAACGATTCAATTTGGTTTACAAGATTAGATAAATGCAATTTATGATTAATGTCGTTGTAGTATTTGGCGGTATGTCCGCTTTTGATTTATGTTGAATTAGATTTTAAAAATTAAAGCTGATTGAATTATAATGATCATACTATGCTGAGGTTCGTGCAATTATGTTGCATGATCGTTGTTTTATGAATATTGTATGTAATATTATGATGATAACTATGTTGAAAAAGCCCTGTGTTAGGATAATGATGATAACTATGTTGAAATATCTACGTTGAAACGTTGTTTTATGAATATTATGATGATAACTATGTTGAAATATCTATGTTGATTATCGTTGTTTATGTTGCATGATTGGTTTTGTAATATCTATGATGATGAATATTATGATAATAACTATGTTGAATTTATAGATTGAAAGAATAATTGCATTTATCCAATTTTGTAACCAAATTGAACTGTTTGGAATATTTTCAATTGTGTATACATTTGGCATTGTGATTATAAAATTTGAAGGAAAATCATTGTTTTATACGCATTATATATCAAATAGAGAGCGATATCTGTTTATAAAACATATGAAAATATAATTACCCTACACAAATGGATAGATTTCCGATGTTGATGCTAAATCAGAAGTAAATTGTTTAAGTATTTGTTTAAAATTATCCGTAAATGACCATCAACATATAATTTGAAACCATAAATCGCCACAGACGAATATAGTTCAATATTATATGATGTTACCCTACACAAATGGATAGATTTCCGATGCTGATGCTTAATCAGAAGTAAATTGTTTAAGTATTTGTTTAAAATTATCAGTAAATGACCATCAACATATCATTTGAAACCATAAATCGCCACAGACGAATATAGTTCAATATTATATGATGTTAAACGATTCAATTTGGTTTACAAGATTAGATAAATGCAATTTATGATTAATGTCGTTGTAGTATTTGGCGGTATGTCCGCTTTTGATTTGTGTTGAATTAGATTTTAAAAATTAAAGCTGATTGAATTATAATGATCATACTATGCTGAGGTTCGTGCAATTATGTTGCATGATCGTTGTTTTTAGAATATTTTATGTAATATGATGATGATAACTATGTTGAAAAAGTCCTGTGTTAGGATAATGATGATAACTATGTTGAAATATCTATGTTGAAACGTTGTTTTATGAATATTATGATGATAACTATGTTGAAATATCTATGTTGATTATCGTTGTTTATGTTGCATGATTGGTTTTGTAATATCTATGATGATGAATATTATGATAATAACTATGTTGAATTTATAGATTGAAAGAATAATTGCATTTATCCAATTTTGTAACCAAATTGAACTGTTTGGAATATTTTCAATTGTGTATACATTTGGCATTGTGATTATAAAATTTGAAGGAAAATCATTGTTTTATACGCATTATATATCAAATAGAGAGCGATATCTGTTTATAAAACATATGAAAATATAATTACCCTACACAAATGGATAGATTTCCGATGTTGATGCTAAATCAGAAGTAAATTGTTTAAGTATTTGTTTAAAATTATCAGTAAATGACCATCAACATATAATTTGAAACCATAAATCGCCACAGACGAATATAGTTCAATATTATATGATGTTACCCTACACAAATGGATAGATTTCCGATGCTGATGCTTAATCAGAAGTAAATTGTTTAAGTATTTGTTTAAAATTATCAGTAAATGACCATCAACATATAATTTGAAACCATAAATCGCCACAGACGAATATAGTTCAATATTATATGATGTTAAACGATTCAATTTGGTTTACAAGATTAGATAAATGCAATTTATGATTAATGTCGTTGTAGTATTTGGCGGTATGTCCGCTTTTGATTTATGTTGAATTAGATTTTAAAAATTAAAGCTGATTGAATTATAATGATCATACTATGCTGAGGTTCGTGCAATTATGTTGCATGATCGTTGTTTTATGAATATTGTATGTAATATTATGATGATAACTATGTTGAAAAAGCCCTGTGTTAGGATAATGATGATAACTATGTTGAAATATCTACGTTGAAACGTTGTTTTATGAATATTATGATGATAACTATGTTGAAATATCTATGTTGATTATCGTTGTTTATGTTGCATGATTGGTTTTGTAATATCTATGATGATGAATATTATGATAATAACTATGTTGAATTTATAGATTGAAAGAATAATTGCATTTATCCAATTTTGTAACCAAATTGAACTGTTTGGAATATTTTCAATTGTGTATACATTTGGCATTGTGATTATAAAATTTGAAGGAAAATCATTGTTTTATACGCATTATATATCAAATAGAGAGCGATATCTGTTTATAAAACATATGAAAATATAATTACCCTACACAAATGGATAGATTTCCGATGTTGATGCTAAATCAGAAGTAAATTGTTTAAGTATTTGTTTAAAATTATCCGTAAATGACCATCAACATATAATTTGAAACCATAAATCGCCACAGACGAATATAGTTCAATATTATATGATGTTACCCTACACAAATGGATAGATTTCCGATGCTGATGCTTAATCAGAAGTAAATTGTTTAAGTATTTGTTTAAAATTATCAGTAAATGACCATCAACATATAATTTGAAACCATAAATCGCCACAGAAGAATATAGTTCAATATTATATGATGTTAAAGGATTCAATTTGGTTTACAAGATTAGATAAATGCAATTTATGATTAATGTCGTTGTAGTATTTGGCGGTATGTCCGCTTTTGATTTGTGTTGAATTAGATTTTAAAAATTAAAGCTGATTGAATTATAATGATCATACTATGCTGAGGTTCGTGCAATTATGTTGCATAATCGTTGTTTTATGAATATTTTATGTAATATTATGATGATAACTATGTTGATAAAGTCCTGTGTTAGGATAATGATGATAACTATGTTGAAATATCTACGTTGAAACGTTGTTTTATGAATATTATGATGATAACTATGTTGAAATATCTATGTTGATTATCGTTGTTTATGTTGCATGATTGGTTTTGTAATATCTATGATGATGAATATTATGATAATAACTATGTTGAATTTATAGATTGAAAGAATAATTGCATTTATCCAATTTTGTAACCAAATTGAACTGTTTGGAATATTTTCAATTGTGTATACATTTGGCATTGTGATTATAAAATTTGAAGGAAAATCATTGTTTTATACACATTATATATCAAATAGAGAGCGATATCTGTTTATAAAACATATGAAAATATAATTACCCTACACAAATGGATAGATTTCCGATGTGCTAAATCAGTAGTAAATTGTTTAAGTATTTGTTTAAAATTATCCGTAAATGACCATCAACATATAATTTGAAACCATAAATCGCCACAGACGAATATAGTTCAATATTATATGATGGTACCCTACACAAATGGATAGATTTCCGATGCTGATGCTTAATCAGAAGTAAATTGTTTAAGTATTGGTTTAAAATTATCAGTAAATGACCATCAACATATAATTTGAAACCATAAATCGCCACAGACGAATATAGTTCAATATTATATGATGTTAAACGATTCAATTTGGTTTACAAGATTAGATAAATGCAATTTATGATTAATGTCGTTGTAGTATTTGGCGGTATGTCCGCTTTTGATTTGTGTTGAATTAGATTTTAAAAATTAAAGCTGATTGAATTATAATGATCATACTATGCTGAGGTTCGTGCAATTATGTTGCATAATCGTTGTTTTATGAATATTTTATGTAATATTATGATGATAACTATGTTGAAAAAGTCCTGTGTTAGGATAATGATGATAACTATGTTGAAATATCTATGTTGAAACGTTGTTTTATGAATATTATGATGATAACTATGTTGAAATATCTATGTTGATTATCGTTGTTTATGTTGCATGATTGGTTTTGTAATATCTATGATGATGAATATTATGATAATAACTATGTTGAATTTATAGATTGAAAGAATAATTGCATTTATCCAATTTTGTAACCAAATTGAACTGTTTGGAATATTTTCAATTGTGTATACATTTGGCATTGTGATTATAAAATTTGAAGGAAAATCATTGTTTTATACGCATTATATATCAAATAGAGAGCGATATCTGTTTATAAAACATATGAAAATATAATTACCCTACACAAATGGATAGATTTCCGATGTTGATGCTAAATCAGTAGTAAATTGTTTAAGTATTTGTTTAAAATTATCCGTAAATGACCATCAACATATAATTTGAAACCATAAATCGCCACAGACGAATATAGTTCAATATTATATGATGGTACCCTACACAAATGGATAGATTTCCGATGCTGATGCTTAATCAGAAGTAAATTGTTTAAGTATTTGTTTAAAATTATCAGTAAATGACCATCAACATATAATTTGAAACCATAAATCGCCACAGACGAATATAGTTCAATATTATATGATGTTAAACGATTCAATTTGGTTTACAAGATTAGATAAATGCAATTTATGATTAATGTCGTTGTAGTATTTGGCGGTATGTCCGCTTTTGATTTGTGTTGAATTAGATTTTAAAAATGAAAGCTGATTGAATTATAATGATCATACTATGCTGAGGTTCGTGCAATTATGTTGCATAATCGTTGTTTTATGAATATTTTATGTAATATTATGATGATAACTATGTTGAAAAAGTCCTGTGTTAGGATAATGATGATAACTATGTTGAAATATCTACGTTGAAACGTTGTTTTATGAATATTATGATGATAACTATGTTGAAATATGTATGTTGATTATCGTTGTTTATGTTGCATGATTGGTTTTGTAATATCTATGATGATGAATATTATGATAATAACTATGTTGAATTTATAGATTGAAAGAATAATTGCATTTATCCAATTTTGTAACCAAATTGAACTGTTTGGAATATTTTCAAT
Organism: Dilophus febrilis; assembly: GCA_958336335.1. Taxonomy (NCBI): domain Eukaryota; kingdom Metazoa; phylum Arthropoda; class Insecta; order Diptera; family Bibionidae; genus Dilophus; species Dilophus febrilis. The sequence goes on along the minus strand of OY284472.1, from coordinate 5,576,929 downwards.
TGTGTATACATTTGGCATTGTGATTATAAAATTTGAAGGAAAATCATTGTTTTATACGCATTATATATCAAATAGAGAGCGATATCTGTTTATAAAACATATGAAAATATAATTACCCTACACAAATGGATAGATTTCCGATGTTGATGCTAAATCAGAAGTAAATTGTTTAAGTATTTGTTTAAAATTATCCGTAAATGACCATCAACATATAATTTGAAACCATAAATCGCCACAGACGAATATAGTTCAATATTATATGATGTTACCCTACAGAAATGGATAGATTTCCGATGCTGATGCTTAATCAGAAGTAAATTGTTTAAGTATTTGTTTAAAATTATCAGTAAATGACCATCAACATATAATTTGAAACCATAAATCGCCACAGACGAATATAGTTCAATATTATATGATGTTAAACGATTCAATTTGGTTTACAAGATTAGATAAATGCAATTTATGATTAATGTCATTGTAGTATTTGGCGGTATGTCCGCCTTTGATTTGCGTTGAATTAGATTTTATAAATTAAATCTGATTGAATTATAATGATCATACTATGCTGAGGTTCGTGCAATTATGTTGCATGATCGTTGTTTTATGAATATTTTATGTAATATTATGATGATAACTATGTTGAAAAAGTCCTGTGTTAGGATAATGATGATAACTATGTTGAAATATCTACGTTGAAACGTTGTTTTATGAATATTATGATGATAACTATGTTGAAATATCTATGTTGATTATCGTTGTTTATGTTGCATGATTGGTTTTGTAATATCTATGATGATGAATATTATGATAACAACTATGTTGAATTTATAGATTGAAAGAATAATTGCATTTATCCAATTTTGTAACCAAATTGAACTGTTTGGAATATTTTCAATTGTGTATACATTTGGCATTGTGATTATAAAATTTGAAGGAAAATCATTGTTTTATACGCATTATATATCAAATAGAGAGCGATATCTGTTTATAAAACATATGAAAATATAATTACCCTACACAAATGGATAGATTTCCGATGTTGATGCTAAATCAGAAGTAAATTGTTTAAGTATTTGTTTAAAATTATCCGTAAATGACCATCAACATATAATTTGAAACCATAAATCGCCACAGACGAATATAGTTCAATATTATATGATGTTAAACGATTCAATTTGGTTTACAAGATTAGATAAATGCAATTTATGATTAATGTCGTTGTAGTATTTGGCGGTATGTCCGCTTTTGATTTATGTTGAATTAGATTTTAAAAATTAAAGCTGATTGAATTATAATGATCATACTATGCTGAGGTTCGTGCAATTATGTTGCATGATCGTTGTTTTATGAATATTTTATGTAATATTATGATGATAACTATGTTGAAAAAGTCCTGTGTTAGGATAATGATGATAACTATGTTGAAATATCTATGTTGAAACGTTGTTTTATGAATATTATGATGATAACTATGTTGAAATATCTATGTTGATTATCGTTGTTTATGTTGCATGATTGGTTTTGTAATATCTATGATGATGAATATTATGATAATAACTATGTTGAATTTATAGATTGAAAGAATAATTGCATTTATCCAATTTTGTAACCAAATTGAACTGTTTGGAATATTTTCAATTGTATATACATTTGGCATTGTGATTATAAAATTTGAAGGAAAACCATTGTTTTATAAGCATTATATATCAAATAGAGAGCGATATCTGTTTATAAAACATATGAAAATATAATTACCCTACACAAATGGATAGATTTCCGATGTTGATGCTAAATCAGTAGTAAATTGTTTAAGTATTTGTTTAAAATTATCCGTAAATGACCATCAACATATAATTTGAAACCATAAATCGCCACAGACGAATATAGTTCAATATTATATGATGTTACCCTACACAAATGGATAGATTTCCGATGCTGATGCTTAATCAGAAGTAAATTGTTTAAGTATTTGTTTAAAATTATCAGTAAATGACCATCAACATATAATTTGAAACCATAAATCGCCACAGACGAATATAGTTCAATATTATATGATGTTAAACGATTCAATTTGGTTTACAAGATTAGATAAATGCAATTTATGATTAATGTCGTTGTAGTATTTGGCGGTATGTCCGCTTTTGATTTGTGTTGAATTAGATTTTAAAAATTAAAGCTGATTGAATTATAATGATCATACTATGCTGAGGTTCGTGCAATTATGTTGCATGATCGTTGTTTTATGAATATTTTATGTAATATTATGATGATAACTATGTTGAAAAGTCCTGTGTTAGGATAATGATGATAACTATGTTGAAATATCTATGTTGAAACGTTGTTTTATGAATATTATGATGATAACTATGTTGAAATATCTATGTTGATTATCGTTGTTTATGTTGCATGATTGGTTTTGTAATATCTATGATGATGAATATTATGATAATAACTATGTTGAATTTATAGATTGAAAGAATAATTGCATTTATCCAATTTTGTAACCAAATTGAACTGTTTGGAATATTTTCAATTGTATATACATTTGGCATTGTGATTATAAAATTTGAAGGAAAACCATTGTTTTATAAGCATTATATATCAAATAGAGAGCGATATCTGTTTATAAAACATATGAAAATATAATTACCCTACACAAATGGATAGATTTCCGATGTTGATGCTAAATCAGTAGTAAATTGTTTAAGTATTTGTTTAAAATTATCCGTAAATGACCATCAACATATAATTTGAAACCATAAATCGCCACAGACGAATATAGTTCAATATTATATGATGGTACCCTACACAAATGGATAGATTTCCGATGCTGATGCTTAATCAGAAGTAAATTGTTTAAGTATTTGTTTAAAATTATCAGTAAATGACCATCAACATATAATTTGAAACCATAAATCGCCACAGACGAATATAGTTCAATATTATATGATGTTAAACGATTCAATTTGGTTTACAAGATTAGATAAATGCAATTTATGATTAATGTCGTTGTAGTATTTGGCGGTATGTCCGCTTTTGATTTGTGTTGAATTAGATTTTAAAAATTAAAGCTGATTGAATTATAATGATCATACTATGCTGAGGTTCGTGCAATTATGTTGCATGATCGTTGTTTTATGAATATTTTATGTAATATTATGATGATAACTATGTTGAAAAGTCCTGTGTTAGGATAATGATGATAACTATGTTGAAATATCTATGTTGAAACGTTGTTTTATGAATATTATGATGATAACTATGTTGAAATATCTATGTTGATTATCGTTGTTTATGTTGCATGATTGGTTTTGTAATATCTATGATGATGAATATTATGATAATAACTATGTTGAATTTATAGATTGAAAGAATAATTGCATTTATCCAATTTTGTAACCAAATTGAACTGTTTGGAATATTTTCAATTGTGTATACATTTGGCATTGTGATTATAAAATTTGAAGGAAAATCATTGTTTTATACGCATTATATATCAAATAGAGAGCGATATCTGTTTATAAAACATATGAAAATATAATTACCCTACACAAATGGATAGATTTCCGATGTTGATGCTAAATCAGAAGTAAATTGTTTAAGTATTTGTTTAAAATTATCAGTAAATGACCATCAACATATAATTTGAAACCATAAATCGCCACAGACGAATATAGTTCAATATTATATGATGTTAAACGATTCAATTTGGTTTACAAGATTAGATAAATGCAATTTATGATTACTGTCGTTGTATTTGGCGGTATGTCCGCTTTTGATTTGTGTTTAATTAGATTTTAAAAATTAAAGCTGATTGAATTATAATGATCATACTATGCTGAGGTTCGTGCAATTATGTTGCATGATCGTTGTTTTATGAATATTTTATGTAATATTATGATGATAACTATGTTGAAAAAGCCCTGTGTTAGGATAATGATGATAACTATGTTGAAATATCTATGTTGAAACATTGTTTTATGAATATTATGATGATAACTATGTTGAAATATCTATGTTGATTATCGTTGTTTATGTTGCATGATTGGTTTTGTAATATCTATGATGATGAATATTATGATAATAACTATGTTGAATTTATAGATTGAAAGAATAATTGCATTTATCCAATTTTGTAACCAAATTGAACTGTTTGGAATATTTTCAATTGTGTATACATTTGGCATTGTGATTATAAAATTTGAAGGAAAATCATTGTTTTATACGCATTATATATCAAATAGAGAGCGATATCTGTTTATAAAACATATGAAAATATAATTACCCTACACAAATGGATAGATTTCCGATGTTGATGCTAAATCAGAAGTAAATTGTTTAAGTATTTGTTTAAAATTATCCGTAAATGACCATCAACATATAATTTGAAACCATAAATCGCCACAGACGAATATAGTTCAATATTATATGATGTTACCCTACACAAATGGATAGATTTCCGATGCTGATGCTTAATCAGAAGTAAATTGTTTAAGTATTTGTTTAAAATTATCAGTAAATGACCATCAACATATAATTTGAAACCATAAATCGCCACAGACGAATATAGTTCAATATTATATGATGTTAAACGATTCAATTTGGTTTACAAGATTAGATAAATGCAATTTATGATTAATGTCGTTGTAGTATTTGGCGGTATGTCCGCTTTTGATTTATGTTGAATTAGATTTTAAAAATTAAAGCTGATTGAATTATAATGATCATACTATGCTGAGGTTCGTGCAATTATGTTGCATGATCGTTGTTTTATGAATATTGTATGTAATATTATGATGATAACTATGTTGAAAAAGTCCTGTGTTAGGATAATGATGATAACTATGTTGAAATATCTATGTTGAAACGTTGTTTTATGAATATTGTGATGATAACTATGTTGAAATATCTATGTTGATTATCGTTGTTTATGTTGCATGATTGGTTTTGTAATATCTATGATGATGAATATTATGATAATAACTATGTTGAATTTATAGATTGAAAGAATAATTGCATTTATCCAATTTTGTAACCAAATTGAACTGTTTGGAATATTTTCAATTGTGTATACATTTGGCATTGTGATTATAAAATTTGAAGGAAAATCATTGTTTTATACGCATTATATATCAAATAGAGAGCGATATCTGTTTATAAAACATATTAAAATATAATTACCCTACACAAATGGATAGCTTTCCGATGTTGATGCTAAATCAGAAGTAAATTGTTTAAATATTTGTTTAAAATTATCAGAAAATGACCATCAACATATAATTTGAAACCATAAATCGCCACAGACGAATATAGTTCAATATTATATGATATTACCCTACACAAATGGATAGATTTCCGATGCTGATGCTTAATCAGAAGTAAATTGTTTAAGTATTTGTTTAAAATTATCAGTAAATGACCATCAACATATAATTTGAAACCATAAATCGCCACAGACGAATATAGTTCAATATTATATGATGTTAAACGATTCAATTTGGTTTACAAGATTAGATAAATGCAATTTATGATTAATGTCGTTGTAGTATTTGGCGGTATGTCCGCTTTTGATTTATGTTGAATTAGATTTTAAAAATTAAAGCTGATTGAATTATAATGATCATACTATGCTGAGGTTCGTGCAATTATGTTGCATGATCGTTGTTTTATGAATATTGTATGTAATATTATGATGATAACTATGTTGAAAAAGTCCTGTGTTAGGATAATGATGATAACTATGTTGAAATATCTACGTTGAAACGTTGTTTTATGAATATTATGATGATAACTATGTTGAAATATCTATGTTGATTATCGTTGTTTATGTTGCATGATTGGTTTTGTAATATCTATGATGATGAATATTATGATAATAACTATGTTGAATTTATAGATTGAAAGAATAATTGCATTTATCCAATTTTGTAACCAAATTGAACTGTTTGGAATATTTTCAATTGTGTATACATTTGGCATTGTGATTATAAAATTTGAAGGAAAATCATTGTTTTATACGCATTATATATCAAATAGAGAGCGATATCTGTTTATAAAACATATGAAAATATAATTACCCTACACAAATGGATAGATTTCCGATGTTGATGCTAAATCAGTAGTAAATTGTTTAAGTATTTGTTTAAAATTATCCGTAAATGACCATCAACATATAATTTGAAACCATAAATCGCCACAGACGAATATAGTTCAATATTATATGATGGTACCCTACACAAATGGATAGATTTCCGATGCTGATGCTTAATCAGAAGTAAATTGTTTAAGTATTTGTTTAAAATTATCAGTAAATGACCATCAACATATAATTTGAAACCATAAATCGCCACAGACGAATATAGTTCAATATTATATGATGTTAAACGATTCAATTTGGTTTACAAGATTAGATAAATGCAATTTATGATTAATGTCGTTGTAGTATTTGGCGGTATGTCCGCTTTTGATTTGTGTTGAATTAGATTTTAAAAATTAAAGCTGATTGAATTATAATGATCATACTATGCTGAGGTTCGTGCAATTATGTTGCATGATCGTTGTTTTATGAATATTTTATGTAATATTATGATGATAACTATGTTGAAAAAGTCCTGTGTTAGGATAATGATGATAACTATGTTGAAATATCTATGTTGAAACGTTGTTTTATGAATATTATGATGATAACTATGTTGAAATATCTATGTTGATTATCGTTGTTTATGTTGCATGATTGGTTTTGTAATATCTATGATGATGAATATTATGATAATAACTATGTTGAATTTATAGATTGAAAGAATAATTGCATTTATCCAATTTTGTAACCAAATTGAACTGTTTGGAATATTTTCAATTGTGTATACATTTGGCATTGTGATTATAAAATTTGAAGGAAAATCATTGTTTTATACGCATTATATATCAAATAGAGAGCGATATCTGTTTATAAAACATATGAAAATATAATTACCCTACACAAATGGATAGATTTCCGATGTTGATGCTAAATCAGAAGTAAATTGTTTAAGTATTTGTTTAAAATTATCAGTAAATGACCATCAACATATAATTTGAAACCATAAATCGCCACAGACGAATATAGTTCAATATTATATGATGTTAAACGATTCAATTTGGTTTACAAGATTAGATAAATGCAATTTATGATTAATGTCGTTGTAGTATTTGGCGGTATGTCCGCTTTTGATTTATGTTGAATTAGATTTTAAAAATTAAAGCTGATTGAATTATAATGATCATACTATGCTGAGGTTCGTGCAATTATGTTGCATGATCGTTGTTTTATGAATATTTTATGTAATATTATGATGATAACTATGTTGAAAAAGCCCTGTGTTAGGATAATGATGATAACTATGTTGAAATATCTATGTTGAAACATTGTTTTATGAATATTATGATGATAACTATGTTGAAATATCTATGTTGATTATCGTTGTTTATGTTGCATGATTGGTTTTGTAATATCTATGATGATGAATATTATGATAATAACTATGTTGAATTTATAGATTGAAAGAATAATTGCATTTATCCAATTTTGTAACCAAATTGAACTGTTTGGAATATTTTCAATTGTGTATACATTTGGCATTGTGATTATAAAATTTGAAGGAAAATCATTGTTTTATACGCATTATATATCAAATAGAGAGCGATATCTGTTTATAAAACATATGAAAATATAATTACCCTACACAAATGGATAGATTTCCGATGTTGATGCTAAATCAGAAGTAAATTGTTTAAGTATTTGTTTAAAATTATCCGTAAATGACCATCAACATATAATTTGAAACCATAAATCGCCACAGACGAATATAGTTCAATATTATATGATGTTACCCTACACAAATGGATAGATTTCCGATGCTGATGCTTAATCAGAAGTAAATTGTTTAAGTATTTGTTTCAAATTATCAGTAAATGACCATCAACATATAATTTGAAACCATAAATCGCCACAGACGAATATAGTTCAATATTATATGATGTTAAACGATTCAATTTGGTTTACAAGATTAGATAAATGCAATTTATGATTAATGTCGTTGTAGTATTTGGCGGTATGTCCGCTTTTGATTTGTGTTGAATTAGATTTTAAAAATTAAAGCTGATTGAATTATAATGATCATACTATGCTGAGTTTCGTGCAATTATGTTGCATGATCGTTGTTTTATGAATATTTTATGTAATATTATGATGATAACTATGTTGAAAAAGTCCTGTGTTAGGATAATGATGATAACTATGTTGAAATATCTATGTTGAAACGTTGTTTTATGAATATTGTGATGATAACTATGTTGAAATATCTATGTTGATTATCGTTGTTTATGTTGCATGATTGGTTTTGTAATATCTATGATGATGAATATTATGATAATAACTATGTTGAATTTATAGATTGAAAGAATAATTGCATTTATCCAATTTTGTAACCAAATTGAACTGTTTGGAATATTTTCAATTGTGTATACATTTGGCATTGTGATTATAAAATTTGAAGGAAAATCATTGTTTTATACGCATTATATATCAAATAGAGAGCGATATCTGTTTATAAAACATATGAAAATATAATTACCCTACACAAATGGATAGATTTCCGATGTTGATGCTAAATCAGAAGTAAATTGTTTAAGTATTTGTTTAAAATTATCCGTAAATGACCATCAACATATAATTTGAAACCATAAATCGCCACAGACGAATATAGTTCAATATTATATGATGTTACCCTACACAAATGGATAGATTTCCGATGCTGATGCTTAATCAGAAGTAAATTGTTTAAGTATTTGTTTAAAATTATCAGTAAATGACCATCAACATATAATTTGAAACCATAAATCGCCACAGACGAATATAGTTCAATATTATATGATGTTAAACGATTCAATTTGGTTTACAAGATTAGATAAATGCAATTTATGATTAATGTCGTTGTAGTATTTGGCGGTATGTCCGCTTTTGATTTGTGTTGAATTAGATTTTAAAAATTAAAGCTGATTGAATTATAATGATCATACTATGCTGAGTTTCGTGCAATTATGTTGCATGATCGTTGTTTTATGAATATTTTATGTAATATTATGATGATAACTATGTTGAAAAAGTCCTGTGTTAGGATAATGATGATAACTATGTTGAAATATCTATGTTGAAACGTTGTTTTATGAATATTGTGATGATAACTATGTTGAAATATCTATGTTGATTATCGTTGTTTATGTTGCATGATTGGTTTTGTAATATCTATGATGATGAATATTATGATAATAACTATGTTGAATTTATCGATTGAAAGAATAATTGCATTTATCCAATTTTGTAACCAAATTGCACTGTTTGGAATATTTTGGATTGTGTATACATTTGGCATTGTGATTATAAAATTTGAAGGAAAATCATTGTTTTATACGCATTATATATCAAATAGAGAGCGATATCTGTTTATAAAAGATATGAAAATATAATTACCCTACACAAATGGATAGATTTCCGATGCTGATGCTTAATCAGAAGTAAATTGTTTAAGTATTTGTTTAAAATTATCAGTAAATGACCATCAACATATAATTTGAAACCATAAATCGCCACAGACGAATATAGTTCAATATTATATGATGTTAAACGATTCAATTTGGTTTACAAGATTAGATAAATGCAATTTATGATTAATGTCGTTGTAGTATTTGGCGGTATGTCCGCTTTTGATTTGTGTTGAATTAGATTTTAAAAATTAAAGCTGATTGAATTATAATGACCATACTATGCTGAGTTTCGTGCAATTATGTTGCATGATCGTTGTTTTATGAATATTTTATGTAATATTATGATGATAACTATGTTGAAAAAGTCCTGTGTTAGGATAATGATGATAACTATGTTGAAATATCTATGTTGAAACGTTGTTTTATGAATATTGTGATGATAACTATGTTGAAATATCTATGTTGATTATCGTTGTTTATGTTGCATGATTGGTTTTGTAATATCTATGATGATGAATATTATGATAATAACTATGTTGAATTTATAGATTGAAAGAATAATTGCATTTATCCAATTTTGTAACCAAATTGAACTGTTTGGAATATTTTCGATTGTGTATACATTTGGCATTGTGATTATAAAATTTGAAGGAAAATCATTGTTTTATACGCATTATATATCAAATAGAGAGCGATATCTGTTTATAAAACATATGAAAATATAATTACCCTACACAAATGGAAAGATTTCCGATGTTGATGCTAAATGACCATCAACATATTATTTGAAACCATAAATCGCCACAGACGAAAATAGTTCAATATTATATGAAGACTAACCATTCAAAATGATCGACAAATTGGATAAATGTAACTTCACAACATATCATGGATGATGAAAAATTATCATTTATGCAATTTTGTAAACCAATTAGAACTATTTGGAACAGAGTTTGTGATCCGAAACGACGGATTACATAAAAGTATTTTCAATTGTGTATACATTTCCTATCGTAATAATAAATTTTTAGCGATAATCAGTCGTTTTAACTTAAATAGTTATTAATGATTCAAAGTACTCAACTAAATTTAATAAATCCAACTTATTGTTTAAAATTATCAGTAAATGACCATCAACATATAATTTGAAACCATAAATCGCCACAGACGAATATAGTCAATATTATATGATGTTAAACGATTCAATTTGGTTTACAAGATTAGATAAATGCAATTTATGATTAATGTCGTTGTATTATTTGGCGGTATGTCCGCTTTTGATTATAATGATCATACTATGCTGAATTATAATGATCATACTATGCTGAGTTTCGTGCAATTATGTTGCATGATCGTTGTTTTATGAATATTTTATGTAATATTATGATGATAACTATGTTGAAAAAGTCCTGTGTTAGGATAATGATGATAACTATGTTGAAATATCTATGTTGAAACGTTGTTTTATGAATATTGTGATGATAACTATGTTGAAATATCTATGTTGATTATCGTTGTTTATGTTGCATGATTGGTTTTGTAATATCTATGATGATGAATATTATGATAATAACTATGTTGAATTTATAGATTGAAAGAATAATTGCATTTATCCAATTTTGTAACCAAATTGAACTGTTTGGAATATTTTCAATTGTGTATACATTTGGCATTGTGATTATAAAATTTGAAGGAAAATCATTGTTTTATACGCATTATATATCAAATAGAGAGCGATATCTGTTTATAAAACATATGAAAATATAATTACCCTACACAAATGGATAGATTTCCGATGTTGATGCTAAATCAGTAGTAAATTGTTTAAGTATTTGTTTAAAATTATCCGTAAATGACCATCAACATATAATTTGAAACCATAAATCGCCACAGACGAATATAGTTCAATATTATATGATGGTACCCTACACAAATGGATAGATTTCCGATGCTGATGCTTAATCAGAAGTAAATTGTTTAAGTATTTGTTTAAAATTATCAGTAAATGACCATCAACATATAATTTGAAACCATAAATCGCCACAGACGAATATAGTTCAATATTATATGATGTTAAACGATTCAATTTGGTTTACAAGATTAGATAAATGCAATTTATGATTAATGTCGTTGTAGTATTTGGCGGTATGTCCGCTTTTGATTTGCGTTGAATTAGATTTTATAAATTAAAGCTGATTGAATTATAATGATCATACTATGCTGAGGTTCGTGCAATTATGTTGCATGATCGTTGTTTTATGAATATTTTATGTAATATTATGATGATAACTATGTTGAAAAAGTCCTGTGTTAGGATAATGATGATAACTATGTTGAAATATCTATGTTGAAACGTTGTTTTATGAATATTATGATGATAACTATGTTGAAATATCTATGTTGATTATCGTTGTTTATGTTGCATGATTGGTTTTGTAATATCTATGATGATGAATATTATGATAATAACTATGTTGAATTTATAGATTGAAAGAATAATTGCATTTATCCAATTTTGTAACCAAATTGAACTGTTTGGAATATTTTCAATTGTATATACATTTGGCATTGTGATTATAAAATTTGAAGGAAAACCATTGTTTTATAAGCATTATATATCAAATAGAGAGCGATATCTGTTTATAAAACATATGAAAATATAATTACCCTACACAAATGGATAGATTTCCGATGTTGATGCTAAATCAGTAGTAAATTGTTTAAGTATTTGTTTAAAATTATCCGTAAATGACCATCAACATATAATTTGAAACCATAAATCGCCACAGACGAATATAGTTCAATATTATATGATGGTACCCTACACAAATGGATAGATTTCCGATGCTGATGCTTAATCAGAAGTAAATTGTTTAAGTATTTGTTTAAAATTATCAGTAAATGACCATCAACATATAATTTGAAACCATAAATCGCCACAGACGAATATAGTTCAATATTATATGATGTTAAACGATTCAATTTGGTTTACAAGATTAGATAAATGCAATTTATGATTAATGTCGTTGTAGTATTTGGCGGTATGTCCGCTTTTGATTTGTGTTGAATTAGATTTTAAAAATTAAAGCTGATTGAATTATAATGATCATACTATGCTGAGGTTCGTGCAATTATGTTGCATGATCGTTGTTTTATGAATATTTTATGTAATATTATGATGATAACTATGTTGAAAAAGCCCTGTGTTAGGATAATGATGATAACTATGTTGAAATATCTATGTTGAAACGTTGTTTTATGAATATTATGATGATAACTATGTTGAAATATCTATGTTGATTATCGTTGTTTATGTTGCATGATTGGTTTTGTAATATCTATGATGATGAATATTATGATAATAACTATGTTGAATTTATAGATTGAAAGAATAATTGCATTTATCCAATTTTGTAACCAAATTGAACTGTTTGGAATATTTTCAATTGTGTATACATTTGGCATTGTGATTATAAAATTTGAAGGAAAATCATTGTTTTATACGCATTATATATCAAATAGAGAGCGATATCTGTTTATAAAACATATGAAAATATAATTACCCTACACAAATGGATAGACTTCCGATGTTGATGCTAAATCAGAAGTAAATTGTTTAAATATTTGTTTAAAATTATCAGTAAATGACCATCAACATATAATTTGAAACCATAAATCGCCACAGACGAATATAGTTCAATATTATATGATGTTACCCTACACAAATGGATAGATTTCCGATGCTGATGCTTAATCAGAAGTAAATTGTTTAAGTATTTGTTTAAAATTATCAGTAAATGACCATCAACATATAATTTGAAACCATAAATCGCCACAGACGAATTTAGTTCAATATTATATGATGTTAAACGATTCAATTTGGTTTACAAGATTAGATAAATGCAATTTATGATTAATGTCGTTGTAGTATTTGGCGGTATGTCCGCTTTTGATTTGTGTTGAATTAGATTTTAAAAATTAAAGCTGATTGAATTATAATGATCATACTATGCTGAGGTTCGTGCAATTATGTTGCATAATCGTTGTTTTATGAATATTTTATGTAATATTATGATGATAACTATGTTGAAAAAGTCCTGTGTTAGGATAATGATGATAACTATGTTGAAATATCTATGTTGAAACGTTGTTTTATGAATATTATGATGATAACTATGTTGAAATATCTATGTTGATTATCGTTGTTTATGTTGCATGATTGGTTTTGTAATATCTATGATGATGAATATTATGATAATAACTATGTTGAATTTATAGATTGAAAGAATAATTGCATTTATCCAATTTTGTAACCAAATTGAACTGTTTGGAATATTTTCAATTGTGTATACATTTGGCATTGTGATTATAAAATTTGAAGGAAAATCATTGTTTTATACGCATTATATATCAAATAGAGAGCGATATCTGTTTATAAAACATATGAAAATATAATTACCCTACACAAATGGATAGATTTCCGATGTTGATGCTAAATCAGAAGTAAATTGTTTAAGTATTTGTTTAAAATTATCCGTAAATGACCATCAACATATAATTTGAAACCATAAATCGCCACAGACGAATATAGTTCAATATTATATGATGTTACCCTACACAAATGGATAGATTTCCGATGCTGATGCTTAATCAGAAGTAAATTGTTTAAGTATTTGTTTAAAATTATCAGTAAATGACCATCAACATATAATTTGAAACCATAAATCGCCACAGACGAATATAGTTCAATATTATATGATGTTAAACGATTCAATTTGGTTTACAAGATTAGATAAATGCAATTTATGATTAATGTCGTTGTAGTATTTGGCGGTATGTCCGCTTTTGATTTGTGTTGAATTAGATTTTAAAAATTAAAGCTGATTGAATTATAATGATCATACTATGCTGAGTTTCGTGCAATTATGTTGCATGATCGTTGTTTTATGAATATTTTATGTAATATTATGATGATAACTATGTTGAAAAAGTCCTGTGTTAGGATAATGATGATAACTATGTTGAAATATCTATGTTGAAACGTTGTTTTATGAATATTGTGATGATAACTATGTTGAAATATCTATGTTGATTATCGTTGTTTATGTTGCATGATTGGTTTTGTAATATCTATGATGATGAATATTATGATAATAACTATGTTGAATTTATAGATTGAAAGAATAATTGCATTTATCCAATTTTGTAACCAAATTGAACTGTTTGGAATATTTTCAATTGTGTATACATTTGGCATTGTGATTATAAAATTTGAAGGAAAATCATTGTTTTATACGCATTATATATCAAATAGAGAGCGATATCTGTTTATAAAACATATGAAAATATAATTACCCTACACAAATGGATAGCTTTCCGATGTTGATGCTAAATCAGAAGTAAATTGTTTAAATATTTGTTTAAAATTATCAGTAAATGACCATCAACATATAATTTGAAACCATAAATCGCCACAGACGAATATAGTTCAATATTATATGATGTTACCCTACACAAATGGATAGATTTCCGATGCTGATGCTTAATCAGAAGTAAATTGTTTAAGTATTTGTTTAAAATTATCAGTAAATGACCATCAAGATATAATTTGAAACCATAAATCGCCACAGACGAATATAGTTCAATATTATATGATGTTAAACGATTCAATTTGGTTTACAAGATTAGATAAATGCAATTTATGATTAATGTCGTTGTAGTATTTGGCGGTATGTCCGCTTTTGATTTATGTTGAATTAGATTTTAAAAATTAAAGCTGATTGAATTATAATGATCATACTATGCTGAGGTTCGTGCAATTATGTTGCATGATCGTTGTTTTATGAATATTGTATGTAATATTATGATGATAACTATGTTGAAAAAGTCCTGTGTTAGGATAATGATGATAACTATGTTGAAATATCTACGTTGAAACGTTGTTTTATGAATATTATGATGATAACTATGGTGAAATATCTATGTTGATTATCGTTGTTTATGTTGCATGATTGGTTTTGTAATATCTATGATGATGAATATTATGATAATAACTATGTTGAATTTATAGATTGAAAGAATAATTGCATTTATCCAATTTTGTAACCAAATTGAACTGTTTGGAATATTTTCAATTGTGTATACATTTGGCATTGTGATTATAAAATTTGAAGGAAAATCATTGTTTTATACGCATTATATATCAAATAGAGAGCGATATCTGTTTATAAAACATATGAAAATATAATTACCCTACACAAATGGATAGATTTCCGATGTTGATGCTAAATCAGTAGTAAATTGTTTAAGTATTTGTTTAAAATTATCCGTAAATGACCATCAACATATAATTTGAAACCATAAATCGCCACAGACGAATATAGTTCAATATTATATGATGGTACCCTACACAAATGGATAGATTTCCGATGCTGATGCTTAATCAGAAGTAAATTGTTTAAGTATTTGTTTAAAATTATCAGTAAATGACCATCAACATATAATTTGAAACCATAAATCGCCACAGACGAATATAGTTCAATATTATATGATGTTAAACGATTCAATTTGGTTTACAAGATTAGATAAATGCAATTTATGATTAATGTCGTTGTAGTATTTGGCGGTATGTCCGCTTTTGATTTGCGTTGAATTAGATTTTATAAATTAAAGCTGATTGAATTATAATGATCATACTATGCTGAGGTTCGTGCAATTATGTTGCATGATCGTTGTTTTATGAATATTTTATGTAATATTATGATGATAACTATGTTGAAAAAGTCCTGTGTTAGGATAATGATGATAACTATGTTGAAATATCTATGTTGAAACGTTGTTTTATGAATATTATGATGATAACTATGTTGAAATATCTATGTTGATTATCGTTGTTTATGTTGCATGATTGGTTTTGTAATATCTATGATGATGAATATTATGATAATAACTATGTTGAATTTATAGATTGAAAGAATAATTGCATTTATCCAATTTTGTAACCAAATTGAACTGTTTGGAATATTTTCAATTGTATATACATTTGGCATTGTGATTATAAAATTTGAAGGAAAACCATTGTTTTATAAGCATTATATATCAAATAGAGAGCGATATCTGTTTATAAAACATATGAAAATATAATTACCCTACACAAATGGATAGATTTCCGATGTTGATGCTAAATCAGTAGTAAATTGTTTAAGTATTTGTTTAAAATTATCCGTAAATGACCATCAACATATAATTTGAAACCATAAATCGCCACAGACGAATATAGTTCAATATTATATGATGGTACCCTACACAAATGGATAGATTTCCGATGTTGATGCTAAATCAGAAGTAAATTGTTTAAGTATTTGTTTAAAATTATCAGTAAATGACCATCAACATATAATTTGAAACCATAAATCGCCACAGACGAATATAGTTCAATATTATATGATGTTAAACGATTCAATTTGGTTTACAAGATTAGATAAATGCAATTTATGATTAATGTCGTTGTAGTATTTGGCGGTATGTCCGCTTTTGATTTGTGTTGAATTAGATTTTAAAAATTAAAGCTGATTGAATTATAATGATCATACTATGCTGAGGTTCGTGCAATTATGTTGCATGATCGTTGTTTTATGAATATTTTATGTAATATTATGATGATAACTATGTTGAAAAAGCCCTGTGTTAGGATAATGATGATAACTATGTTGAAATATCTATGTTGAAACGTTGTTTTATGAATATTATGATGATAACTATGTTGAAATATCTATGTTGATTATCGTTGTTTATGTTGCATGATTGGTTTTGTAATATCTATGATGATGAATATTATGATAATAACTATGTTGAATTTATAGATTGAAAGAATAATTGCATTTATCCAATTTTGTAACCAAATTGAACTGTTTGGAATATTTTCAATTGTGTATACATTTGGCATTGTGATTATAAAATTTGAAGGAAAATCATTGTTTTATACGCATTATATATCAAATAGAGAGCGATATCTGTTTATAAAACATATGAAAATATAATTACCCTACACAAATGGATAGACTTCCGATGTTGATGCTAAATCAGAAGTAAATTGTTTAAATATTTGTTTAAAATTATCAGTAAATGACCATCAACATATAATTTGAAACCATAAATCGCCACAGACGAATATAGTTCAATATTATATGATGTTACCCTACACAAATGGATAGATTTCCGATGCTGATGCTTAATCAGAAGTAAATTGTTTAAGTATTTGTTTAAAATTATCAGTAAATGACCATCAACATATAATTTGAAACCATAAATCGCCACAGACGAATTTAGTTCAATATTATATGATGTTAAACGATTCAATTTGGTTTACAAGATTAGATAAATGCAATTTATGATTAATGTCGTTGTAGTATTTGGCGGTATGTCCGCTTTTGATTTGTGTTGAATTAGATTTTAAAAATTAAAGCTGATTGAATTATAATGATCATACTATGCTGAGGTTCGTGCAATTATGTTGCATAATCGTTGTTTTATGAATATTTTATGTAATATTATGATGATAACTATGTTGAAAAAGTCCTGTGTTAGGATAATGATGATAACTATGTTGAAATATCTATGTTGAAACGTTGTTTTATGAATATTATGATGATAACTATGTTGAAATATCTATGTTGATTATCGTTGTTTATGTTGCATGATTGGTTTTGTAATATCTATGATGATGAATATTATGATAATAACTATGTTGAATTTATAGATTGAAAGAATAATTGCATTTATCCAATTTTGTAACCAAATTGAACTGTTTGGAATATTTTCAATTGTGTATACATTTGGCATTGTGATTATAAAATTTGAAGGAAAATCATTGTTTTATACGCATTATATATCAAATAGAGAGCGATATCTGTTTATAAAACATATGAAAATATAATTACCCTACACAAATGGATAGATTTCCGATGTTGATGCTAAATCAGAAGTAAATTGTTTAAGTATTTGTTTAAAATTATCCGTAAATGACCATCAACATATAATTTGAAACCATAAATCGCCACAGACGAATATAGTTCAATATTATATGATGTTACCCTACACAAATGGATAGATTTCCGATGCTGATGCTTAATCAGAAGTAAATTGTTTAAGTATTTGTTTAAAATTATCAGTAAATGACCATCAACATATAATTTGAAACCATAAATCGCCACAGACGAATATAGTTCAATATTATATGATGTTAAACGATTCAATTTGGTTTACAAGATTAGATAAATGCAATTTATGATTAATGTCGTTGTAGTATTTGGCGGTATGTCCGCTTTTGATTTGTGTTGAATTAGATTTTAAAAATTAAAGCTGATTGAATTATAATGATCATACTATGCTGAGTTTCGTGCAATTATGTTGCATGATCGTTGTTTTATGAATATTTTATGTAATATTATGATGATAACTATGTTGAAAAAGTCCTGTGTTAGGATAATGATGATAACTATGTTGAAATATCTATGTTGAAACGTTGTTTTATGAATATTGTGATGATAACTATGTTGAAATATCTATGTTGATTATCGTTGTTTATGTTGCATGATTGGTTTTGTAATATCTATGATGATGAATATTATGATAATAACTATGTTGAATTTATAGATTGAAAGAATAATTGCATTTATCCAATTTTGTAACCAAATTGAACTGTTTGGAATATTTTCAATTGTGTATACATTTGGCATTGTGATTATAAAATTTGAAGGAAAATCATTGTTTTATACGCATTATATATCAAATAGAGAGCGATATCTGTTTATAAAACATATGAAAATATAATTACCCTACACAAATGGATAGCTTTCCGATGTTGATGCTAAATCAGAAGTAAATTGTTTAAATATTTGTTTAAAATTATCAGTAAATGACCATCAACATATAATTTGAAACCATAAATCGCCACAGACGAATATAGTTCAATATTATATGATGTTACCCTACACAAATGGATAGATTTCCGATGCTGATGCTTAATCAGAAGTAAATTGTTTAAGTATTTGTTTAAAATTATCAGTAAATGACCATCAACATATAATTTGAAACCATAAATCGCCACAGACGAATATAGTTCAATATTATATGATGTTAAACGATTCAATTTGGTTTACAAGATTAGATAAATGCAATTTATGATTAATGTCGTTGTAGTATTTGGCGGTATGTCCGCTTTTGATTTATGTTGAATTAGATTTTAAAAATTAAAGCTGATTGAATTATAATGATCATACTATGCTGAGGTTCGTGCAATTATGTTGCATGATCGTTGTTTTATGAATATTTTATGTAATATTATGATGATAACTATGTTGAAAAAGTCCTGTGTTAGGATAATGATGATAACTATGTTGAAATATCTACGTTGAAACGTTGTTTTATGAATATTATGATGATAACTATGGTGAAATATCTATGTTGATTATCGTTGTTTATGTTGCATGATTGGTTTTGTAATATCTATGATGATGAATATTATGATAATAACTATGTTGAATTTATAGATTGAAAGAATAATTGCATTTATCCAATTTTGTAACCAAATTGAACTGTTTGGAATATTTTCAATTGTGTATACATTTGGCATTGTGATTATAAAATTTGAAGGAAAATCATTGTTTTATACGCATTATATATCAAATAGAGAGCGATATCTGTTTATAAAACATATGAAAATATAATTACCCTACACAAATGGATAGATTTCCGATGTTGATGCTAAATCAGTAGTAAATTGTTTAAGTATTTGTTTAAAATTATCCGTAAATGACCATCAACATATAATTTGAAACCATAAATCGCCACAGACGAATATAGTTCAATATTATATGATGGTACCCTACACAAATGGATAGATTTCCGATGCTGATGCTTAATCAGAAGTAAATTGTTTAAGTATTTGTTTAAAATTATCAGTAAATGACCATCAACATATAATTTGAAACCATAAATCGCCACAGACGAATATAGTTCAATATTATATGATGTTAAACGATTCAATTTGGTTTACAAGATTAGATAAATGCAATTTATGATTAATGTCGTTGTAGTATTTGGCGGTATGTCCGCTTTTGATTTGCGTTGAATTAGATTTTATAAATTAAAGCTGATTGAATTATAATGATCATACTATGCTGAGGTTCGTGCAATTATGTTGCATGATCGTTGTTTTATGAATATTTTATGTAATATTATGATGATAACTATGTTGAAAAAGTCCTGTGTTAGGATAATGATGATAACTATGTTGAAATATCTATGTTGAAACGTTGTTTTATGAATATTATGATGATAACTATGTTGAAATATCTATGTTGATTATCGTTGTTTATGTTGCATGATTGGTTTTGTAATATCTATGATGATGAATATTATGATAATAACTATGTTGAATTTATAGATTGAAAGAATAATTGCATTTATCCAATTTTGTAACCAAATTGAACTGTTTGGAATATTTTCAATTGTATATACATTTGGCATTGTGATTATAAAATTTGAAGGAAAACCATTGTTTTATAAGCATTATATATCAAATAGAGAGCGATATCTGTTTATAAAACATATGAAAATATAATTACCCTACACAAATGGATAGATTTCCGATGTTGATGCTAAATCAGTAGTAAATTGTTTAAGTATTTGTTTAAAATTATCCGTAAATGACCATCAACATATAATTTGAAACCATAAATCGCCACAGACGAATATAGTTCAATATTATATGATGGTACCCTACACAAATGGATAGATTTCCGATGCTGATGCTTAATCAGAAGTAAATTGTTTAAGTATTTGTTTAAAATTATCAGTAAATGACCATCAACATATAATTTGAAACCATAAATCGCCACAGACGAATATAGTTCAATATTATATGATGTTAAACGATTCAATTTGGTTTACAAGATTAGATAAATGCAATTTATGATTAATGTCGTTGTAGTATTTGGCGGTATGTCCGCTTTTGATTTGTGTTGAATTAGATTTTAAAAATTAAAGCTGATTGAATTATAATGATCATACTATGCTGAGGTTCGTGCAATTATGTTGCATGATCGTTGTTTTATGAATATTTTATGTAATATTATGATGATAACTATGTTGAAAAAGCCCTGTGTTAGGATAATGATGATAACTATGTTGAAATATCTATGTTGAAACGTTGTTTTATGAATATTATGATGATAACTATGTTGAAATATCTATGTTGATTATCGTTGTTTATGTTGCATGATTGGTTTTGTAATATCTATGATGATGAATATTATGATAATAACTATGTTGAATTTATAGATTGAAAGAATAATTGCATTTATCCAATTTTGTAACCAAATTGAACTGTTTGGAATATTTTCAATTGTGTATACATTTGGCATTGTGATTATAAAATTTGAAGGAAAATCATTGTTTTATACGCATTATATATCAAATAGAGAGCGATATCTGTTTATAAAACATATGAAAATATAATTACCCTACACAAATGGATAGACTTCCGATGTTGATGCTAAATCAGAAGTAAATTGTTTAAATATTTGTTTAAAATTATCAGTAAATGACCATCAACATATAATTTGAAACCATAAATCGCCACAGACGAATATAGTTCAATATTATATGATGTTACCCTACACAAATGGATAGATTTCCGATGCTGATGCTTAATCAGAAGTAAATTGTTTAAGTATTTGTTTAAAATTATCAGTAAATGACCATCAACATATAATTTGAAACCATAAATCGCCACAGACGAATATAGTTCAATATTATATGATGTTAAACGATTCAATTTGGTTTACAAGATTAGATAAATGCAATTTATGATTAATGTCGTTGTAGTATTTGGCGGTATGTCCGCTTTTGATTTGCGTTGAATTAGATTTTATAAATTAAAGCTGATTGAATTATAATGATCATACTATGCTGAGGTTCGTGCAATTATGTTGCATGATCGTTGTTTTATGAATATTTTATGTAATATTATGATGATAACTATGTTGAAAAAGTCCTGTGTTAGGATAATGATGATAACTATGTTGAAATATCTATGTTGAAACGTTGTTTTATGAATATTATGATGATAACTATGTTGAAATATCTATGTTGATTATCGTTGTTTATGTTGCATGATTGGTTTTGTAATATCTATGATGATGAATATTATGATAATAACTATGTTGAATTTATAGATTGAAAGAATAATTGCATTTATCCAATTTTGTAACCAAATTGAACTGTTTGGAATATTTTCAATTGTATATACATTTGGCATTGTGATTATAAAATTTGAAGGAAAACCATTGTTTTATAAGCATTATATATCAAATAGAGAGCGATATCTGTTTATAAAACATATGAAAATATAATTACCCTACACAAATGGATAGATTTCCGATGTTGATGCTAAATCAGTAGTAAATTGTTTAAGTATTTGTTTAAAATTATCCGTAAATGACCATCAACATATAATTTGAAACCATAAATCGCCACAGACGAATATAGTTCAATATTATATGATGGTACCCTACACAAATGGATAGATTTCCGATGCTGATGCTTAATCAGAAGTAAATTGTTTAAGTATTTGTTTAAAATTATCAGTAAATGACCATCAACATATAATTTGAAACCATAAATCGCCACAGACGAATATAGTTCAATATTATATGATGTTAAACGATTCAATTTGGTTTACAAGATTAGATAAATGCAATTTATGATTAATGTCGTTGTAGTATTTGGCGGTATGTCCGCTTTTGATTTGTGTTGAATTAGATTTTAAAAATTAAAGCTGATTGAATTATAATGATCATACTATGCTGAGGTTCGTGCAATTATGTTGCATGATCGTTGTTTTATGAATATTTTATGTAATATTATGATGATAACTATGTTGAAAAAGCCCTGTGTTAGGATAATGATGATAACTATGTTGAAATATCTATGTTGAAACGTTGTTTTATGAATATTATGATGATAACTATGTTGAAATATCTATGTTGATTATCGTTGTTTATGTTGCATGATTGGTTTTGTAATATCTATGATGATGAATATTATGATAATAACTATGTTGAATTTATAGATTGAAAGAATAATTGCATTTATCCAATTTTGTAACCAAATTGAACTGTTTGGAATATTTTCAATTGTGTATACATTTGGCATTGTGATTATAAAATTTGAAGGAAAATCATTGTTTTATACGCATTATATATCAAATAGAGAGCGATATCTGTTTATAAAACATATGAAAATATAATTACCCTACACAAATGGATAGATTTCCGATGTTGATGCTAAATCAGAAGTAAATTGTTTAAGTATTTGTTTAAAATTATCCGTAAATGACCATCAACATATAATTTGAAACCATAAATCGCCACAGACGAATATAGTTCAATATTATATGATGTTACCCTACACAAATGGATAGATTTCCGATGCTGATGCTTAATCAGAAGTAAATTGTTTAAGTATTTGTTTAAAATTATCAGTAAATGACCATCAACATATAATTTGAAACCATAAATCGCCACAGACGAATATAGTTCAATATTATATGATGTTAAACGATTCAATTTGGTTTACAAGATTAGATAAATGCAATTTATGATTAATGTCGTTGTAGTATTTGGCGGTATGTCCGCTTTTGATTATAATGATCATACTATGCTGAATTATAATGATCATACTATGCTGAGTTTCGTGCAATTATGTTGCATGATCGTTGTTTTATGAATATTTTATGTAATATTATGATGATAACTATGTTGAAAAAGTCCTGTGTTAGGATAATGATGATAACTATGTTGAAATATCTATGTTGAAACGTTGTTTTATGAATATTGTGATGATAACTATGTTGAAATATCTATGTTGATTATCGTTGTTTATGTTGCATGATTGGTTTTGTAATATCTATGATGATGAATATTATGATAATAACTATGTTGAATTTATAGATTGAAAGAATAATTGCATTTATCCAATTTTGTAACCAAATTGAACTGTTTGGAATATTTTCAATTGTGTATACATTTGGCATTGTGATTATAAAATTTGAAGGAAAATCATTGTTTTATACGCATTATATATCAAATAGAGAGCGATATCTGTTTATAAAACATATGAAAATATAATTACCCTACACAAATGGATAGCTTTCCGATGTTGATGCTAAATCAGAAGTAAATTGTTTAAATATTTGTTTAAAATTATCAGTAAATGACTATCAACATATAATTTGAAACCATAAATCGCCACAGACGAATATAGTTCAATATTATATGATGTTACCCTACACAAATGGATAGATTTCCGATGCTGATGCTTAATCAGAAGTAAATTGTTTAAGTATTTGTTTAAAATTATCAGTAAATGACCATCAACATATAATTTGAAACCATAAATCGCCACAGACGAATATAGTTCAATATTATATGATGTTAAACGATTCAATTTGGTTTACAAGATTAGATAAATGCAATTTATGATTAATGTCGTTGTAGTATTTGGCGGTATGTCCGCTTTTGATTTATGTTGAATTAGATTTTAAAAATTAAAGCTGATTGAATTATAATGATCATACTATGCTGAGGTTCGTGCAATTATGTTGCATGATCGTTGTTTTATGAATATTGTATGTAATATTATGATGATAACTATGTTGAAAAAGTCCTGTGTTAGGATAATGATGATAACTATGTTGAAATATCTACGTTGAAACGTTGTTTTATGAATATTATGATGATAACTATGTTGAAATATCTATGTTGATTATCGTTGTTTATGTTGCATGATTGGTTTTGTAATATCTATGATGATGAATATTATGATAATAACTATGTTGAATTTATAGATTGAAAGAATAATTGCATTTATCCAATTTTGTAACCAAATTGAACTGTTTGGAATATTTTCAATTGTGTATACATTTGGCATTGTGATTATAAAATTTGAAGGAAAATCATTGTTTTATACGCATTATATATCAAATAGAGAGCGATATCTGTTTATAAAACATATGAAAATATAATTACCCTACACAAATGGATAGATTTCCGATGTTGATGCTAAATCAGTAGTAAATTGTTTAAGTATTTGTTTAAAATTATCCGTAAATGACCATCAACATATAATTTGAAACCATAAATCGCCACAGACGAATATAGTTCAATATTATATGATGTTAAACGATTCAATTTGGTTTACAAGATTAGATAAATGCAATTTATGATTAATTTCGTTGTAGTATTTGGCGGTATGTCCGCTTTTGATTTATGTTGAATTAGATTTTAAAAATTAAAGCTGATTGAATTATAATGATCATACTATGCTGAGGTTCGTGCAATTATGTTGCATGATCGTTGTTTTATGAATATTTTATGTAATATTATGATGATAACTATGTTGAAAAAGCCCTGTGTTAGGATAATGATGATAACTATGTTGAAATATCTATGTTGAAACGTTGTTTTATGAATATTATGATGATAACTATGTTGAAATATCTATGTTGATTATCGTTGTTTATGTTGCATGATTGGTTTTGTAATATCTATGATGATGAATATTATGATAATAACTATGTTGAATTTATAGATTGAAAGAATAATTGCATTTATCCAATTTTGTAACCAAATTGAACTGTTTGGAATATTTTCAATTGTGTATACATTTGGCATTGTGATTATAAAATTTGAAGGAAAATCATTGTTTTATACGCATTATATATCAAATAGAGAGCGATATCTGTTTATAAAACATATGAAAATATAATTACCCTACACAAATGGATAGATTTCCGATGTTGATGCTAAATCAGAAGTAAATTGTTTAAGTATTTGTTTAAAATTATCCGTAAATGACCATCAACATATAATTTGAAACCATAAATCGCCACAGACGAATATAGTTCAATATTATATGATGTTACCCTACACAAATGGATAGATTTCCGATGCTGATGCTTAATCAGAAGTAAATTGTTTAAGTATTTGTTTAAAATTATCAGTAAATGACCATCAACATATAATTTGAAACCATAAATCGCCACAGACGAATATAGTTCAATATTATATGATGTTAAACGATTCAATTTGGTTTACAAGATTAGATAAATGCAATTTATGATTAATGTCGTTGTAGTATTTGGCGGTATGTCCGCTTTTGATTTGTGTTGAATTAGATTTTAAAAATTAAAGCTGATTGAATTATAATGATCATACTATGCTGAGTTTCGTGCAATTATGTTGCATGATCGTTGTTTTATGAATATTTTATGTAATATTATGATGATAACTATGTTGAAAAAGTCCTGTGTTAGGATAATGATGATAACTATGTTGAAATATCTATGTTGAAACGTTGTTTTATGAATATTGTGATGATAACTATGTTGAAATATCTATGTTGATTATCGTTGTTTATGTTGCATGATTGGTTTTGTAATATCTATGATGATGAATATTATGATAATAACTATGTTGAATTTATAGATTGAAAGAATAATTGCATTTATCCAATTTTGTAACCAAATTGAACTGTTTGGAATATTTTCAATTGTGTATACATTTGGCATTGTGATTATAAAATTTGAAGGAAAATCATTGTTTTATACGCATTATATATCAAATAGATAGCGATATCTGTTTATAAAACATATGAAAATATAATTACCCTACACAAATGGATAGCTTTCCGATGTTGATGCTAAATCAGAAGTAAATTGTTTAAATATTTGTTTAAAATTATCAGTAAATGACCATCAACATATAATTTGAAACCATAAATCGCCACAGACGAATATAGTTCAATATTATATGATGTTACCCTACACAAATGGATAGATTTCCGATGCTGATGCTTAATCAGAAGTAAATTGTTTAAGTATTTGTTTAAAATTATCAGTAAATGACCATCAACATATAATTTGAAACTATAAATCGCCACAGACGAATATAGTTCAATATTATATGATGTTAAACGATTCAATTTGGTTTACAAGATTAGATAAATGCAATTTATGATTAATGTCGTTGTAGTATTTGGCGGTAGGTCCGCTTTTGATTTATGTTGAATTAGATTTTAAAAATTAAAGCTGATTGAATTATAATGATCATACTATGCTGAGGTTCGTGCAATTATGTTGCATGATCGTTGTTTTATGAATATTGTATGTAATATTATGATGATAACTATGTTGAAAAAGTCCTGTGTTAGGATAATGATGATAACTATGTTGAAATATCTACGTTGAAACGTTGTTTTATGAATATTATGATGATAACTATGTTGAAATATCTATGTTGATTATCGTTGTTTATGTTGCATGATTGGTTTTGTAATATCTATGATGATGAATATTATGATAATAACTATGTTGAATTTATAGATTGAAAGAATAATTGCATTTATCCAATTTTGTAACCAAATTGAACTGTTTGGAATATTTTCAATTGTGTATACATTTGGCATTGTGATTATAAAATTTGAAGGAAAATCATTGTTTTATACGCATTATATATCAAATAGAGAGCGATATCTGTTTATAAAACATATGAAAATATAATTACCCTACACAAATGGATAGATTTCCGATGTTGATGCTAAATCAGTAGTAAATTGTTTAAGTATTTGTTTAAAATTATCCGTAAATGACCATCAACATATAATTTGAAACCATAAATCGCCACAGACGAATATAGTTCAATATTATATGATGGTACCCTACACAAATGGATAGATTTCCGATGCTGATGCTTAATCAGAAGTAAATTGTTTAAGTATTTGTTTAAAATTATCAGTAAATGACCATCAACATATAATTTGAAACCATAAATCGCCACAGACGAATATAGTTCAATATTATATGATGTTAAACGATTCAATTTGGTTTACAAGATTAGATAAATGCAATTTATGATTAATGTCGTTGTAGTATTTGGCGGTATGTCCGCTTTTGATTTGTGTTGAATTAGATTTTAAAAATTAAAGCTGATTGAATTATAATGATCATACTATGCTGAGGTTCGTGCAATTATGTTGCATGATCGTTGTTTTATGAATATTTTATGTAATATTATGATGATAACTATGTTGAAAAAGTCCTGTGTTAGGATAATGATGATAACTATGTTGAAATATCTATGTTGAAACGTTGTTTTATGAATATTATGATGATAACTATGTTGAAATATCTATGTTGATTATCGTTGTTTATGTTGCATGATTGGTTTTGTAATATCTATGATGATGAATATTATGATAATAACTATGTTGAATTTATAGATTGAAAGAATAATTGCATTTATCCAATTTTGTAACCAAATTGAACTGTTTGGAATATTTTCAATTGTGTATACATTTGGCATTGTGATTATAAAATTTGAAGGAAAATCATTGTTTTATACGCATTATATATCAAATAGAGAGCGATATCTGTTTATAAAACATATGAAAATATAATTACCCTACACAAATGGATAGATTTCCGATGTTGATGCTAAATCAGTAGTAAATTGTTTAAGTATTTGTTTAAAATTATCCGTAAATGACCATCAACATATAATTTGAAACCATAAATCGCCACAGACGAATATAGTTCAATATTATATGATGGTACCCTACACAAATGGATAGATTTCCGATGCTGATGCTTAATCAGAAGTAAATTGTTTAAGTATTTGTTTAAAATTATCAGTAAATGACCATCAACATATAATTTGAAACCATAAATCGCCACAGACGAATATAGTTCAATATTATATGATGTTAAACGATTCAATTTGGTTTACAAGATTAGATAAATGCAATTTATGATTAATGTCGTTGTAGTATTTGGCGGTATGTCCGCTTTTGATTTGTGTTGAATTAGATTTTAAAAATTAAAGCTGATTGAATTATAATGATCATACTATGCTGAGGTTCGTGCAATTATGTTGCATAATCGTTGTTTTATGAATATTTTATGTAATATTATGATGATAACTATGTTGAAAAAGTCCTGTGT
The DNA here is from genome assembly GCA_958336335.1 of Dilophus febrilis. NCBI lineage: Eukaryota > Metazoa > Arthropoda > Insecta > Diptera > Bibionidae > Dilophus > Dilophus febrilis. Next base: position 5,547,345 of record OY284472.1, on the reverse strand, counting down.
TAGGATAATGATGATAACTATGTTGAAATATCTATGTTGAAACGTTGTTTTATGAATATTATGATGATAACTATGTTGAAATATCTATGTTGATTATCGTTGTTTATGTTGCATGATTGGTTTTGTAATATCTATGATGATGAATATTATGATAATAACTATGTTGAATTTATAGATTGAAAGAATAATTGCATTTATCCAATTTTGTAACCAAATTGAACTGTTTGGAATATTTTCAATTGTGTATACATTTGGCATTGTGATTATAAAATTTGAAGGAAAATCATTGTTTTATACGCATTATATATCAAATAGAGAGCGATATCTGTTTATAAAACATATGAAAATATAATTACCCTACACAAATGGATAGATTTCCGATGTTGATGCTAAATCAGAAGTAAATTGTTTAAGTATTTGTTTAAAATTATCAGTAAATGACCATCAACATATAATTTGAAACCATAAATCGCCACAGACGAATATAGTTCAATATTATATGATGTTAAACGATTCAATTTGGTTTACAAGATTAGATAAATGCAATTTATGATTAATGTCGTTGTAGTATTTGGCGGTATGTCCGCTTTTGATTTATGTTGAATTAGATTTTAAAAATTAAAGCTGATTGAATTATAATGATCATACTATGCTGAGGTTCGTGCAATTATGTTGCATGATCGTTGTTTTATGAATATTGTATGTAATATTATGATGATAACTATGTTGAAAAAGTCCTGTGTTAGGATAATGATGATAACTATGTTGAAATATCTATGTTGAAACGTTGTTTTATGAATATTATGATGATAACTATGTTGAAATATCTATGTTGATTATCGTTGTTTATGTTGCATGATTGGTTTTGTAATATCTATGATGATGAATATTATGATAATAACTATGTTGAATTTATAGATTGAAAGAATAATTGCATTTATCCAATTTTGTAACCAAATTGAACTGTTTGGAATATTTTCAATTGTGTATACATTTGGCCTTGTGATTATAAAATTTGAAGGAAAACCATTGTTTTATAAGCATTATATATCAAATAGAGAGCGATATCTGTTTATAAAACATATGAAAATATAATTACCCTACACAAATGGATAGATTTCCGATGTTGATGCTAAATCAGTAGTAAATTGTTTAAGTATTTGTTTAAATTTATCCGTAAATGACCATCAACATATAATTTGAAACCATAAATCGCCACAGACGAATATAGTTCAATATTATATGATGGTACCCTACACAAATGGATAGATTTCCGATGCTGATGCTTAATCAGAAGTAAATTGTTTAAGTATTTGTTTAAAATTATCAGTAAATGACCATCAACATATAATTTGAAACCATAAATCGCCACAGACGAATATAGTTCAATATTATATGATGTTAAACGATTCAATTTGGTTTACAAGATTAGATAAATGCAATTTATGATTAATGTCGTTGTAGTATTTGGCGGTATGTCCGCTTTTGATTTGTGTTGAATTAGATTTTAAAAATTAAAGCTGATTGAATTATAATGATCATACTATGCTGAGGTTCGTGCAATTATGTTGCATAATCGTTGTTTTATGAATATTTTATGTAATATTATGATGATAACTATGTTGAAAAAGTCCTGTGTTAGGATAATGATGATAACTATGTTGAAATATCTATGTTGAAACGTTGTTTTATGATTATGATGATAACTATGTTGAAATATCTATGTTGATTATCGTTGTTTATGTTGCATGATTGGTTTTGTAATATCTATGATGATGAATATTATGATAATAACTATGTTGAATTTATAGATTGAAAGAATAATTGCATTTATCCAATTTTGTAACCAAATTGAACTGTTTGGAATATTTTCAATTGTGTATACATTTGGCATTGTGATTATAAAATTTGAAGGAAAATCATTGTTTTATACGCATTATATATCAAATAGAGAGCGATATCTGTTTATAAAACATATGAAAATATAATTACCCTACACAAATGGATAGATTTCCGATGTTGATGCTAAATCAGAAGTAAATTGTTTAAGTATTTGTTTAAAATTATCAGTAAATGACCATCAACATATAATTTGAAACCATAAATCGCCACAGACGAATATAGTTCAATATTATATGATGTTAAACGATTCAATTTGGTTTACAAGATTAGATAAATGCAATTTATGATTAATGTCGTTGTAGTATTTGGCGGTATGTCCGCTTTTGATTTATGTTGAATTAGATTTTAAAAATTAAAGCTGATTGAATTATAATGATCATACTATGCTGAGGTTCGTGCAATTATGTTGCATGATCGTTGTTTTATGAATATTGTATGTAATATTATGATGATAACTATGTTGAAAAAGTCCTGTGTTAGGATAATGATGATAACTATGTTGAAATATCTATGTTGAAACGTTGTTTTATGAATATTATGATGATAACTATGTTGAAATATCTATGTTGATTATCGTTGTTTATGTTGCATGATTGGTTTTGTAATATCTATGATGATGAATATTATGATAATAACTATGTTGAATTTATAGATTGAAAGAATAATTGCATTTATCCAATTTTGTAACCAAATTGAACTGTTTGGAATATTTTCAATTGTGTATACATTTGGCCTTGTGATTATAAAATTTGAAGGAAAACCATTGTTTTATAAGCATTATATATCAAATAGAGAGCGATATCTGTTTATAAAACATATGAAAATATAATTACCCTACACAAATGGATAGATTTCCGATGTTGATGCTAAATCAGTAGTAAATTGTTTAAGTATTTGTTTAAATTTATCCGTAAATGACCATCAACATATAATTTGAAACCATAAATCGCCACAGACGAATATAGTTCAATATTATATGATGGTACCCTACACAAATGGATAGATTTCCGATGCTGATGCTTAATCAGAAGTAAATTGTTTAAGTATTTGTTTAAAATTATCAGTAAATGACCATCAACATATAATTTGAAACCATAAATCGCCACAGACGAATATAGTTCAATATTATATGATGTTAAACGATTCAATTTGGTTTACAAGATTAGATAAATGCAATTTATGATTAATGTCGTTGTAGTATTTGGCGGTATGTCCGCTTTTGATTTGTGTTGAATTAGATTTTAAAAATTAAAGCTGATTGAATTATAATGATCATACTATGCTGAGGTTCGTGCAATTATGTTGCATAATCGTTGTTTTATGAATATTTTATGTAATATTATGATGATAACTATGTTGAAAAAGTCCTGTGTTAGGATAATGATGATAACTATGTTGAAATATCTATGTTGAAACGTTGTTTTATGAATATTATGATGATAACTATGTTGAAATATCTATGTTGATTATCGTTGTTTATGTTGCATGATTGGTTTTGTAATATCTATGATGATGAATATTATGATAATAACTATGTTGAATTTATAGATTGAAAGAATAATTGCATTTATCCAATTTTGTAACCAAATTGAACTGTTTGGAATATTTTCAATTGTGTATACATTTGGCATTGTGATTATAAAATTTGAAGGAAAATCATTGTTTTATACGCATTATATATCAAATAGAGAGCGATATCTGTTTATAAAACATATGAAAATATAATTACCCTACACAAATGGATAGATTTCCGATGCTGATGCTTAATCAGAAGTAAATTGTTTAAGTATTTGTTTAAAATTATCAGTAAATGACCATCAACATATAATTTGAAACCATAAATCGCCACAGACGAATATAGTTCAATATTATATGATGTTAAACGATTCAATTTGGTTTACAAGATTAGATAAATGCAATTTATGATTAATGTCGTTGTAGTATTTGGCGGTATGTCCGCTTTTGATTTGTGTTGAATTAGATTTTAAAAATTAAAGCTGATTGAATTATAATGATCATACTATGCTGAGTTTCGTGCAATTATGTTGCATGATCGTTGTTTTATGAATATTTTATGTAATATTATGATGATAACTATGTTGAAAAAGTCCTGTGTTAGGATAATGATGATAACTATGTTGAAATATCTATGTTGAAACGTTGTTTTATGAATATTGTGATGATAACTATGTTGAAATATCTATGTTGATTATCGTTGTTTATGTTGCATGATTGGTTTTGTAATATCTATGATGATGAATATTATGATAATAACTATGTTGAATTTATAGATTGAAAGAATAATTGCATTTATCCAATTTTGTAACCAAATTGAACTGTTTGGAATATTTTCGATTGTGTATACATTTGGCATTGTGATTATAAAATTTGAAGGAAAATCATTGTTTTATACGCATTATATATCAAATAGAGAGCGATATCTGTTTATAAAACATATGAAAATATAATTACCCTACACAAATGGATAGATTTCCGATGTTGATGCTAAATCAGTAGTAAATTGTTTAAGTATTTGTTTAAAATTATCAGTAAATGACCATCAACATATAATTTGAAACCAAAAATCGCCACAGACGAATATAGTTCAATATTATATGATGTTACCCTACACAAATGGATAGATTTCCGATGCTGATGCTTAATCAGAAGTAAATTGTTTAAGTATTTGTTTAAAATTATCAGTAAATGACCATCAACATATAATTTGAAACCATAAATCGCCACAGACGAATATAGTTCAATATTATATGATGTTAAACGATTCAATTTGGTTTACAAGATTAGATAAATGCAATTTATGATTAATGTCGTTGTAGTATTTGGCGGTATGTCCGCTTTTGATTTGTGTTGAATTAGATTTTAAAAATTAAAGCTGATTGAATTATAATGATCATACTATGCTGAGGTTCGTGCAATTATGTTGCATGATCGTTGTTTTATGAATATTTTATGTAATATTATGATGATAACTATGTTGAAAAAGTCCTGTGTTAGGATAATGATGATAACTATGTTGAAATATCTATGTTGAAACGTTGTTTTATGAATATTATGATGATAACTATGTTGAAATATCTATGTTGATTATCGTTGTTTATGTTGCATGATTGGTTTTGTAATATCTATGATGATGAATATTATGATAATAACTATGTTGAATTTATAGATTGAAAGAATAATTGCATTTATCCAATTTTGTAACCAAATTGAACTGTTTGGAATATTTTCAATTGTGTATACATTTGGCATTGTGATTATAAAATTTGAAGGAAAACCATTGTTTTATAAGCATTATATATCAAATAGAGAGCGATATCTGTTTATAAAACATATGAAAATATAATTACCCTACACAAATGGATAGATTTCCGATGTTGATGCTAAATCAGTAGTAAATTGTTTAAGCATTTGTTTAAAATTATCCGTAAATGACCATCAACATATAATTTGAAACCATAAATCGCCACAGACGAATATAGTTCAATATTATATGATGGTACCCTACACAAATGGATAGATTTCCGATGCTGATGCTTAATCAGAAGTAAATTGTTTAAGTATTTGTTTAAAATTATCAGTAAATGACCATCAACATATAATTTGAAACCATAAATCGCCACAGACGAATATAGTTCAATATTATATGATGTTAAACGATTCAATTTGGTTTACAAGATTAGATAAATGCAATTTATGATTAATGTCGTTGTAGTATTTGGCGGTATGTCCGCTTTTGATTTGTGTTGAATTAGATTTTAAAAATTAAAGCTGATTGAATTATAATGATCATACTATGCTGAGGTTCGTGCAATTATGTTGCATAATCGTTGTTTTATGAATATTTTATGTAATATTATGATGATAACTATGTTGAAAAAGTCCTGTGTTAGGATAATGATGAGAACTATGTTGAAAAATCTATGTTGAAACGTTGTTTTATGAATATTATGATGATAACTATGTTGAAATATCTATGTTGATTATCGTTGTTTATGTTGCATGATTGGTTTTGTAATATCTATGATGATGAATATTATGATAATAACTATGTTGAATTTATAGATTGAAAGAATAATTGCATTTATCCAATTTTGTAACCAAATTGAACTGTTTGGAATATTTTCAATTGTGTATACATTTGGCATTGTGATTATAAAATTTGAAGGAAAATCATTGTTTTATACGCATTATATATCAAATAGAGAGCGATATCTGTTTATAAAACATATGAAAATATAATTACCCTACACAAATGGATAGATTTCCGATGTTGATGCTAAATCAGAAGTAAATTGTTTAAGTATTTGTTTAAAATTATCAGTAAATGACCATCAACATATAATTTGAAACCATAAATCGCCACAGACGAATATAGTTCAATATTATATGATGTTAAACGATTCAATTTGGTTTACAAGATTAGATAAATGCAATTTATGATTAATGTCGTTGTAGTATTTGGCGGTATGTCCGCTTTTGATTTATGTTGAATTAGATTTTAAAAATTAAAGCTGATTGAATTATAATGATCATACTATGCTGAGGTTCGTGCAATTATGTTGCATGATCGTTGTTTTATGAATATTGTATGTAATATTATGATGATAACTATGTTGAAAAAGTCCTGTGTTAGGATAATGATGATAACTATGTTGAAATATCTATGTTGAAACGTTGTTTTATGAATATTATGATGATAACTATGTTGAAATATCTATGTTGATTATCGTTGTTTATGTTGCATGATTGGTTTTGTAATATCTATGATGATGAATATTATGATAATAACTATGTTGAATTTATAGATTGAAAGAATAATTGCATTTATCCAATTTTGTAACCAAATTGAACTGTTTGGAATATTTTCAATTGTGTATACATTTGACATTGTGATTATAAAATTTGAAGGAAAACCATTGTTTTATAAGCATTATATATCAAATAGAGAGCGATATCTGTTTATAAAACATATGAAAATATAATTACCCTACACAAATGGATAGATTTCCGATGTTGATGCTAAATCAGTAGTAAATTGTTTAAGTATTTGTTTAAAATTATCCGTAAATGACCATCAACATATAATTTGAAACCATAAATCGCCACAGACGAATATAGTTCAATATTATATGATGGTACCCTACACAAATGGATAGATTTCCGATGCTGATGCTTAATCAGAAGTAAATTGTTTAAGTATTTGTTTAAAATTATCAGTAAATGACCATCAACATATAATTTGAAACCATAAATCGCCACAGACGAATATAGTTCAATATTATATGATGTTAAACGATTCAATTTGGTTTACAAGATTAGATAAATGCAATTTATGATTAATGTCGTTGTAGTATTTGGCGGTATGTCCGCTTTTGATTTGTGTTGAATTAGATTTTAAAAATTAAAGCTGATTGAATTATAATGATCATACTATGCTGAGGTTCGTGCAATTATGTTGCATAATCGTTGTTTTATGAATATTTTATGTAATATTATGATGATAACTATGTTGAAAAAGTCCTGTGTTAGGATAATGATGATAACTATGTTGAAATATCTATGTTGAAACGTTGTTTTATGAATATTATGATGATAACTATGTTGAAATATCTATGTTGATTATCGTTGTTTATGTTGCATGATTGGTTTTGTAATATCTATGATGATGAATATTATGATAATAACTATGTTGAATTTATAGATTGAAAGAATAATTGCATTTATCCAATTTTGTAACCAAATTGAACTGTTTGGAATATTTTCAATTGTGTATACATTTGGCCTTGTGATTATAAAATTTGAAGGAAAACCATTGTTTTATAAGCATTATATATCAAATAGAGAGCGATATCTGTTTATAAAACATATGAAAATATAATTACCCTACACAAATGGATAGATTTCCGATGTTGATGCTAAATCAGTAGTAAATTGTTTAAGTATTTGTTTAAATTTATCCGTAAATGACCATCAACATATAATTTGAAACCATAAATCGCCACAGACGAATATAGTTCAATATTATATGATGGTACCCTACACAAATGGATAGATTTCCGATGCTGATGCTTAATCAGAAGTAAATTGTTTAAGTATTTGTTTAAAATTATCAGTAAATGACCATCAACATATAATTTGAAACCATAAATCGCCACAGACGAATATAGTTCAATATTATATGATGTTAAACGATTCAATTTGGTTTACAAGATTAGATAAATGCAATTTATGATTAATGTCGTTGTAGTATTTGGCGGTATGTCCGCTTTTGATTTGTGTTGAATTAGATTTTAAAAATTAAAGCTGATTGAATTATAATGATCATACTATGCTGAGGTTCGTGCAATTATGTTGCATAATCGTTGTTTTATGAATATTTTATGTAATATTATGATGATAACTATGTTGAAAAAGTCCTGTGTTAGGATAATGATGATAACTATGTTGAAATATCTATGTTGAAACGTTGTTTTATGAATATTATGATGATAACTATGTTGAAATATCTATGTTGATTATCGTTGTTTATGTTGCATGATTGGTTTTGTAATATCTATGATGATGAATATTATGATAATAACTATGTTGAATTTATAGATTGAAAGAATAATTGCATTTATCCAATTTTGTAACCAAATTGAACTGTTTGGAATATTTTCAATTGTGTATACATTTGGCCTTGTGATTATAAAATTTGAAGGAAAACCATTGTTTTATAAGCATTATATATCAAATAGAGAGCGATATCTGTTTATAAAACATATGAAAATATAATTACCCTACACAAATGGATAGATTTCCGATGTTGATGCTAAATCAGTAGTAAATTGTTTAAGTATTTGTTTAAATTTATCCGTAAATGACCATCAACATATAATTTGAAACCATAAATCGCCACAGACGAATATAGTTCAATATTATATGATGTTAAACGATTCAATTTGGTTTACAAGATTAGATAAATGCAATTTATGATTAATGTCGTTGTAGTATTTGGCGGTATGTCCGCTTTTGATTTATGTTGAATTAGATTTTAAAAATTAAAGCTGATTGAATTATAATGATCATACTATGCTGAGGTTCGTGCAATTATGTTGCATGATCGTTGTTTTATGAATATTTTATGTAATATTATGATGATAACTATGTTGAAAAAGTCCTGTGTTAGGATAATGATGATAACTATGTTGAAATATCTATGTTGAAACGTTGTTTTATGAATATTATGATGATAACTATGTTGAAATATCTATGTTGATTATCGTTGTTTATGTTGCATGATTGGTTTTGTAATATCTATGATGATGAATATTATGATAATAACTATGTTGAATTTATAGATTGAAAGATTAATTGCATTTATCCAATTTTGTAACCAAATTGAACTGTTTGGAATATTTTCAATTGTGTATACATTTGGCATTGTGATTATAAAATTTGAAGGAAAACCATTGTTTTATAAGCATTATATATCAAATAGAGAGCGATATCTGTTTATAAAACATATGAAAATATAATTACCCTACACAAATGGATAGATTTCCGATGTTGATGCTAAATCAGTAGTAAATTGTTTAAGTATTTGTTTAAAATTATCCGTAAATGACCATCAACATATAATTTGAAACCATAAATCGCCACAGACGAATATAGTTCAATATTATATGATGGTACCCTACACAAATGGATAGATTTCCGATGCTGATGCTTAATCAGAAGTAAATTGTTTAAGTATTTGTTTAAAATTATCAGTAAATGACCATCAACATATAATTTGAAACCATAAATCGCCACAGACGAATATAGTTCAATATTATATGATGTTAAACGATTCAATTTGGTTTACAAGATTAGATAAATGCAATTTATGATTAATGTCGTTGTAGTATTTGGCGGTATGTCCGCTTTTGATTTGTGTTGAATTAGATTTTAAAAATTAAAGCTGATTGAATTATAATGATCATACTATGCTGAGGTTCGTGCAATTATGTTGCATGATCGTTGTTTTATGAATATTTTATGTAATATTATGATGATAACTATGTTGAAAAAGTCCTGTGTTAGGATAATGATGATAACTATGTTGAAATATCTATGTTGAAACGTTGTTTTATGAATATTATGATGATAACTATGTTGAAATATCTATGTTGATTATCGTTGTTTATGTTGCATGATTGGTTTTGTAATATCTATGATGATGAATATTATGATAATAACTATGTTGAATTTATAGATTGAAAGAATAATTGCATTTATCCAATTTTGTAACCAAATTGAACTGTTTGGAATATTTTCAATTGTGTATACATTTGGCATTGTGATTATAAAATTTGAAGGAAAATCATTGTTTTATAAGCATTATATATCAAATAGAGAGCGATATCTGTTTATAAAACATATGAAAATATAATTACCCTACACAAATGGATAGATTTCCGATGTTGATGCTAAATCAGAAGTAAATTGTTTAAGTATTTGTTTAAAATTATCAGTAAATGACCATCAACATATAATTTGAAACCATAAATCGCCACAGACGAATATAGTTCAATATTATATGATGTTACCCTACACAAATGGATAGATTTCCGATGCTGATGCTTAATCAGAAGTAAATTGTTTAAGTATTTGTTTAAAATTATCAGTAAATGACCATCAACATATAATTTGAAACCATAAATCGCCACAGACGAATATAGTTCAATATTATATGATGTTAAACGATTCAATTTGGTTTACAAGATTAGATAAATGCAATTTATGATTAATGTCGTTGTAGTATTTGGCGGTATGTCCGCTTTTGATTTGTGTTGAATTAGATTTTAAAAATTAAAGCTGATTGAATTATAATGATCATACTATGCTGAGTTTCGTGCAATTATGTTGCATGATCGTTGTTTTATGAATATTTTATGTAATATTATGATGATAACTATGTTGAAAAAGTCCTGTGTTAGGATAATGATGATAACTATGTTGAAATATCTATGTTGAAACGTTGTTTTATGAATATTGTGATGATAACTATGTTGAAATATCTATGTTGATTATCGTTGTTTATGTTGCATGATTGGTTTTGTAATATCTATGATGATGAATATTATGATAATAACTATGTTGAATTTATAGATTGAAAGAATAATTGCATTTATCCAATTTTGTAACCAAATTGAACTGTTTGGAATATTTTCGATTGTGTATACATTTGGCATTGTGATTATAAAATTTGAAGGAAAATCATTGTTTTATACGCATTATATATCAAATAGAGAGCGATATCTGATATGAAAATATAATTACCCTACACAAATGGAAAGATTTCCGATGTTGATGCTAAATGACCATCAACATATTATTTGAAACCATAAATCGCCACAGACGAAAATAGTTCAATATTATATGAAGACTAACCATTCAAAATGATCGACAAATTGGATAAATGTAACTTCACAACATATCATGGATGATGAAAAATTATCATTTATGCAATTTTGTAAACCAATTAGAACTATTTGGAACAGAGTTTGTGATCCGAAACGACGGATGTCATAAAAGTATTTTCAATTGTGTATACATTTCCTATCGTAATAATAAATTTTTAGTGATAATCAGTCGTTTTAACTTAAATAGTTATTAATGATTCAAAGTACTCAACTAAATTTAATAAATCCAACTTATTGTTTAAAATTATCAGTAAATGACCATCAACATATAATTTGAAACCATAAATCGCCACAGACGAATATAGTTCAATATTATATGATGTTAAACGATTCAATTTGGTTTCCAAGATTAGATAAATGCAATTTATGATTAATGTCGTTGTAGTATTTGGCGGTATGTCCGCTTTTGATTTATGTTGAATTAGATTTTAAAAATTAAAGCTGATTGAATTATAATGATCATACTATGCTGAGGTTCGTGCAATTATGTTGCATGATCGTTGTTTTATGAATATGGTATGTAATATTATGATGATAACTATGTTGAAAAAGTCCTGTGTTAGGATAATGATGATAACTATGTTGAAATATCTATGTTGATTATCGTTGTTTATGTTGCATGATTGGTTTTGTAATATCTATGATGATGAATATTATGATAATAACTATGTTGAATTTATAGATTGAAAGAATAATTGCATTTATCCAATTTTGTAACCAAATTGAACTGTTTGGAATATTTTCAATTGTGTATACATTTGGCCTTGTGATTATAAAATTTGAAGGAAAACCATTGTTTTATAAGCATTATATATCAAATAGAGAGCGATATCTGTTTATAAAACATATGAAAATATAATTACCCTACACAAATGGATAGATTTCCGATGTTGATGCTAAATCAGTAGTAAATTGTTTAAGTATTTGTTTAAAATTATCCGTAAATGACCATCAACATATAATTTGAAACCATAAATCGCCACAGACGAATATAGTTCAATATTATATGATGGTACCCTACACAAATGGATAGATTTCCGATGCTGATGCTTAATCAGAAGTAAATTGTTTAAGTATTTGTTTAAAATTATCAGTAAATGACCATCAACATATAATTTGAAACCATAAATCGCCACAGACGAATATAGTTCAATATTATATGATGTTAAACGATTCAATTTGGTTTACAAGATTAGATAAATGCAATTTATGATTAATGTCGTTGTAGTATTTGGCGGTATGTCCGCTTTTGATTTGTGTTGAATTAGATTTTAAAAATTAAAGCTGATTGAATTATAATGATCATACTATGCTGAGGTTCGTGCAATTATGTTGCATGATCGTTGTTTTATGAATATTTTATGTAATATTATGATGATAACTATGTTGAAAAAGTCCTGTGTTAGGATAATGATGATAACTATGTTGAATTATCTATGTTGACACGTTGTTTTATGAATATTATGATGATAACTATGTTGAAATATCTATGTTGATTATCGTTGTTTATGTTGCATGATTGGTTTTGTAATATCTATGATGATGAATATTATGATAATAACTATGTTGAATTTATAGATTGAAAGAATAATTGCATTTATCCAATTTTGTAACCAAATTGAACTGTTTGGAATATTTTCAATTGTGTATAAATTTGGCATTGTGATTATAAAATTTGAAGGAAAATCATTGTTTTATACGCATTATATATCAAATAGAGAGCGATATCTGTTTATAAAACATATGAAAATATAATTACCCTACACAAATGGATAGACTTCCGATGTTGATGCTAAATCAGAAGTAAATTGTTTAAATATTTGTTTAAAATTATCAGTAAATGACCATCAACATATAATTTGAAACCATAAATCGCCACAGACGAATATAGTTCAATATTATATGATGTTACCCTACACAAATGGATAGATTTCCGATGCTGATGCTTAATCAGAAGTAAATTGTTTAAGTATTTGTTTAAAATTATCAGTAAATGACCATCAACATATAATTTGAAACCAAAAATCCCCACAGACGAATATAGTTCAATATTATATGATGTTAAACGATTCAATTTGGTTTACAAGATTAGATAAATGCAATTTATGATTAATGTCGTTGTAGTATTTGGCGGTATGTCCGCTTTTGATTTGTGTTGAATTAGATTTTAAAAATTAAAGCTGATTGAATTATAATGATCATACTATGCTGAGTTTCGTGCAATTATGTTGCATGATCGTTGTTTTATGAATATTTTATGTAATATTATGATGATAACTATGTTGAAAAAGTCCTGTGTTAGGATAATGATGATAACTATGTTGAAATATCTATGTTGAAACGTTGTTTTATGAATATTATGATGATAACTATGTTGAAATATCTATGTTGATTATCGTTGTTTATGTTGCATGATTGGTTTTGTAATATCTATGATGATGAATATTATGATAATAACTATGTTGAATTTATAGATTGAAAGAATAATTGCATTTATCCAATTTTGTAACCAAATTGAACTGTTTGGAATATTTTCAATTGTGTATACATTTGGCATTGTGATTATAAAATTTGAAGGAAAATCATTGTTTTATACGCATTATATATCAAATAGAGAGCGATATCTGTTTATAAAACATATGAAAATATAATTACCCTACACAAATGGATAGATTTCCGATGTTGATGCTAAATCAGTAGTAAATTGTTTAAGTATTTGTTTAAAATTATCCGTAAATGACCATCAACATATAATTTGAAACCATAAATCGCCACAGACGAATATAGTTCAATATTATATGATGTTACCCTACACAAATGGATAGATTTCCGATGCTGATGCTTAATCAGAAGTAAATTGTTTAAGTATTTGTTTAAAATTATCAGTAAATGACCATCAACATATAATTTGAAACCATAAATCGCCACAGACGAATATAGTTCAATATTATATGATGTTAAACGATTCAATTTGGTTTACAAGATTAGATAAATGCAATTTATGATTAATGTCGTTGTAGTATTTGGCGGTATGTCCGCTTTTGATTTGTGTTGAATTAGATTTTAAAAAATAAAGCTGATTGAATTATAATGATCATACTATGCTGAGGTTCGTGCAATTATGTTGCATGATCGTTGTTTTATGAATATTTTATGTAATATTATGATGATAACTATGTTGAAAAAGTCCTGTGTTAGGATAATGATGATAACTATGTTGAAATATCTATGTTGAAACGTTGTTTTATGAATATTGTGATGATAACTATGTTGAAATATCTATGTTGATTATCGTTGTTTATGTTGCATGATTGGTTTTGTAATATCTATGATGATGAATATTATGATAATAACTATGTTGAATTTATAGATTGAAAGAATAATTGCATTTATCCAATTTTGTAACCAAATTGAACTGTTTGGAATATTTTCGATTGTGTATACATTTGGCATTGTGATTATAAAATTTGAAGGAAAACCATTGTTTTATAAGCATTATATATCAAATAGAGAGCGATATCTGTTTATAAAACATATGAAAATATAATTACCCTACACAAATGGATAGATTTCCGATGTTGATGCTAAATCAGTAGTAAATTGTTTAAGTATTTGTTTAAAATTATCCGTAAATGACCATCAACATATAATTTGAAACCATAAATCGCCACAGACGAATATAGTTCAATATTATATGATGGTACCCTACACAAATGGATAGATTTCCGATGCTGATGCTTAATCAGAAGTAAATTGTTTAAGTATTTGTTTAAAATTATCAGTAAATGACCATCAACATATAATTTGAAACCATAAATCGCCACAGACGAATATAGTTCAATATTATATGATGTTAAACGATTCAATTTGGTTTACAAGATTAGATAAAGGCAATTTATGATTAATGTCGTTATAGTATTTGGCGGTATGTCCGCTTTTGATTTGTGTTGAATTAGATTTTAAAAATTAAAGCTGATTGAATTATAATGATCATACTATGCTGAGGTTCGTGCAATTATGTTGCATGATCGTTGTTTTATGAATATTTTATGTAATATTATGATGATAACTATGTTGAAAAAGTCCTGTGTTAGGATAATGATGATAACTATGTTGAAATATCTATGTTGAAACGTTGTTTTATGAATATTATGATGATAACTATGTTGAAATATCTATGTTGATTATCGTTGTTTATGTTGCATGATTGGTTTTGTAATATCTATGATGATGAATATTATGATAATAACTATGTTGAATTTATAGATTGAAAGAATAATTGCATTTATCCAATTTTGTAACCAAATTGAACTGTTTGGAATATTTTCAATTGTGTATACATTTGGCATTGTGATTATAAAATTTGAAGGAAAATCATTGTTTTATACGCATTATATATCAAATAGAGAGCGATATCTGTTTATAAAAGATATGAAAATATAATTACCCTATACAAATGGATAGATTTCCGATGCTGATGCTTAATCAGAAGTAAATTGTTTAAGTATTTGTTTAAAATTATCAGTAAATGACCATCAACATATAATTTGAAACCATAAATCGCCACAGACGAATATAGTTCAATATTATATGATGTTAAACGATTCAATTTGGTTTACAAGATTAGATAAATGCAATTTATGATTAATGTCGTTGTAGTATTTGGCGGTATGTCCGCTTTTGATTTGTGTTGAATTAGATTTTAAAAATTAAAGCTGATTGAATTATAATGATCATACTATGCTGAGTTTCGTGCAATTATGTTGCATGATCGTTGTTTTATGAATATTTTATGTAATATTATGATGATAACTATGTTGAAAAAGTCCTGTGTTAGGATAATGATGATAACTATGTTGAAATATCTATGTTGAAACGTTGTTTTATGAATATTGTGATGATAACTATGTTGATTATCGTTGTTTATGTTGCATGATTGGTTTTGTAATATCTATGATGATGAATATTATGATAATAACTATGTTGAATTTATAGATTGAAAGAATAATTGCATTTATCCAATTTTGTAACCAAATTGAACTGTTTGGAATATTTTCAATTGTGTATACATTTGGCATTGTGATTATAAAATTTGAAGGAAAATCATTGTTTTATACGCATTATATATCAAATAGAGAGCGATATCTGTTTATAAAACATATGAAAATATAATTACCCTACACAAATGGATAGATTTCCGATGTTGATGCTAAATCAGTAGTAAATTGTTTAAGTATTTGTTTAAAATTATCCGTAAATGACCATCAACATATAATTTGAAACCATAAATCGCCACAGACGAATATAGTTCAATATTATATGATGGTACCCTACACAAATGGATAGATTTCCGATGCTGATGCTTAATCAGAAGTAAATTGTTTAAGTATTTGTTTAAAATTATCAGTAAATGACCATCAACATATAATTTGAAACCATAAATCGCCACAGACGAATATAGTTCAATATTATATGATGTTAAACGATTCAATTTGGTTTACAAGATTAGATAAATGCAATTTATGATTAATGTCGTTGTAGTATTTGGCGGTATGTCCGCTTTTGATTTGTGTTGAATTAGATTTTAAAAATTAAAGCTGATTGAATTATAATGATCATACTATGCTGAGGTTCGTGCAATTATGTTGCATGATCGTTGTTTTATGAATATTTTATGTAATATTATGATGATAACTATGTTGAAAAAGTCCTGTGTTAGGATAATGATGATAACTATGTTGAAATATCTATGTTGAAACGTTGTTTTATGAATATTATGATGATAACTATGTTGAAATATCTATGTTGATTATCGTTGTTTATGTTGCATGATTGGTTTTGTAATATCTATGATGATGAATATTATGATAATAACTATGTTGAATTTATAGATTGAAAGAATAATTGCATTTATCCAATTTTGTAACCAAATTGAACTGTTTGGAATATTTTCAATTGTGTATACATTTGGCATTGTGATTATAAAATTTGAAGGAAAATCATTGTTTTATACGCATTATATATCAAATAGAGAGCGATATCTGTTTATAAAACATATGAAAATATAATTACCCTACACAAATGGATAGATTTCCGATGTTGATGCTAAATCAGTAGTAAATTGTTTAAGTATTTGTTTAAAATTATCCGTAAATGACCATCAACATATAATTTGAAACCATAAATCGCCACAGACGAATATAGTTCAATATTATATGATGGTACCCTACACAAATGGATAGATTTCCGATGCTGATGCTTAATCAGAAGTAAATTGTTTAAGTATTTGTTTAAAATTATCAGTAAATGACCATCAACATATAATTTGAAACCATAAATCGCCACAGACGAATATAGTTCAATATTATATGATGTTAAACGATTCAATTTGGTTTACAAGATTAGATAAATGCAATTTATGATTAATGTCGTTGTAGTATTTGGCGGTATGTCCGCTTTTGATTTGTGTTGAATTAGATTTTAAAAATTAAAGCTGATTGAATTATAATGATCATACTATGCTGAGGTTCGTGCAATTATGTTGCATGATCGTTGTTTTATGAATATTTTATGTAATATTATGATGATAACTATGTTAAAAAAGTCCTGTGTTAGGATAATGATGATAACTATGTTGAAATATCTATGTTGAAACGTTGTTTTATGAATATTATGATGATAACTATGTTGAAATATCTATGTTGATTATCGTTGTTTATGTTGCATGATTGGTTTTGTAATATCTATGATGATGAATATTATGATAATAACTATGTTGAATTTATAGATTGAAAGAATAATTGCATTTATCCAATTTTGTAACCAAATTGAACTGTTTGGAATATTTTCAATTGTGTATACATTTGGCATTGTGATTATAAAATTTGAAGGAAAACCATTGTTTTATAAGCATTATATATCAAATAGAGAGCGATATCTGTTTATAAAACATATGAAAATATAATTACCCTACACAAATGGATAGATTTCCGATGTTGATGCTAAATCAGTAGTAAATTGTTTAAGTATTTGTTTAAAATTATCCGTAAATGACCATCAACATATAATTTGAAACCATAAATCGCCACAGACGAATATAGTTCAATATTATATGATGGTACCCTACACAAATGGATAGATTTCCGATGCTGATGCTTAATCAGAAGTAAATTGTTTAAGTATTTGTTTAAAATTATCAGTAAATGACCATCAACATATAATTTGAAACCATAAATCGCCACAGACGAATATAGTTCAATATTATATGATGTTAAACGATTCAATTTGGTTTACAAGATTAGATAAAGGCAATTTATGATTAATGTCGTTATAGTATTTGGCGGTATGTCCGCTTTTGATTTGTGTTGAATTAGATTTTAAAAATTAAAGCTGATTGAATTATAATGATCATACTATGCTGAGGTTCGTGCAATTATGTTGCATGATCGTTGTTTTATGAATATTTTATGTAATATTATGATGATAACTATGTTGAAAAAGTCCTGTGTTAGGATAATGATGATAACTATGTTGAAATATCTATGTTGAAACGTTGTTTTATGAATATTATGATGATAACTATGTTGAAATATCTATGTTGATTATCGTTGTTTATGTTGCATGATTGGTTTTGTAATATCTATGATGATGAATATTATGATAATAACTATGTTGAATTTATAGATTGAAAGAATAATTGCATTTATCCAATTTTGTAACCAAATTGAACTGTTTGGAATATTTTCAATTGTGTATACATTTGGCATTGTGATTATAAAATTTGAAGGAAAATCATTGTTTTATACGCATTATATATCAAATAGAGAGCGATATCTGTTTATAAAAGATATGAAAATATAATTACCCTATACAAATGGATAGATTTCCGATGCTGATGCTTAATCAGAAGTAAATTGTTTAAGTATTTGTTTAAAATTATCAGTAAATGACCATCAACATATAATTTGAAACCATAAATCGCCACAGACGAATATAGTTCAATATTATATGATGTTAAACGATTCAATTTGGTTTACAAGATTAGATAAATGCAATTTATGATTAATGTCGTTGTAGTATTTGGCGGTATGTCCGCTTTTGATTTGTGTTGAATTAGATTTTAAAAATTAAAGCTGATTGAATTATAATGATCATACTATGCTGAGTTTCGTGCAATTATGTTGCATGATCGTTGTTTTATGAATATTTTATGTAATATTATGATGATAACTATGTTGAAAAAGTCCTGTGTTAGGATAATGATGATAACTATGTTGAAATATCTATGTTGAAACGTTGTTTTATGAATATTGTGATGATAACTATGTTGAAATATCTATGTTGATTATCGTTGTTTATGTTGCATGATTGGTTTTGTAATATCTATGATGATGAATATTATGATAATAACTATGTTGAATTTATAGATTGAAAGAATAATTGCATTTATCCAATTTTGTAACCAAATTGAACTGTTTGGAATATTTTCAATTGTGTATACATTTGGCATTGTGATTATAAAATTTGAAGGAAAACCATTGTTTTATACGCATTATATATCAAATAGAGAGCGATATCTGTTTATAAAAGATATGAAAATATAATTACCCTACACAAATGGATAGATTTCCGATGCTGATGCTTAATCAGAAGTAAATTGTTTAAGTATTTGTTTAAAATTATCAGTAAATGACCATCAACATATAATTTGAAACCATAAATCGCCACAGACGAATATAGTTCAATATTATATGATGTTAAACGATTCAATTTGGTTTACAAGATTAGATAAATGCAATTTATGATTAATGTCGTTGTAGTATTTGGCGGTATGTCCGCTTTTGATTTGTGTTGAATTAGATTTTAAAAATTAAAGCTGATTGAATTATAATGATCATACTATGCTGAGGTTCGTGCAATTATGTTGCATGATCGTTGTTTTATGAATATTTTATGTAATATTATGATGATAACTATGTTAAAAAAGTCCTGTGTTAGGATAATGATGATAACTATGTTGAAATATCTATGTTGAAACGTTGTTTTATGAATATTATGATGATAACTATGTTGAAATATCTATGTTGATTATCGTTGTTTATGTTGCATGATTGGTTTTGTAATATCTATGATGATGAATATTATGATAATAACTATGTTGAATTTATAGATTGAAAGAATAATTGCATTTATCCAATTTTGTAACCAAATTGAACTGTTTGGAATATTTTCAATTGTGTATACATTTGGCATTGTGATTATAAAATTTGAAGGAAAACCATTGTTTTATAAGCATTATATATCAAATAGAGAGCGATATCTGTTTATAAAACATATGAAAATATAATTACCCTACACAAATGGATAGATTTCCGATGCTGATGCTTAATCAGAAGTAAATTGTTTAAGTATTTGTTTAAAATTATCAGTAAATGACCATCAACATATAATTTGAAACCATAAATCGCCACAGACGAATATAGTTCAATATTATATGATGTTAAACGATTCAATTTGGTTTACAAGATTAGATAAATGCAATTTATGATTAATGTCGTTGTAGTATTTGGCGGTATGTCCGCTTTTGATTTGTGTTGAATTAGATTTTAAAAATTAAAGCTGATTGAATTATAATGATCATACTATGCTGAGTTTCGTGCAATTATGTTGCATGATCGTTGTTTTATGAATATTTTATGTAATATTATGATGATAACTATGTTGAAAAAGTCCTGTGTTAGGATAATGATGATAACTATGTTGAAATATCTATGTTGAAACGTTGTTTTATGAATATTGTGATGATAACTATGTTGAAATATCTATGTTGATTATCGTTGTTTATGTTGCATGATTGGTTTTGTAATATCTATGATGATGAATATTATGATAATAACTATGTTGAATTTATAGATTGAAAGAATAATTGCATTTATCCAATTTTGTAACCAAATTGAACTGTTTGGAATATTTTCGATTGTGTATACATTTGGCATTCTGATTATAAAATATGAAGGAAAACCATTGTTTTATACGCATTATATATCAAATAGAGAGCGATATCTGTTTATAAAACATATGAAAATATAATTACCCTACACAAATGGATAGATTTCCGATGTTGATGCTAAATCAGTAGTAAATTGTTTAAGTATTTGTTTAAAATTATCCGTAAATGACCATCAACATATAATTTGAAACCATAAATCGCCACAGACGAATATAGTTCAATATTATATGATGGTACCCTACACAAATGGATAGATTTCCGATGCTGATGCTTAATCAGAAGTAAATTGTTTAAGTATTTGTTTAAAATTATCAGTAAATGACCATCAACATATAATTTGAAACCATAAATCGCCACAGACGAATATAGTTCAATATTATATGATGTTAAACGATTCAATTTGGTTTACAAGATTAGATAAAGGCAATTTATGATTAATGTCGTTATAGTATTTGGCGGTATGTCCGCTTTTGATTTGTGTTGAATTAGATTTTAAAAATTAAAGCTGATTGAATTATAATGATCATACTATGCTGAGGTTCGTGCAATTATGTTGCATGATCGTTGTTTTATGAATATTTTATGTAATATTATGATGATAACTATGTTGAAAAAGTCCTGTGTTAGGATAATGATGATAACTATGTTGAAATATCTATGTTGAAACGTTGTTTTATGAATATTATGATGATAACTATGTTGAAATATCTATGTTGATTATCGTTGTTTATGTTGCATGATTGGTTTTGTAATATCTATGATGATGAATATTATGATAATAACTATGTTGAATTTATAGATTGAAAGAATAATTGCATTTATCCAATTTTGTAACCAAATTGAACTGTTTGGAATATTTTCAATTGTGTATACATTTGGCATTGTGATTATAAAATTTGAAGGAAAATCATTGTTTTATACGCATTATATATCAAATAGAGAGCGATATCTGTTTATAAAAGATATGAAAATATAATTACCCTATACAAATGGATAGATTTCCGATGCTGATGCTTAATCAGAAGTAAATTGTTTAAGTATTTGTTTAAAATTATCAGTAAATGACCATCAACATATAATTTGAAACCATAAATCGCCACAGACGAATATAGTTCAATATTATATGATGTTAAACGATTCAATTTGGTTTACAAGATTAGATAAATGCAATTTATGATTAATGTCGTTGTAGTATTTGGCGGTATGTCCGCTTTTGATTTGTGTTGAATTAGATTTTAAAAATTAAAGCTGATTGAATTATAATGATCATACTATGCTGAGTTTCGTGCAATTATGTTGCATGATCGTTGTTTTATGAATATTTTATGTAATATTATGATGATAACTATGTTGAAAAAGTCCTGTGTTAGGATAATGATGATAACTATGTTGAAATATCTATGTTGAAACGTTGTTTTATGAATATTGTGATGATAACTATGTTGAAATATCTATGTTGATTATCGTTGTTTATGTTGCATGATTGGTTTTGTAATATCTATGATGATGAATATTATGATAATAACTATGTTGAATTTATAGATTGAAAGAATAATTGCATTTATCCAATTTTGTAACCAAATTGAACTGTTTGGAATATTTTCAATTGTGTATACATTTGGCATTGTGATTATAAAATTTGAAGGAAAACCATTGTTTTATACGCATTATATATCAAATAGAGAGCGATATCTGTTGATAAAAGATATGAAAATATAATTACCCTACACAAATGGATAGATTTCCGATGCTGATGCTTAATCAGAAGTAAATTGTTTAAGTATTTGTTTAAAATTATCAGTAAATGACCATCAACATATAATTTGAAACCATAAATCGCCACAGACGAATATAGTTCAATATTATATGATGTTAAACCATTCAAATTAATCTTTAAAACTGGAGAAATGATAAATGCAACTTCACAACATGATGGACGTTGCAAAATATCATTTAAACAATTCTATATGCGAATTTGACGTTTTGGGGGTAATTTTAGTGAATCGTTATGATAGGTTATATAAAAATATTTTCAATTGTGTATGCATTTTGCATTGTGATTATAAAATTTGAATGTGTATCATTGTTTTATACTGTGTTTTATGTTATGTTTTATGTAAAATATATAACTAAATAAATATATATGTAAAAGAACTACCATGCAATCAATTTAATATATGAATTGTCATATACAGAAATAAAAACACCATTAAATTAAATTATTTCTTATTTAAACCAAAAATGTTTGGGAACAAAAAAAAAACAAAGTGAATCGATCGCTTAAATGTATATTAAATTCTAAAAATATGTAATAAAGAACAGCATTAGAACAACAAGAGTGTCAGGTAAAGCAATTGTTCTAATTACGTAAGAAAATAAACTTATATATTATTCCAAGTCGGATTATCGGTGAATATGCTATAATGTTGCATTAAACCTTATTTAATGAATTAGTTGATGAATCTATGTTGATAAATTATCTGTTCAAAATCGATGATGAAAAATATACGGATGAATCTATGATGAAAAATATGCTGCTGAAATATAATCCAATAAAAACCATGATGAAATTATGAAGAACCAATTTGCAAAACATGCCGTTGAATCTATGATGAAAAATGTGTTGATGAAATACATAAGCAAACGAAAATACATGATGAATCTATGTTGAAAAATATTCTGCTTTGCCGATTGAATGAAGAAGGCAATTGGAACTCGATTATATTCACTTGTATGAATTATTATTTACTTAATATATATGAGATGATTAATTCTTACATGATCTTATATCGTATGGTGTTATTATATATATTATTTATTATATTCTTTCACTTAAAAATAAAGCGATTCGATTCACTTATAAATAAAAATTATGTTTTAAACATTTTAAAATATATATACAAAATAAATGGATATCTAACTAATTAATTTAAATACTATTAAATTTTAAAAGAACTACCATGCAATCCATGAAAATGTATTTCATTTAAAGAAATCTAAAAACCATTAAATTAAATTATTTCTTATTTAAAACCAAAAATGTTTGGGAACAAAAAAAACCAATTTGAATGCTCTCTTTTATTTTTATTAAATTGTAGAAATACTTATAATAAAGAACAGCTACAAGGGGTGTCAGGTAAATCAATTGTTCTAATTACATAAGAAAATAAACTTATATATGATTTCAATTCAGATTACCGGTGAATATGATATGGTGCATTAAACATTATTTAATGAATTAGTTGATGAATCTATGTTGACAAATTATCTGTTGAAAATCGATGACGAAAATTATGCGAATTAATCTATGTTGATAAATATGCTAATGAAATCTATGATAAATCTGCGATGAAAACTATATGGATGAAATCTATGTTGAAAAATCGGCAGATGTACATGTATGATGAAAAATATATTGCTTAAATATAATCCAATGAAAAACCATTATGAAATTATGATGAAATTATGATGAAACTATGTTGAAAAGTATTCCCGTTGAATCTATGATGAAAAATGTGTTGGTGAAATATAAGCAAACGAACATCCATGATGAATCTATGTTGAAAAATATTCTGCTTTGTTGATTGAATAAGGAAGTTGCAATTTATCAAATTTTACTAGCAATTGGAACTCGATTATATTCCTTTGTATGAATTATTATTTACTTAATATATGAGATGATTAATTCTTATATGATCTTATATATATATCTTATGGTATTATAATATTTATTATTTATTATATTCTTTCACTTAAAAATAAAGCGATCACTTATAAATAAAAATTATGTGTTTAAACATTTTTGGTTTTAAATGGTAATTATTAAAATGCTTAAAATTATGAACGTTAATAAAATGTATATACAGACAATTTAATATTTAATTTAATGGTTTTTAATATTTTCTTATTAAATAAAATACAATAAAAAGTTTTTTGACTCACATGAGGGTTACTGCATTTTTGTTACTGTATTATTTTGTGCATTATTGAACAAAAACTCGTACATATAGAGATCACACTCACCTGGAAAAATATAGAAAAACAAGCCGAAATTAATATTTGCAATAAACATAAATAAATTATATTATATATTTTATAATAATTGAATAAATAGAGATATAAATAATTTAATATATACATAAATGTAATGCAATTCGATATAAAATAGAATATCAATTTTTACACTTAGCATATTTCTAAGTGTAAATGCATAAAGGACTATTTTGAAAAATGATTTATTACACATAATTGCTGTATAAATAAATTAGCGAGTTACATATTATTTTATAAATGAAGAATCGGCATAAAAACCAGAATCACCATATATCTTCATGAAAAGAACATTTACAACAACAAAAATATTACAATGCCAAACTAAATGCATTGAATGCATACATCCGAAAAAAAACTATTTGAATTTATTACTACTATTGCGAAACAAGCAATGGATAAAACAAAACGTCTGCCGTATGAGGGGGTGACGTTTATTTTCAGTTGGTACATAAAGGAAATTTTATAGTATATCTTATTAACATACACTTTTTTATTTCATAACTATTTCTATGCAAATGTAATTATAAAAACCGATTATACAATTAACGTGAAAAAACATGTTTAAAGTATTTATGTAAAGATATCATTGAATTATCTTAATATAAAAAAAATGAATATGTTAACTTACATGATGATGAAAATCCATTGAGAAACAGCTGCACACACACACACCCCCAAATGATTTTTTTTTACATTGAAATTTTTGTTCACTTGTTGAATTACATCGATTATCATAAATTGTATTAATTTTTAATAAAATTACATTAAAAATTGTTAATTAATAACAATTTAATTAATTTTATTATAATTAATAATTTTATTTAATATTTTTTCTTAATAAAAAATTTCCCACACAAATTAATGGCTGCTGTTCTTTGTCAATTTTTTTTTGTAATGACGCTGACGAACGATTGATGAAAATCACGTACACCGTTTCGTATTGCATTAGAAAAATCAGCGCGAGTTTAACAACAAAACCTATATATAATTGATATAATAGAAGAAAAGCATTAACTTTCTATTGTACGCATAGAACATTATTAGTGGTAGTGAGTGCGTATATGGTAATTAATATATTGGAGAAATTCAATATAAAAAAAAAAACTATTAATACTATCAAAGATAACTTTTGTTGCTTTTTTTTCATCTCTCATATAAAAAAAAATGGAACCAAAAAGATGTTAAGGAAAATGATATATGGAATATGCCTTTTCTAACCATTTTTAGCTATAAGATTTCATTAAGGAAATTTTATAGTATATCTTATTAGCATACACTTTTTATTTCATCATCATCATCATCATCATTTTATAACACTATTTCTATGCAAAGGATTTACAAAAACCGACCGATTGTAAAATTAATAACGCGAAAAAACATGTTTAAAGTATTTATGTAAAGATATCATTGAATTTTCTTAATATAAAAAAAATTAATATGGTAACTTACATGATGATGAAAATCCATTGAGAAACAGCTGCACACGCACACACACACCCAAATGATTTTTTTTGCATTGAAATTTTTGATCACTTGTTGAATTACATCGATTATCATAAATTGTATTAATTTTTAATAAAATTACATTAAAAATTGTTAATTAATAACAATTTAATTAATTTTATTATAATTAATTATTTTATTTAATATTTTTTCTTAATAAAAAAATTCCCACACAAATTAATGGCTGCTGTTCTTTGTGAATTTTTTTTTGTAATGACGCTGACGAGCGGTATGACGATTGATGAAAATCACGTACACCGTTTCGTATTGCATTAGAAAAAACAGCGCGCGTTTAACAACAAAACCTATATATAATTGATATAATAGAAGAAAAGCATTAAATTTCTATTGTACGCATAGAACATTATTAGTAGTAGTGAGTGCGTATATGGTAATTAATATATTGGAGAAATTCAATATAAAAAAAAAAAACTATTAATACTATCAAAGATAACTTTTGTTGCTTTTTTTTCATCTCCCATATAAAAAAAAAATGGAACCAAAAAGATGTTAAGGAAAATGATATATGGAAAATGCCATTAACAGATTCTAACCATTTTTACCTATAAGATTTCATTAAGGAAATTTTATAGTATATCTTATTAGCATACACTTTTTATTTCATCATCATCATCATCATCATTTTATAACACTATTTCTATGCAAAGGATTTACAAAAACCGACCGATTGTAAAATTAATAACGCGAAAAAACATGTTTAAAGTATTTATGTAAAGATATCATTGAATTTTCTTAATATAAAAAAAATTAATATGGTAACTTACATGATGATGAAAATCCATTGAGAAACAGCTGCACACGCACACACACACCCAAATGATTTTTTTTGCATTGAAATTTTTGATCACTTGTTGAATTACATCGATTATCATAAATTGTATTAATTTTTAATAAAATTACATTAAAAATTGTTAATTAATAACAATTTAATTAATTTTATTATAATTAATTATTTTATTTAATATTTTTTCTTAATAAAAAAATTCCCACACAAATTAATGGCTGCTGTTCTTTGTGAATTTTTTTTTGTAATGACGCTGACGAGCGGTATGACGATTGATGAAAATCACGTACACCGTTTCGTATTGCATTAGAAAAAACAGCGCGCGTTTAACAACAAAACCTATATATAATTGATATAATAGAAGAAAAGCATTAAATTTCTATTGTACGCATAGAACATTATTAGTAGTAGTGAGTGCGTATATGGTAATTAATATATTGGAGAAATTCAATATAAAAAAAAAAAACTATTAATACTATCAAAGATAACTTTTGTTGCTTTTTTTTCATCTCCCATATAAAAAAAAAATGGAACCAAAAAGATGTTAAGGAAAATGATATATGGAAAATGCCATTAACAGATTCTAACCATTTTTACCTATAAGATTTCATTAAGGAAATTTTATAGTATATCTTATTAGCATACACTTTTTATTTCATCATCATCATCATCATCATTTTGTAACACTATTTCTATGCAAAGGATTTACAAAAAACGACCGATTGTACAATTAATAACGCGAAAAAACATGTTTAAAGTATTTATGTAAAGATATCATTGAATTTTCTTAATATAAAAAAAATTAATATGGTAACTTACATGATGATGAAAATCCATTGAGAAACAGCTGCACACACACACACACCCCCAAATGATTTTTTTTACATTGAAATTTTTGTTCACTTGTTGAATTACATCGATTATCATAAATTGTATTAATTTTTATAAAATTACATTAAAAATTGTTAATTAATAACAATTTAATTAATTTTATTATAATTAATAATTTTATTTAATATTTTTTCTTAATAAAAAAATTCCCACACAAATTAATGGCTGCTGTTCTTTGTCAATTTTTTTTTTGTAATGATGCTGACGAGCGGTATGACGATTGATGAAAATCACGTACACCGTTTCGTATTGCATTAGAAAAATCAGCGCGCGTTTAACATACAAACCCTATATATAATTGATATAATAGAAGAAAAGCATTAAATTTCTGTTGTACGCATAGAACATTATTAGTAGTAGTGAGTG
Source organism: Dilophus febrilis (assembly GCA_958336335.1). Lineage (NCBI taxonomy): Eukaryota > Metazoa > Arthropoda > Insecta > Diptera > Bibionidae > Dilophus > Dilophus febrilis. The sequence goes on along the minus strand of OY284472.1, from coordinate 5,518,349 downwards.
CGTATATGGCAATTAATATATTGGGGAAATTCAATATATAAAAAAAAAAAAACTATTAATACGCTTGTTGTTTTTTTTTTCATATTTCATATAAAAAAAATGGAAAAAGATGTTAAGGAAAATGATATATGGAAAATTCCTTTTCTATTAACAGATTCTAGCCATTTTCACCTATAAGATTCCATTAAGATGCAATCACGAGATAAAAGTCCACAAATCATTCTGATTATTAGTCATCAGTGATGTACTACGCTTTGCATTACGCTTATGCTAATTAATTTCCTACTTCCAACTTACATTATTTTTGTGAGATGTTTTATCTATAAATTCTGGTAATTCTAATAACTAATTTTTTATCGGAATCTTAAATTTGGACTTGTCTTATCAATTTGTTTTACGGGGGTGTTGTCCTATCGCGCGTCAATTATGCAGAAAAGACAGACAATAGGAAATACAAAAAAGATTCATTGATTTGCAATTCAATTTGTGGTTGACGTATTGGTTTTTTGGGAACAATTTATCTATTTAGTACATGATGTAGTCGCAATATTTATTATTCAGTTTCTTCAATAACAATATGATGTGATGTTTAAAGAATATTGCGGAGTTCAAAGGGATTAATCCATTTATTTGTGGAGTATCTGGATTTCTGGATTTATAGTATACCATATATATCGATAGATGTGAAATTATATGAGGACGTTTTATAATATCCTGCAACAATATAAAGATAAAAATGTATTTATAGTGATTTATATTTGACTATAATATTTTGGATAGTTCTTTAATTCTCTATGTTTACAATAAATTCAATTATACCACAAATATTACGTTACTAATAATAATAAATATAATAAAAAAGATTTGATGATTTGGCAATATTGTTTTGTAATACATATGAGTATAAACGTTATTTATGTATATATATTTTTTAAAAAAAAGGATAATAACTATAAAATACAAGTCTTATTTGATACCCTCATCAAAAGAAAAGGCTATATTTTATACATTTATACATACTAAATCTTTAAAATACAATTAATAAAACCTTTAAAATGAATTTAGTCTATATATTTAGTCTTATTTAAATAAATATGCAGACAAGTAATAAAAAAAATTCAAGGTAAAAATCTAAATAAAGGCATATAAATATACATATTGTTATATAATTTCATATGTGAGATTATCTACATGCCAGTTAAAATAATATACCTTTTTCATTATATTAAAAGATATATATTCTGATAATAGTAAGTTTTCTTAATTATAATGACTTTTAAAATTGTCTTAAATATGTTATATACTCGTGTAATAAATATGCGATATGATATATATCTATGATGTGATGAAAATATAATCTGCTAATCTGCAATATAAGACATAACATTATTTATATTTCAAAATAGTTTATTAATCTTATAAAATTGTTTACGAACACGACCCATATATAAAAAAGAAGTCTTTAAAGTAAAACTGAATAGATAGATACTATAAATATACTGATAGAGTTACACGTATATGAGTTTGAATTGTTCAATGGATATATTGAAAAATTTGTTATAAATAGTTATTCAATCCTTTTACATCCCATGTATATATATTCATTTATATTATATGTTGTACATGTTTTTTTTTGTGTATTCAATCAGTAAACAAAATATTTTAAATTGTTTAATAGTCGAAGTGTAAATGTCTGATAATTTTAACACAATAACTGCATTCAAAAGAAAAATAAAAAAAGAAAAAAGGTTATTATATTGAAAACCACCACAAATTTTATATAAATATATTTATTTACCACATGAATACCATTTCAATATTCAATATACACAATCAATTGTTTGTACACAATATCAACTATAAAAATTGTGCATATAATACACACCTACATCATTTATTTTAAATAACACCTGAGCTGATATTCAATATATATATTACGAGGGTGGTTCCATATATTAATTCCTATATAACTATTAATTTATTTCAAAAAGGAACGATAGAAATAATCAAAACAATTTAAGTTCGATCGTCGTTCATTATCTTTCTTTTTTGAACGGGTTATAACAAAAAGGATATGCGGATATAATACTTTGTGTAGTTCATCTACGAACCAAATCGTTTTTGTGGGTAGCTAAAATTAAATGTAGTCGTACGACTGTAAATGAAAAAGAAAGATGTGGAAAAATGGCACAGCGAACGTGGTTGTGGATGGTTTCATCTACAAAATTTCTATTGCTGACAGACAGATATAACGACTATAGATTTAACATATAATACTGTGGAGGATACTGTAATTGTATAACATATAATGATATATAATAGTATATAATGTAATGTAATACATTGGAGATTATTTACGAATTTCAATTCTCTTCTTCTAATACCGATTTCTAAAAATCTGTGAAGTAGAATAAAAAGATTTTGTCTTGTATGTGTGTGAAGGAAAATAGCAATACGTTCAATATATATCTATCTGTATGTAATATACCTAGCTATTTTTCTATTGATATACAATTTAAAAAGATATATTGTATAAGAATAAGTATATATATATATATATATATATAAGTTATAAGATAAACCGTGGTGGTTTCGGTAACAAAAAATAAATTTTATATTTTATTTACCTCAATTGTTACTGTTAGTCTTTTCACCGTTATAGCTATGTGGTGGTTTCCTTTGTACTTTTGATAATGTTCTGCAACTTTACAATACCATTGTAATTTTTTTTTTTTTAGAATCTTTTGTGTATTTGATTCACACAACAATTATCCTAATATATACTTTTCTAAAATGAAATAAAATACAAAAAAAAAATAATCGTTACTATTCTATTTATAATATGGATAATGATAATAATAATAATAATATTTAAAACTGCATAGCCATTAAACAATAAGTTAATATTCTAAATTTTCTATTTTAAGTTGTGTTACATGTTGAAAAAGAAACAAAAACTTCTTTCTGGAAAGGGATGGGTCTAACTTTAACCCCGACAGAGTTATATAAATAGATTTTTGTTGAAAATAGTCCGACAGGATCACGTGATATTTAGTTTTTTAGGATGGTACTAGGACATACTGTATATATATATATATATATATATATATATAGTGTGTATATAACTAGTAGAAAATAGTTTTTTAGATTTCCGATTGCAGATGAAGTTTTAAATTATAAAGTTTTATTATATATGTATTTGAAAATTTGAAAATAGTGTTAAAAAATATGAAATATATTATTATTATTATATTTTCCTACTGAAATTGAAGTGTCCTCTTTCGTTTATATATATATATATTATTTAGTTTATATATATATATATATATATATAATATATATATATATACATATATATATATATATATATTAATATTTATTGATTGATAGATTGTCATTTAAAGTTTTTAAAGGATTGATTTTTTTAAATACAGAGAAAATATTGTTCATTAAATTATTAGCTGTAGTCTATATAGAATTAGATTGTGTAACGTTTTATAATCGTAATCGCTTGATTTGATTGTTTATGGCTTTATGAGTAAAATTATTGTCAATTTTGAGGATGGTTATCATATCTGTTTTATAGACTAAATACATATATACGATTTTTAATTAACTTTTATAAGAATTTATAATCATATAATCATATATGTATATGAAGTAAAATATCATATATTATTATATGCGGTATGGTTGGTTTTGTATAATAAGTGACAATTCTATTCTATATATTTATATATGATGTCTATATATATAAACAAAATGTATGATGTATATATAATCATTGTTTTTTTGGAAAAATGTCGGAAACATTTAAATTAAATTTTATTATATAAACGCATATGCATATCTCTCTCTCTATATATATATATATATGAAATGCGTCTATTCTATTTAAACTATTGTTATACAAAAAAAAAACTCTACGTGAAATTTTTTTTAAATTATAATTAAATTCTATATTTATATTGTACCTAGTAAAATTTCCATATATGAATTGAAAAATTCAAACTGTCATCAATTGATTTTATAAATAAATATATATAAATTTGATTTAATGGAAATCAAACTTTCCATATTAAACGGTTATCTTTTAACTGTAGTTTGTCCTCAATAATAGAGGATTCCATGAAGTTTGTCCTCAATAATAGAGGACATTGCTAAATATCCAAATCTCTATTATTCAAAATGCCCTAAAATGCCAAAATGGAAAAACACGTTAGTATATAAACTATAAATAAACTTAAATTATAAATATATATATATATATATATTGAAGACAGATTCCCTTTCCCATTTAATAAATATAAATATTCCTTTTGCATCTCTCTAAATAATAAACTTTTACCGCAGATATCGTATTTATTTATATTGAATGATGATATGATTTTTTACATCAATGTGCATTTTTTTTCTTCACATCATTGCAATATATATAAATGAAATAGTTCAGTATTGTATATATATATATATATATATACATATAATAAAATATTGATATCTGTTGGCAATATTAAAAAAGGATATTGTAAGTACAACATACAAGTATAAATACAAAGTAATAACATTTAAGTGTTACTTATTATTCCATTTAAAATTACAAGTTTTTTTTTTTTTTTTTTTTATATTTGTATCTTGTTAAAATGTTTTTTTGATGCATTATTTAAATGGTAATTTATTAAATGGTTTGTTTTCGTTTATGTTATGAAAGAAGAAGAAGAAAAAAGGGGTTTATATAATCTGATGTTTGTATTCATCAATATCTATTTATGTAACCTTTAAGCAATGTCGAATCGAGATATTGATGAATACAAACATATAGAGGTGTTTAGGTGTTTGTATTCATCAATATCTATTAATGTAACCTTTAAGCATATGTCCAATTAATATAAAATATTCTAATTCTAATAAAATACTGATGGTACACATACCTAATAATAAATGTCCTGTTCAACATCAACCATTCGAGCAATCATTAAGGCAACATAACCATTCTGGTATTTTTCTTCCATTAGATTTGCCATTTTTCGCCATCATACGAAAAAATTCATAAAATAGGTTTGTTTTTTTTTTTTAATAAAAATCGGGTCTTCTGCCATTACTTTTTCATTAAAATACCGGTATTTTATTATTTTTTTATCCGTTTGCATACAAAATAACGGTATTTTATTAATTTTTCTTTTATATTTAATCGCCTTCTGTACATTTTCCAACAATAATGGATACAATTTTTACATTATACGCAAATACAAAGGGTGCATTATTGTCGTTGTTGTTTTATATGGAATTCTTTACAACAAATAAATTAAACTAAATAAATCAAATATAAAATAAAAGAATAATATAATTACTAATATTAATTACTAATTAATAAAAAAAAAAAGAAAAATTGCAATTGATGTTGCAGAATTTCATTTGTTTTTTACGATTAAAAAAAAACACAATGGATGATGCAATTACGAAATGAATATCATAAAAGGACAATGGAAACTTAGTCATTATGGAAAAATACATAATTATTAATTGATGATCTACTTACCAAACAATTTATCCGTTATTTTATTAATCGATTCATATTTATATTTACTTATTATTTATTCTTTTTAATTATTTTTCATTAATTTTATTAATTAACACCTCAAAACACACACACAACCCCTTCATGTAAATGTTAAACAAAATGACAATTTTCAATAATTTAATAATGGCGGCCAATTTTAACAAAAAGCAAAAGCTTAAATTAAACAATTCAAATGTTACAAATGTTACCATGGAAAATGATTTATGCTCAAAATTATCTATTACCACAATTGTAGTGTTTTTAATTTATTTTTTTTACTGTCATAAATTGGATATTATTATTTTGATAAAATCAATCAACAACAACAATAAATATTTTTATTTTGAATGTGTAATTTTATTATTTCCACCAAATTCAATCCATAATAAAAAAAAATTGATAATAATAAAAATAATAGTAATAATAATAATGGATTCAGAAGCAGAAGATGATTTTATACTGAAAGAAAATTATTATACAAATTTAAATTTAAATAAAAATGTAAGTCTTAAATTAATATTAATTAAAAGTTAATTGAGTTTTGTTGAAAAAAACACTGCATTTAACCTCCAAAGAATGTTTTTTTTATCATAACATTTCATCAGTTTTTTTTTAGTGCAAATTGTTAATTCAAATTGTTTAATTAATTGTTTAATTAAGTGTTCATTATTAATATTTTATTATTCCTTATTATTATATTTGTCTGACGATTAAAAAAAAAAATAAAATAATAAAATCCAGGCAACAATAGAAGAAATAAATGGTGCATATCGTTCACTTAGCCGAATATATCATCCGGATAAACATGTTGACATTGAAAAAAAAGATAAAGCCGAATTGATATTTAATCGAATTAAACGGGCCTATGAAGTACTATCCGATCCACATAAACGTGCTATTTATGATTCGTTAGGTGTAAAGGGTTTGGAAACGGAAGGATGGGAAATAATAAATCGTACAAAAACACCGGCTGAAATTCGAGAGGAATATGAACGTTTGGCAAGGGAACGAGAAGAACGTCGTCTATTGCAACGTACAAATCCACGTGGAAACATTACCGTAAATGTTAATGCTACGGAAATTTTCAATTCATACGATGATGATTTTGAGTATGTTAATATAAATGATAAATTAAAATTCATTAGATTTTCTAATATTTATTTGATTTAATTATTGACAGTTCATCATTTTTACCTCCAATTGAAATATCCGGTATGTCAATATCACAATCAATTGAAGCACCGATTACCTTAAAAGATACAATTACAATGTCCGGTAATTTATCAACACAAAATGGTGTTGGAAATGGTAATAATAATGGAAGACATTACAATTCATTAAAAATCCGATAATAATCCAAATAAAATTTATTCAATTATAGGAGCATTTTTAATATCTGGCCGACGTTTAATCAATAAAGGATGGCTGGAATTAGATGTTGGTGCTGGTAATGGTCCCGTTATCAATTTTAAAGGTTCACGAAATTTAACACAACGTATTGTATTCAATGGTGGTGCCTTATTAAGTTTTCGATCAAATGGAATTTTACCGGGTTTAGTTGGAAGTAAGTTAAACATATAAATATATAAATACTATCGGATTGTGATATTAATAATTAAAAATGTATATATATAAATACAGCGTTAGCGGTACAATTAGATAAACATACAGTCGGTTATTTAACATATAATGCCGGAATTCAAACATCAATGTCCACAACAATTGAACATAATTCAGAAAAACAACATTGTGCACTTACCATAAACATTGGCATTCCACATTGTTTTATAGCCGGTAGTTATACAAGAAAATTAATTGAACATGAATTAAAATTGCGATTAAGTGCTAAGTAAGTTCGTTGTTTTTTTAATTTTAATATTTCAATTTGTATGTTTTTAATAATATTTTAACAATTTATTGTACAGATTTGGAACATTTGGATATTCAGCCGAATATGGTGCTGAAAAAAAAATATCAAAATATAGTTCAGTTTTTGCATCGGTAACCGTTGGTCATCCAACGGGTGTTATACTAAGATTAAAGTATATTAATTTCATTTAATATCATTTGCATTAATTCGGCTGCTTAATAATTTGTTTTTTTTTAATGTTAGATTAATTCGATCATCACAATCCTATATATTTCCGATTCATTTAAGTGAAGAAATAATACCGGCAGCTATATTTTATGCAACCGTTACACCGCTTATTTGTTGGTTTATTGTAAAGAAAACAATATTGGAACCAATGGATGCCGCACAAAAACAAAATGAATCGTTAAAGATAAAAGATCAAAATAAAAAAAGGTATTGATTTAAAACACTAACAAATAAAATAACCCTCATTTTAATTTCTATTCAAATTGTAATTAATTTATACATTGTCAAAAGAATGTTGGCTAGAAAACAAGAGGCTGAAGCTGCCATTGATTTAATGTTGGCCCAATATGAACGAATGCGTAACGATGAGGATAAACGTAAAGGATTAATTATATTACATGCAAAATATGGATATTTTGCGAATGCAATAGAAGAATATACATTGGGGCCGTCATGGACACCCGATACAATCGAAGAGAATTCCGATAATATTACAATTGATATTACGATACCGTTACAGTGTTTAATAAAAGATAGTAAATTAATATTACAATCGGCTAGTAAGGTAAGCACACGACGATTATTTAAAAATTATTCAAGAATATGTTTTTCTGAACTCTTAGAAACAATTTCCAATTTTTCAGAGTGATTTACCTGGATTTTATGACCCATGCATTGGTGAAAATAAACAATTGATTATTATTTATACATACAAAGATGTTATGGATATTGTAATAGTATCAGATAATGAATCAATTCGATTACCCAAAGGTATAAATTTTAATTTTTCCTGTAACCACTTCTTGTATTATTGTATTTTGTTTTCATCTTTGTTTTAGATAAAAGTACAACAATTACAGGACAATGAAGGAAACAGTATATAGATAAAGAAAAACGTAAGGAAGAAAAAAGCTTATTAATTTTGTTGTTGTTGTCATTGTTGTTTGTTTTGTTTTATAAAAGAAAACAAACAAATTTGTACGTAAAAATGCTGTGTAGATAAAAAATATTATTATAAAATCAAATTGTTTTTTAATTTTCATTTATTCGGGTACTGTTAAAAAAAAATCTACATTTACATTAAACCTAATCTATTCGACTGATACTGGCTGCTCCTACTTCTAATTATTTATTTATCCCATAATCCAATTTCTTTCATTTTAGTTTGAAAATATCGTTCCAAGAGATTGGCACATCTATGAAATTATTAAACATACATCATTTAGTACATTTTATTTAAATACATTGCATTTTTAAATCAATATTTACCTATAATAATCTGTATCGGCAGCATTATAAAGTCGACAATTTGAAAAAATTCTAGCCATATCGGCCATAAATAAACGACGCGTTACATAATAACCTTTTTTCAGTCGATTACCCATCGTTTCCAAATCCATTGGATATTTTATTTCTGTATAGTAGTCTTTAACTTTGGCACCGTTAACCGGTTGTAAAAATGGCCATGCGGCTGCATGTTGCCGTACAACGGCCAATACACCACTAAATGTTGTTGCCAATTTATCGGGATCCGTTGATTCCTCCAGTGGTCTTGATGTCCGTTGAGCTCGTGTCTGTGGTTTCCAACCCACTTCACGTAAACCCGGTATCGATTCAACCGGTATACTTCGGACACCCTCCTTAAAGCACGTCAACCCCGGATGGATTTTTTGAACATCTTGTTGCCGTTGTGATATCAATTCTTTTATTATCTCTTGTTGTTTTCGTATCACCGAGCTGAATTGTGTATAAACAAGACTTGGATGTAATTCACAATGCATCAATGTGGCACCTTCGTATTCTTTAATGTAGCCTAAGCCCGAAAAATAGCATAGAATAAAATTAGTTCATTGATTGATGACAAGACTTTGAAATCCATACCTGCATAAACCGGACGAGCCACTTTAATATCCTTTGAAAATCCTTGCTTTTTAAAGAATCCAATGGCACATTGATCAGCATATGCTAGAAAATGTTTAATACCCCTTTCGATACTGTAATCTTTTAAATGATTCATTAAATGGGTTCCATAACCTTTAACTTGTAAACTACTGGTTAATGCACAAAATACAATTTCGGTAAAACCCTATATTTTGAATATTAATAAATTAATTATGAATGAATAAAAATATCAATTTCAGTGTGAGTTTACATACTTGAGTTTCAAATGTACGAAAGCAAATGCCACCAATTGGACGATCTTTTTGTATTAAAACAATTGATTTATGTTTTCTGTTCGTGTTCGATAAGAAAAATTATAATACTTAATCATTTGTAATAATACGCATTTAATAATCATTTTTACTTACGGATCAAATAGAAAATGTGTTATGTAATCACGTGGCATATCCGGTAATTGATGGGCAAACACCGAATGTAAACCAAGTAACCATAACATTATTTGTTTACTAACTGGTTTCGTTAGAGAATTACTAATAACATGAATGGCAATAATACCTTGTGCCTCTTCCGATCGTGCCGTTTCATCACGTGTCGTTGACTCTGATAATAAATCCTAGAAAAAAACCAGAAAATTTAATGATATTATCAACATAAAAACATTGAATATTTAAATGAAAAGTCAATATTAAAATGGAAAATAATCACCTCTGTTATATACGCTTTATTTGATTGATTTATTTTATCAATAGCTTTTATAACAATGTCATCGGTTAGCTCTTCGGCATCTGGATCACGTTTAAATTTTTTACTCGGTGGTTCGGTAAATTTTTTTATATCAGTCGTTGATGTAGTATTACTTGTAGTTGTTGATGTTGCTGTTGCTGTTGTTGTTACTATTGTTGTTGTTGAAACATTTGAATCATCATCATCGATCCCAGTAGCACCACCACCTCCTCCTCCTCCTACTCCACCCGCTCCAATTGAATCTTGATCATATTGTCCAATTTGACCGGTTAATCCAATTTCACGATCACGTTTTCTTTGTAATAGTATTCCAATGGGTGGTTTAAAATTAACATCCCAAATTGATGAATTTTCATTTAGTACTTCATGTTTTAGGGAATCTAAAAACATTGGCAGTTTCGGTAAGACTACACGTTTATTGTGGGATGTTAATCGATCAACTTCAAATTTACTATTTAATAAATGTGTTGCTACGTCCTATAAACAATAAAAAGGTGAATCAAAGAGTAATTAAGAGTTTTCAATCAATCAATATATTTTGTAATATTTACCTGAAAAATGGCTTTCAAAAATGTTCGTCCAAAAACTAATGTTGCTTCATATTGTGGTAATGATGAACAAGATGCAGGTACATGACAAAATACAAGCCATCTAAATGAAATTTGATTATCAATTATGCAACTTTATTGCAACTAAAATAATAGATTTTATACCTTGTATAATTGATTCGATATGCGGATTCATCAAATTGACTTTTTCTATCACTTGGCGTTTCTAATTCCCAAAAATTTATACATTTTAAAAATATTTTAGCAACATCAGTCATAATTGCAAATTCCGAATGACTTAAATGATTATATCTACGTTAAAATTAAAATGGGAAAATTAATTTTCTATAATTTTCTTTTGCTTGATTGCTTGATTACTTGATATAAACAAAATTTGTAACTGCTTTTGCTATTCGTGGCAATTCAAATGGTGGATCTCCTAATGGGCCACGAATAACAGCTTGTTGACGTGCCGAAATACATTGTCGGATTAACTGTAGCATAATAAAAAAAAAAACAAATTACCGAATTGTATTAATCTTTCGGAGGATAGATACAAATTATTCGCAATCACGTGATTAATAAACTGTAACTTACCCTATATAAATATTGATAAACTTTTTTTGTTTCTTCATCTTTGATCATATCTTTGGCGGCTATTAAATTTTCAACATCAATAACCGCTCCACATAATTCATTAATTTGATCATTGGTAATGTCCAATAAATCGGTAACATGCAATTCAAGATTATGTGAACACGTTGTACACGGTTCATTTAATGTTGGTTGATAGTTTACATCGAAAATACCGATATTATCGGGTCGGAAACCAACGCATACACAATTTCCCGTTTGACATCGAGAATGCATTGCTAATCTTGCCAATTTTTTATTTTTTGTTAGATCATATAACTAAAATATATGATATTATTTTATTATTAGATACGATACGATTTGGGAATGTTTTTTTAATTATTAAACAAAAAATACCTTTTGTTTTCTTATCAGAATATATTGAAGATTACTTTTTTGTTTTTCAATGTGATCGCATGCCGAATTATTGCTTGTTTGATTTTCATTATCTGGATTGGATGAGTAATTCGGATGGGTGTCCAAATCAATTTTATGACTTGATTGTGTCATATTCGTATATATTGATTTTATATTAATCAATGACTGAAGGAAGATCAATTTTTACTTTAAAATTGTTGAAAATGCTAAGATTAAAATTTGGTTATTTGTTTGTTGTTTTTTTTTGTATCCAAATCGCTGCCGCAGTTCCTTTCTTTTCATCAAAATTGCAATAATTTCCAGTGGATTTTATTTATTAAACGATATTTTTTATTATTTTTAATACAATTAAATATATGAAAATATTATAATTTATAATTTAAATTTAATTATTTAATTAATTTTATTAATTTTTTATTATTTAAAACCGAAAACAAAATAAAAAAAAACAATTTATTTGTTTTTTATTCAAAGCTTTTTTTTTTAATAATAAAATGACATTTTTTTTATCTCAGCCATTTTTTTTTTTTGAATTGACATTTGCAGTCGGGAATACCGAATTTTTTTATTCGGAATATAATGAAGTTATGCATATTACATAATAATTAAAATATTCCATGGTAAAAATTGAGCAAAATTTTTATGATTTTTATTTGGTTATTTTTTCGATGGTTTGTTTTTTATTTCTTAAACTTGCTTTGGATTCCTATCAAATGGTCAGGTTGTTTTTATTTAATTCAATGCGGTGTTTTTTAACCTGTAACTTAATTATTTTATAAATATATATCAGTTGTGATTGTTTTGTGTTTTTTTTTTTTGTGAATTCCTTTATTAATTGAATAAAAAATGAATAAAATCATTGATAATAATTGTGATACTACAATGACGACCACGACGACCAAATGTTTGGAGGATGTGCATCATAAAAGAATTGAAGAAAAACGTAAAAATTATTTAGTATGGACAGATTATTTTATGGCTACGGCAATGCTGGCGGCAAAACGTAGTAAAGATCCAAATACTCAAGTTGGTGCATGTATTGTAAATCGTGAAAATATTATCATTTCCATTGGATATAATGGATTGCCAATTGGATGTCATGACGATGATTTTCCCTGGGGAAGATCTGATGTTAATCCATTAAATAATAAATATATGTACGTTGTACATGCTGAAGTAAATGCTATATTAAATAAAAATGCAGGATCTATACAAAATTGTATTTTGTATACAACCGAATTTCCGTGTAATGAATGTACAAAATGTATTATTCAAAGTGGCATAAAGGAAATTGTTTATAAATCCAGTAAGTATGAAGCGGAACCGAGTACAATTGCGGCCAAACGAATGCTAGATACTGTTGGCATTAAATATACAATGTTTCAATCGAATGCAACCGAAGTAATATTAAATTTTAATTAATTTATTTATTTATACGTATATTTTAATTTTATTTTTTATTGTGTATTCGATCTTTTTTTTTTTTTTATTATTTTAACTATAAATAATTTTTTTTAACCCTTACAATTGTTTTATATATATACAAAAACATACAAAAAAAACATTTTTTTAAATATAAATTAAATAATTTGTACAAAATTTTTACAATATTAAATAGAGATTAGTTTGTTTTTTTTGTGTTTATCCTAAATACGGAAATATGTTAGTATAAATGATAGTGTAGTAAAAAAAACCAAGTGATTACCAAATTCACTATATAACTTAATCTTAATCGTAAAACTTATAAACGAGGTTTTTGTTTAAAAATGTGGAAGACACACTTTTCCCGCAAACAATTCCGATATCACAGTTATCCATAGAGCCAACACAAACATAATATATGAAATACCAACTTGATGTGATGCTGGCAATTGATATGGTTGACCACCGATTTCGTCAATATTAAAACCAAGTGGAAATATTACGGCAGCCAAACAAAATAATACCACTGAAATATGGGAAAAGGAAATCAAATTTTATATATACAATAAAAAGTTAAGTTATTGATTTTTTTTTTTTTTTATAATTACTTGCTGTAAAACCAACCCATCGAGCATATGGGAAAACATTACGATCCCAATTACTTGAAACTAATAAAATAATTGTTGTTGTTATACAAATACAACCGACAAATATAAATATTAATGCTAATAGCCATTCAACTTCCAAAACGGGTGTATAACACGTTTGTGGTCGATTATAAAGTGTTTGACATGTCCACATAAGTCCTAATCTTGTTTCACCTATTATATATTGTTTAGAAATAATTATAATTTAATTAATTACATAAAAAAAAACCAATTTAGAATTACCTCCAACATCTGTAACAATCCAATCTGGCATTGCTAAACTAACAATTGCAAAAACATCAGCAGCCATAAATAATGCAGCACTTATTCCTGTTAATTTATCCATTTTTTTTTATTTATAGAAATGTTTGTATTTGTATTTATAACAATTTATATCATTGTTTTTAATTTATAATCGTTTTGTTGTATTAATTTTAATTAATTATTTATTGTAAAATGATTTTATTGTTTATATAAAAAAAAAACAAATTAAAAACAATATCAAAATAAAACCCACATTAAAAAAAAAAAGAAAATTACCCAAAAAAAAAACCCAAATAAAAAAAAAATAGTTGTTTTTGACATCTTTGGTATGTATCGGCTAAAAAATCACCATTTTTTTTTTTGTTTTATTCATATTGAGCAATTCAAAATGAGTGGAAATTGAGCTAAATAAAATCAAAACAATAATAAAATATTAAATAAAAAAAGTGAATAGAAAAAATTATTGTTATTAAAATATAAAAAAAATTTAATTAATTATAATTATAATTTAATTAGAAATGGCCAAACAGTATGTATTTTTTGTTTCATTATAATTTTATCTATTATTTTATATGAAATTATCAAAAAAAAAAAAATCTGTAAATAAATCAATTTCAGATACGGTTTAATTCATCCAAATGCAAAAACAAAACCATCATCAATTGCAGGAACTGGTGGTCCATTGGAAAAAGGTCGTTTAGCTGTATTTCAATCGGATAGCGATGATTCACCGGATGATGATAAAAATGTATCAATAAAAAAGCATATGTTTTCTATGGGAATAACACAAAAGCGACAGGTATTTTTTCTTATCCAACAAAACTAACAGTCAATCAAAAAAAAAAAAAATTTTTCCACATTAACTATGCTCTATAATCCATTTGTAGACACAAATTTTACATTCAACGGCATTAAATGAAGATCCTACTGTATTCCAATATGATGAATGGTATGATGGAAACGATACAAAACGTAAAACATTACAAGAGACAAAAAAAAATGAAGTAAAAAATTCAAAATATATTGATAAATTATTGGTGGCCGCCGATAAACGTAAAAAAGAATTTGAAAGACGTATTGAACGACAGGTATGCAAAAATATTGTTTAATCAATCGTTAATTTTGGTAAATTTGAATTAATTGAGATATTTTTTTAATAATATATAAAAGGTACAAAAAGAACGTGAATTAGAAGGTGATAAGTATAAAGATAAAGAATCATTTATAACATCATCGTATCGGCAAAAATTAGAGGATATGAAAAAAGCTGAAGAAGCTGATCAACGTGAAGAATATCTAGAAACAATTGGTGATGTTACAAAACAACGTGATTTGGGTAAAAAAAAACTTCTTTTTTTTTTAATATTTTAAATATTATTCCGGTTTTAATTTCTTTTTTTTCTATCCCTTTTAACTTTCATCAGGTGGTTTCTATCGTCATTTATATGAACAAAAATTAGGTAATAATCCAAAAACGATTACAAATAAAAATAAAGATAAATCACCTAAAAATAAAGTAATTTCTAATAACAACCATGATCATGATGATGATGATGATGATGTCGATAACGATGACGATAAAAACACACAAAAAATTATTAATAGTGAAAAATCAAATAATAAATTAAAAATCTCAAATGTAAAACAAGAAAGAAAATATCGTAAACGTAAATCATCATCGACAGTCGGCGAGGAGGGGGCGACGTCGGCATCCAAAGCCACAGCAGATGGTGATAAATCTTCTTCGTCGTCATCGGATGACGATAATACAAAAGAAATGAATATAAAAAAAACACATTTACAATCAAATTTAGATGCAGATTCTGATTTTAGTATTGATTCATCCTCATCCGATTCGGATGACGGAGATAATACGAAGAAAGATAATAAAAATGATAATGATGATGATGATGATACGAAAAAATTAAAAGATTCATCAACAATTGATGAAATTGTAGATGAATTTAAAAAACCATTTGATCCGAAAATACCACAATCAGCTCAGCAAAACAAAGACGATAGCAGCAAATCAATTGAAAATAAAATTGATGATAAAGAAAATGTTAAAATTAATGATAATGAATTGATTAATAATAATGATAATGATAAGGAAACGACAATTAAGGAAGAGATTGAAGAAGTGAAAAAAGATATTTGGAAAAAACGTACAATTGGTGAAATATTTGATGCAGCACTACAAAGATATTATGATAGAAAAATGTTAAAATAAATCTATTTTTTTTTTAATATAGAAATAATTTATTTAGTTTTATCAACAACGTGAACAACAACCAAAACACTCATCAACCATCCACTAATTCTTCAGTTGGATTTGATAAATTTATTGTTTTTTTTTCATGTAGTTCCATTAAAAATCTTTTTGATATTTTATCCATTCTTAAATGTTGTATACTTAATGAATTTCCATTCCAATTTTTAAACGATTCAAATTTATCAGCATCACAAAGATTAATAAAATCTGAAAATGGTAAAAGTACCAAAATAAAATGTTTATATAATCGGTTAAGATTGGTTAGGTATTTAAAATGCTTTTCATACCCATTCCACCACCATTAAAATCATTTCGTTCTTTGTCCACCGTCATTTTAATAATACTCTCTCGGCTAATGTGTTGTTTAGCTCGACTTTTACTAATCGATTGTTTTAAATGAATTTGTTCAAGTTCCTCTTCGAAACGATTTATGTATCTGCGATGGGAAAATCAAAATTATTTTAAATGTTTGAATTCTAATAAACCTAAACTTTTGTCTATCTATCCCATACGTTATATGAGTTTTTTTTTTTGGTCCTTTTACTATTAACGCTGGCCCAACAACATAGCTTGTGTATTATTAAATGGAAAAAAAAAATTCTAAACTTACAAATTAATTAATTCAATAAATTCCATTGGTTCCAGCGGTCGTTCTCGTTCACAATCAATTCTATCATTAAACCATGCTAATTTTTCACCTGTTTGATTTAATTTCAATGCTTGTTCAAATTTTGTTTTTTCACGATTATTACATCTAAATAAAATTTTTTAAATAGTTTAATAATTAATTTATTATAATTATTTATTTATTATAATTTAAATAATATAGTTTGCATGTATACTTTTTTGTTTTTTTACCAAGCGCTTTTGTACGTCTACTATTTGCATGTTTACATTTTGCAATATCTTTTAGTAATATTTTTATAGGTGTTGGTGACTAAAATAATAATTAATAATTAATAATATTTAGATTTAATTAATTTAATTAACACACAATAATTAAAAAACATATAATTTTACCATTTTTAATTATAGATAATAAAAAACAAATTTTTTTTTTTAATTTTCAAAACCATTCAAAGGTTCAAACGCACGTGAAATTGATTATTTATTTTTTTTATTATTTGTTTGTTTACAAAATAAAAATTTTCACTCAATATTAAATCGTTTTTGGCTTTAAAATATTTTGACAACCAAATCACAATGGCGAATTAAAAGAAAGAGATAATAAAAAAAACAAAAAAATAGATAAAAAAAACAAATAAAAAAAAAAAACAAGAAATTTTTTTAATAATTGATCTATTTTTTTTGTAATAAATGAATTAATATATTTTATTAAATTAAAAAATAACAAAAAAAAACCAATTAAAAATTGATTAAATTAAAATAATTGGAACTTGTTTATGTAAAATAAAATACATATTAAATTACGTGTGTAAAAGTAATAGTAATATATATAACTAACGACGATATGAAAGAAGAATTTATATCGATTGCTAACATTCCAACACATATTCTAACATGGGGACCAACAATCAATGAAAAATTTACAAATAAAGAAATTGTAATATGTATTCCAGGAAATCCAGGATTACCAGGATTTTATACAAAATTTTTAACAACTATACATAATACAGTTGGAACGGATATGCCTGTTTGGATTATTGGTTAGTACACACTATACAGTATATATATAAAATAAAGATTATTTTTTTCATTTGTATTCAATTGTATATATAAAAAATTAATAATAAAAAGGTCATGCTGGTCATAGTGAACCTGATAACCTATCAATATCCGATACGGATAATGATAATAATTTAATAATACCCGAATTGAATGGTAACGAAAACGCATACGGATTACATGGACAAGTAAAACATAAAATTGAATTTATCAAAAAGTATGTACCGAATGATGTTAAAATACATTTAATTGGACATTCAATTGGTGCCTGGATGATAATAGAACTATTAAAAAATTCCGAAATTCAACGGAAAATTCAACAATCCTATTTATTATTTCCGACAATTGAACGTATGGCAATTTCTACAAATGGTTGGATATTCACAAAAATTATATCACCCATTTGGTTTCTATTACGTTGTTTTGTATTAATTTTTGCCGAATTACCAAGAAGTTGGAAAAAATGGATATTAATACAATGTCTGTACATAATGTCAATATCAAAATATTTTCTAAAAACAATATTAAAATATTCACAACCGGCAATTTTGGATAAAGTTGTATTTTTGGCACGTGAAGAAATGGATCTGGTGATTTCCGTGGACATCGAAACAATCAAAGAAAATCTATCGATATTAAAATTTTATTATGGTGCAACGGATGGATGGGTACCGAAAAAATATTACTATCAATTAAAAGAAAAAATACCAGAATTAAATGGTGAAATTGATCAATGGTCATATGAGCATGCATTTGTTCTTAGAGATTCGATTGCAGTTGGTAAATTAGTTTCCGAATGGATAATTACACATAGAGTTTTACAATAAATAATATAACATTATTCATGTAAGTTTTAATTATATTATATTATTAGTTGATAATTAATTTATTAATTTTTTTTTTTATTATAAAAATAAATTGTTTTTACATCACTAACTAAAATTTGCCATAATAATTTGGATATGTTTTTTGCCAATTAAATTCCGTATTTTACTCGTCGATATTTAAATCGATAAAAATTTTTTTATTTAAAAAATAAACCATGGAATATTTCAAACATTTTAACATTTGTCGGGGTTTTTAAATAATTTTACGTTTGTTTGGACTATATTACGTTAGATGGCAGATGTTTTTTTTTAAAATAAAATAAATGCGTCGGTATTGGCTGATGGCAGACATCTTTTTTTATTTAATTCATGGCTTTTTTACTTTTGCTTTGTGATGTTGTGCTTGTTCTTGTGAAAAATAAATAAATTAAATGAAAAAAATATAAATATAATAATAATATTGAGAAATAAAATAAAATGAATAAATAATATAATATATTAATTTAATTAACAAAATTAAGGTAAATATTTTTTATTTTTTATTATATAAATCATTTGTATGCAAAATGTAGTGTTATATAAAAAAAAAAAAAAAAAAAAACCCCGCAATTGATCAGTTTTCTCTTCCATTACCATTTTTATTATGTACATTTTTGTTTTCTTTTACCAATTTGACATTGAAAAAATGAAAAACCATCAGAAAAAGGTAACAAAAACAATCTTAAAAAAAACTGAATAAAGAATAAATTAAAGATTATAATCAAAATGCTCCAATTAAACATATATTTTCATAAAAAAAAAAGAAATTGTGATTTAATTGTGCGATAAACACGCGATGGGTTTCCCCATCGTTTATAGCTGCAAAAAAAATGCAATTGTCAATTTTATGATCAAGATTCATAACACAAAAGAACCCCAAACAAAACCAAGCCATCCAATTGAATGTTACTGTACGTTTAAAGTTAAACGAAACCGATGTCTAATATCTGTATACGAGATAGATTTACTAAATTTTAATTCATCATTAATTTGAATTTGAACGTTGTTTGTTTTGCAAATGATGTGTTGTGCTTTTTTAAGTGTTCATGTGTTTTGGTTATTTTTTTTTTTTTTTATTACCATTAAAAATCAACATCAACAACAAATTTAATAAATCAATACCGGTGAAAATTTACATATATGTAATACGATATAAATATAAAAATCTACAAACAAGCATTATTTATTATGATGACTTAAAATTAACGTACGTACAAAACAAATTTCCAATTAAATCATTCAATTACTGGTAAGAAATTACCAAAAAAAAAAAACTTACCTTCCATTTTTCACACACGAACACATGCAAAAATAATTTTCATTATTATTATTATTATTATTATTATTTTAATTCTATAGGATTAAGAAATTTTGTCTAAGGAAATTCTCTAGATATATTCTAAACATAAAATGGGATTGGATTCAGATAATCTTGTTGTTGTAAACAGATCAGCGGATTCATTAGTATCGGATATTTATTGATATATGATTTGTTCCGAAAAAAAAAAACTGAAATCGCACAGAATACCGTTTAGCGCAAATACTCGTTAAACAATAATCTTAAAGAGGATATTTCACTGGACTGGACAGACAAAATACTTGACTTCCAAAGATTATTTATATAGCACATAACATTTGGATTGTTTAGTTTTTTTGTTTTTTTTTTTTTAAAGAAAACAAACGATTTGTTTGATTGAGATGATGTGGAAAGATTTTAAAAATTCAGCAGTACACTCAAATCAAAGGTTTGTTTATCTTGTTTAAATGTTGAGACGCCGCCAAAACCTGAATGAATAAGAAAAAAAAAACCGGAAGTATGCTAAGAAGTGGAAGTGTGTGTCGTATAACGGTTTGGGGGCGGGGATAGTTAATTCAATTCAATGTAAAGAAGTTTCGTATGCATCCAGTTATATTATTTCATTTTATTTGTTAATTGTTAATTGCCAGAAATGCGTTATTGTGATGTGTGCAGCAATTTATATGGCAATTTTATATAATAAGGAATAAATACCATAATTGGTGGTCTTACGTAACGTCAATGCGATGATCAATGATTTTTGCAGCAATTTCTATTGTTGATATCATAATCAATTTGTTTTGTGTTTTTGTTATTTTTATGTGTTTAAATGAAAAAAGAAACAACATATTATTAGCTTAGATGTACAAGGTATTATGGCATTATAGCTGGATGTCGGAATGTGAATCTTCTCGATTTTTTGAATTGACATGACACGTAAAGAGATTATCATCCCTAATCGTGACGCACACACAAAACCATCTCTTATAATCGTACTTTTTCTTTTTTCTTTTTTCTTTCAGGTGGTCCCGTCCCAAAAATTGAAAAAATACCTATGATTTGAGATTTTTTTGAAAATCTTCCATCAATTCATACGTTCACAAATCGAAGAGTTTTTTATTGTTAAGGAAAAGATAAAAAACAATCCAAGACTTAGGAACCTCAAGTTCAGGGCGAGAGATTTAAACAAAATGATATAGAAACTTTTCCTCTGTAGAATACACCTTTCAATTTCAATTGATTGGTTTGAAATTTGAAACCTCCGCCAAACAGTCGTTCTTCTAGAATCAATAGATATAGTATTTAAAACCCATATATATATATATATATATATATAAGATCAAATAGGTTTTGTTTTGAGAACGGATTAATTTTTAAGATAAATGCTGTTAAAGTTTATGTGTCAGAAATATATCAATTGATCAATAATTAATATTAGTGTTTAAACTTTAAAAACAATCAAAAAAAAAAAAAGTTATCTGTTTTGTACTCTTTACGTACGTAAAGTTACCTGTAGTAACAATTAACAATTAATTTTTTTTTTTTTGTTAATTTTACTACATCTTAATTGAAACTTATGGATTAAAACATTACTTATATATATTTATTTATTTATTTAATTATGTTTATTATTTAATTATAATCAAAAAAACCAAAAAAAAAAAATATTAATGGTGAGTATTAACAATTTTAATTTATTACATAACTAATAATTTAAATCATTTTAATTTTACAGGTTTCGAGGGTTTTTTTTTTTTTTGTTAATTTTTTTTTTTTGTTAATTTTATTTGGAATTATATATACGGCAGCGATTCGTAGTATACTAGAGTCTAGAGACTCCAACGGCACGACAATTTTTTTGGGGTTTATTTCAAAGTTTAAAGTGCGTGTGTTGTATTTCGTTGAATCGGGAATTGTGTTGTTTTTTGAAGTACACATCATTTTAAAAAGTATAAGTTTCTATTCAAAAGTGAAAAATTAATTGTTTTCAAAAAAAAAAAATCCCCCACAAAACAGTTTATAGATAAATCATTAATCATTCAAAAGACAAAAAAAAAAAAAAAATATTCAAATTACCAATTTTAAATCATGTCTGCTGGTGATGATGCATCTAAAACAAAGGTAAAACTTTTTCATTCATTCATTATTATTATATATGTAAAATACATTAATAAAATTTTTGTAATAAGGGATGGCTGGCGGCCAGCTTATTACAACATACAATACTATTTATAATATTAAATGCTAGTAGTAATTTGTGGTGTGTGTGATAAGAGATTTTATTAGTATAATTATTTTCAGGATATTTAATTTAGAAAAAAAAAAAAAAAAAATTGGGTATGTTTTTATTATTTGTTTTTTTTTTTTTGTTTTGTTCAACACCCCAATTTATTCGTTCTACTGCGGACGGAGACGATTTTAATATCGTTTTATTCTCATTTTCACAGCTTCACAACGTTACGTTTCATAGACTTCCCGCAGAGTTCTAAAAACGTTTATATGAATGATGCAAAACAGTAAGAACTCTTGAACGAAAGGTCCCCGATTGATTGATCGATCTCGCATATAGTGGCTTTTGTTAGTAAAATTTTATTTTGGTCAGTAAAACTCTACAAATTTGTATGCAGGAAACCCAGTAATTATTGATTTTAAACCAAAACAGACTGTGATCTTTACGTAATCCATAAACAAAAATTGAAGTTTTTATATGTGAAAAAATACCATTAGTTTTTCAATATTTTCTCAATTCCATTTTCTCGGAGACTTTACCCACAGAAAAGATTTAGATCAGGCGATAGTTCCAAATTGATTATAAACTAATAAACGCAACATATGAACATTTTGTGTTGAATCGTGGGTGGGTGTTTAGCAAAATGCTGTTAAAAAAAGTGAATATCATTTGTGATTATAAAAAGTGATTAAAAAATATTAATTTATAGTTTAACAAAAATAAGGATGAAAAATTCAAGGGTCTATATATAATATACTTTGTGGAAATAATTACAAAGTATAGTGTTGTAAAGTAAAAATCTTTAATTGTTTTTTTTTTTAAATAATTTGTTTGATTGTCTAATATTTATGTTAAAGTTCTAATTTTCCTTTGCATTTGAAGAATTTTTTTTAGCAAACATTTTTAATATATATAATTTTTACTATGTCTTTGTATTATTTTCTATTTGTATATATATATAATTTCAGTTGGAAATCGATATTGAACGTCATGTACTTGCATCAACAGTAAAATTATCTGATGGAACATATGGAAATGTATTCTCACGTAGTGATTCACGAAATGATGCAAAATTATTTCTATATAATTGTCATTTATGTGGTGTTCCGAGTTTACCGGGTGAACGATGTTTACAAACACATATTGCCGGTCGAAGACATCGTACAAAATTATCGATGACCATCATTGATGCTGAAGCATTTCGTACGCCAATTGCTCGTCTTAAAAATCAAAGTAAGTCTGCTGCTCATCTGCTACCATCTGATACCATAATTGGTTCGTTTTTCTTTTTTAGTTGTCCGTCTGCAGAAATCTCCACTTTGTTCAACTCTATTATAATTTGATTTTTTTTTTTTTGATTTTTTTGTCATTACACTTTTTTTTTTTTTAAATAAATAGTTTCTATGCAAATTGCACCGGGTGAACCCGTCCCACCGGGATTTGAAAATGAAGTTAAACCGGTGGCTAAACTACAAACGGTCATTGATAAATGTAAAGAGAATGCCCTTGTCGGTTTAGAATACATTATGGAATTACAAATGGGTGAAAATCAAGAGCCAGTTTATCATTGTGTGTTATGTGATAAACATTGTGATACACGAACAATAATAACTCATATCGAAGGATATCCGCATAGATTAAAATTTTTGGTAAGTTTTGGTATACATATATTTTGTTAATTCTTATTTGGTGTGAGGTAATAATTTTGTATCCTTTTGGTTTGTTTTTTTTCGTTGGTCCACAATAGGAAAAACATTATCCAACTGTATTACGTGAATTGGCACCGTATCGTTTTAATACAGGTGCACGTGAAATAATGCCACGTATAATACAAACAGTTTGTGAGGCTATTGAAGATACGTATGGTCGGTTAACACCAACCGTACATGAAAATTCATTGTATAGAAAAAATCGTATGCGTTATTTTCAGGATATCGTTAATGATAAACATTTTGATGAAAAATCAGGTCAAACATTTGTGAACATTATCGATCGTGATACCATTCAAAAGGCATTAAGTGGTAAAAATTATAAAAAACATAAAATATTTGGAATTTTTTTCGAATCAAATCGAAATGAGATATCAATAGTTTACTTTTTATTTTCTTTTTATTCGCACAAAAATAATATAGCGGGTACAAAAAATTTATCACCAATAAAAAAACGTGATATATCACCACCGAAAGTTTCGGCACCGAAAATTGTCAAAACGACAACGACAACGGATAAACAACGTCGTACATCATTAGATTCCGTATCTAGTATATCAAGTTCTTCATTTACAAAATCACGAAGCCGGTAACAAAAAAATCTTTTCATTATTAGAATTATATGCCATTGAGAACAGACACATTTAATATAACTAATATTTTATATGTTTAAATGTTGTATAGATCACCAACACGTAATAACAATGATGAAATTATAGTGATTCGTTCAACATCACGTAGCCCGCCACGTAAAACTGGTCGTCAAACATCTGCATTATTATCGCTTGGGTAAGGTTTTTGGTTTTTTTTAAATGTAAATGTTCGCAAATTTTATTTTTGTTAATAAAAATTATTGGTATGTTCTTGTTAGTAATCTTAATCGAAATCATCAATCAAATAATGATAAAATGATGAAAAAACAATCGCCACCCAGACGAACGGCACCAACACCAAAAGAATTAGAACAACAGGCAACGGAAATCCAACAAGAACGATATAAATGGGAAAAATTTCGGTAAATAAATATTATGGTTAATGGATTATTTATTTAATAAATAATAAATAGGATTTTGTTAATCGTAAACATAACATAATCGAAATTTCAGTTGTACATTTGAAATTGCTGTTGCTGATTTTAATAAAAAATATAAAACCTATGAGAAAAATCCAGAAAGTCATCCGTTATATCCAGAGGAATGGAAAAAATATTGGAATAAACGGTATAAGCAATTGCAAGCAGGTTTGTTTTGTTATCTTTTTATCATTGTATTATCGTTTCGATCGAAGCAAAATAATGACAGGCATAGAATGATTTTTGTTAATGAAAAAAACTGTTTATTTCCATTTCCAGAAAAAAAAGATCCAACAAAATATGATTTTAAACCAGAATGGATAATATTTTGGACAAATCGTATGACAGAATTACACGATGAAGAAATTGAACAGAAAAAAGAAGAATTAAGACGTAAATATAATTTACCGGCCGATGGTAAAGAACGTACCGATGAATTAAAACAACAATATGCAATAAAAATAAAATTGGGTAGTAAGCCGATGAAATCGGGTAGTGATAACAGCACCAATAAAGGTTCCAAAAATCGAAATTCTCGCAGTAGATCTCGTGAAACGAATCGGTCAACAAATCGATATTCACATAATGATAGAGAACGTGAACGTGAACGAGATAGGGATCGTGACAGAGAACGTGAACGAGATCGTGAACGTAAACGTAATAGTGATCGTGAACGTGAGCGAGAACGAGATCGTGATCGGGAGCGAGACCGAGAACGTGACCGTGACCGAGAACGTGAACGTAATCGAAGCAAAGAACATGATCGATATGAAAGGGGACGTAGTGAACGTAGCGATCGTGAAAGAAGTGAACCGGCGAGAGAACGTCGTGAGTACCGGTCACCATCACCACGTGACAAATATCCATCGGAAAGAAATCTTGCACATTTGCGTGGTGAACAATTACCACCGATACGTTACAGACATGATATACCACCGGAAATGTTTCATGGTGGATGGCCATCGATTGGTGGTGGACCACGTCCTAGATACCCATATTATCCGTCATCAATGCAGGGTCAGCCACCACCACCACCACCCGGAATGGGTGGACATCCATCATTTGTACGACCACCAATGCATGGTATGATACCATCATCGGCCGCATATTACCGTGATGGTGGCCATCCCTCCGTAGCATACCACCATGACGATATGAAATATAAACGAAAAGTAGATGCTGAAGAAAAAGAAAAAGAAAAAGAACAAGAACTGCAGGAAGCAAATGAACCGTTGACGGTTGTTTCCGTTTTACGTTTATTGACGGCGCTCGAAGAACTATTGGGCAGCCTTGGCCCGAAAGTTATTGATCTGTTGGCAAAGGCTTTGGCACTGGAAAAGGTCAAAGCAAATTCATCCGATGATTTACTGATCAATGAAGATAATTGTGTAATATTTGAAACGGTAAAAGAGAAATTAAAAGGTCAACTGATTGCCGGTGTTATTGAAAAACAAAAAATACACGCAGCCAAACGAGCCATAAAATTAATTGCATCTGTTGTGCATATGGTTAATGAAAAAGCAAAAACTAAATCGGTAGATGAATTGAAACGATTACAGACTAGTAATGCTTTGACTGGTACAACGGCAATCAATAATAATAATAATACAAATCAAAATAGTATTACTGGTATGGAAATGGGTAATGGTGGTGGAGGAACAACGGCCACCGGTATGAGTCCATTGGAAAAAGCTGAATTGGCTAAAAAAATTGCTTCAGCTTTATGTGCCCAGGGTAAAACTGATTTCACTACCGAACAATTGGAACAATTAATAAATGTATACGTTGGTATGTCACAAAAATCAAAAGAATCGAATGCCGTTGTAACAACAGCGTCGTATATATCCGATGCTGATACAACATCAGGTATTGTAGGTAAAATGATGAATAAGACAGAAGAAGGATTAGTGTCAGCACCATCAATAACACTGACAACAACCATGGAAAATGTAGGCGATGTTGACGACAACGACAACGACGACGACGATGACGATTTACCAGCTGATGCATCGTCAGCCCTTGAAAGTTTAACAGATTCAGATTTACAAACGCTATTGCAAAATTTTAAAGATTTATCAACCGAAGAACAACAACATTTAATTGCATACTTAAAAAAATTAGAATCTACAAAACCGGCTCGCGTTGAAAAACTACGAAAATATGTTAATGTTGACGTTATAAAATCTCATATGAATATTAATAAAGATAAACCGATAAGTGATAAAAAAAATGATGGAACAGAATCGAATACCGACGGCGACCAACACAAACATACAAATATACAAGAAAATTCATTAAAATCTAAATCATCTTCAATTGATTCAATTTTAATTATTAATGGGATTGATGCGGATGGCGGCGCCGACACAAACGACACAGATGATCCAATTGATGCTCTTGGTGGTGTTTTTGGTGTTGGTATTGGCGACGATGGTGGTGGCAATAATAGTAGTAGTAGTAATCCTGTTCGTCATCGCGGTCGTAGTGGTGCAAATACAGATGAAGAAAATGGAAAATCATTAAGTAAACAATTTTTGGATTCAGACGATGATGACGATGATTATTCGTATGATGATATATTCCGGGTTGCATCGAAAAATGTTAAAGATAAACAATTTGAAGATGGTATGAAAATTGTCCAAGAATCATTACAGCGTGAACGTGAAGGTGATGGTTCGAATGGTTCACATGATAGTGCTACAAGTACAGGAACAACAAATTTAAGTATATCCATAGCGGATACACAAAATTTAATAGCAAATTTAATGGGTTCATTGCAAAAGAGTAATAAAAATGATAATAATGAAACACCACCATCATCATCATCATCGGGATCAGCAGTTGCCGTTGGAACTGAACCACAGAAAATATCAACCATATCAACAATATCAACAATTTCTACAAATACTATGTCATTAAATCAACGTCCAAAGCTTCCAATAAATAAAAATAATACAAGTGTACCATTTTATCAACAACAACAACAACAACAGCAACAGTCAACGCAGCCACAATCACAATATTATTCGGGTAATCAAAATAATGAGTATAATATTGGTGGCGGTGGTGGTGGTGGTGGTCCAGGTAATATGATTATGAACCCTAGTGCCATCAGTAATGATTCTGCTGCAACTGCTGGTAACTTTGGTTTAAATAATCCAATGAATTATTATCCAGGTTATAATTCTGGTCAACAAACTGGTTTTAATAATAATAATAATAGTAATAACAATAATACAGGTATGCAACAACAAGGATTTGGTGGTGGTGGTGGTGGTGTAGGAGGAAATATTCAACAACAACCATTTAATAATCAAATGGCATCAATGCCGAATATGCCATTTAATGCAAATATGCAAGTAAATTTACAGCAACAACAACAGCCAATGCAAGGTTTTCCATCTGGATTTCCAGGTCAAATTCGACCTGGTCCACCAATTGGCGGTCCTCAACAACAAATGAGTCCTCAAAATGTAATGCAACAACAAATGCTTCAACAGCAACAACAGCAACAACAGCAGCAACGATTTATAGGAAATAATCAATTTAATAATAATTTCTATTGAGTTTTCTTTAAGTTAATTGATATTTTTTTTTTAATTTCTTTTTCTTTTTCTTTTTTATTTTTAAGGCATTATTAATTTTTAGAATAAAACAAACAAAATTATGAAATCATTTATAAATATATAAATTACGTTTCGGTGTGTTTTATTTTTTTTACTTTTAGTTTTATTGTCCTTAGTCAATTCTGTATTTGCGGTAAATAACAACATCAACAAGAAGAAGGGATGAAAAATGACATTCTTTTTTAATTTTATTAATTATAAGTTACTTTATTTATTAATTATAAATTGTGAATGTTATCATATCAAAATTCTATATTTTATATACCTGTATAATACATTTTCTATTTCGGATTATTTACAGACATACATATATATATATATATATAATAATCGATCGATGATTATAGCTACCGAAACCCCACCCGTCATTATTCCCGTAGTGCCATTGTGGTTGTTGTTATGGTTTGGTTTGGATACGAAAATACGGAAATGAAGGCGTAAACCCCCCGTTTTAATTTTTAATTTTAATAAATGTTTCATCGTCAACAATACGATAAATATCTTTACGAAAATTTATAAGATCATCTAAAAATCGTTCACTACTTTCATTATGGATTTTTGTTATAACTGGTTTTAAATTTTCTATATCGGCCGTACCCGAAAGATCATCATAATAATTAACCTGAATATATATATATATATATGGGAGTAATTTTATTGATTTTGATTATTTATTTATTATATTATATCGTACCTGATCGGGTCCCATCATATGAGCTTGATGTTTTTTATGTCCTTTTTGCCAACGTTTTTTCATTTCATTGGTGGTGTCCGCCATCATATCCATTCGTGATGGTAATTGTTTTTCACCACTTAAATATTTTAGAAAAAAACGTACCTGCAGGTCAAACATCTGGGAGGCGCACACATAAAACGGCAATCCAATTAATGCCATTGTCGGTCGATTAATATTTATACAATGTTTGTACAATGGTTGAACATAATTTTGTTCAACGGTTATGCCACAATCAACGCTAATAAATGGAAATGTATATCTATAACCTGTTCGTCAGCGTATATAAATAAACAAATAATAATAATATTTTTAATATAGCGTTTTCAGCAGGAAATATCGCAATGTTTAGTATATTTTTTACGATTGAGTTTCGTTTGCTCGCGTTAAATCGCTCCCATATTTTCCGCCGATGGAAATTTTCAACGTAAAGTTTTTTATTTCTTTTGTAAAATGCGGTTAAGTTGGACGAAGGTAAAGTATGTCAAAGGATCCATGTGTTTTTAATCCGTTCATTGGAAAAACTTTTAGGATAACAAATCGTTTTCTTCCGTTCATTGGAAATTTAATCTAATTGATGGAGTTTTTTTCAATATCAAACTTCGTATATTTGCTCACACATCCAGGAAATTTATTATCTTTTATATATAGAGTCGCGTGTAGGTGAATGTTAGTTTTGAAGGGTTTTTTTTTATACTGATTTACCTGTACAATAAAAAATAACCGTATACGTTTGATGAGATCCATCAACAAATTGAACACCGGATTTTGTTAAACATAAAACATCTCCCCTTTGATCAACATTTGATGAAAATTCCGTTTTTGGTTTCTCTTTTAAATGATGACTAAGCGTTACACGTTTTGCAACTTTTGATATTTCATAGGCTAAATCCATTCCACTGGGACCCGCACCAATTACAAGAACTTCTTCATCTATTAATTAATCATTTAATTTAATTGAATCTCACCTTTCAATTATTATTTATTTTTAATAAAAATAATAATAGAATATATACCTTTAAATGGATCTCGACATCGATAATCATGACTGTGAATTTGTAAACCTTCATAGATTTTACGACCCACATAGGATGGATACAATGGTGTATGATAATGACCGTTACACACCAATACAGCATCATAAATAATTGTTAATAATTCATCATTTGGTAAATCTTTAACGATTACTTCCCATTTTGATTCATCTCTTGGTATAATTCGTATAACATAATGTTGAAATTTTATGTATTTTTTAATATTAAAATGGTTTGCATATAAATTTAAAAACTCAATCATATCTTCGGCGGAAATATATGATTTTAATTGATCGGGTATTGGAAAATCAGGATAACCCATAATTTCTTTTGGTAAATTTGTACTGGAAAATTATTGTAAATTTATATTATTTATTATAGGTATAAATGGTTTTAAGCCAACAACCAAAGAACATCATCCCACTTACTGTAATCCTTTGTACATACTTGAATGAACATCTAATCCATATTCATCTTTACCAATGCGATCATTAAATACCCAAGTACCACCAATTGTTTTTGATTGTTCATAAACGGTAACATCATAACCACTTTCCAAACAACGTTTTGCGGCACATAATCCAGCAATACCGGCACCAATTACAATAATTTTCATTTTTTTTTTTGTTTGTTTAAGCTCTATAATTTTTTTTTTTTCAAAAATAAATATAAAATTGGGTTAATTATTTTATTATTTATTTATTTATTTATTTATTTAACGATATATATATATAGAGATAATATTCAAAAAAGAAAACGCGTGTATTGTATTTAATTTATTTGTAAATATTTTAAAATCATTTATTTAATTAGGGAATTTAATATATCTTCTTTATATATGATTTTTCATCATTGACCTGTTTTTTTTTTTTGCTTTTTATAATATTTACTTTATTCATATATAGTATATTTACTTTTCTATATGTATAACAGGATGAATATAATTTGAAAGTTTTGTTTTAGTTTATTAAATATTTTATATTGATATTTTTTTATTTATTTTTTTTTCCATTTAATTTCAGATAAAATCATTGATGTACATGCCGCCGATAATAAAACAAAAGAGACTTAATTGAAATGAAGGTGTTTAATTGATGATTTTTAAACATCAAATAGCAACAAAAGTCGACCGAAATGGGACACAATAAGATATTGAAATAGATAATGCGGATATGATCGCAGTCGTCGCAGAGAAGAAATGAAAAGGGGGTAAGTAATTTTTTATGGTTTTTGCTAAAGGAAATTCAGTATTCTAATACAAAATTCTTTATATAAATTTTCTAACAGAATTTAATTCGTTTAAATTTATTCTGTATAATTTTCTGATGGAATATCTATGTATAGCATTTTGGTTAAGGAAATTCTATTATAAATCATTTTCTTTAGAACATTCTCTGTATAATATAATTTCTTTAGGAAAAATTCTGTACAATGTGCAAAATTCTTTATAATTTGCTTACGGAAATTGCTTTATAAATTGCTTAATTAAATTCAATTTAATTGTTTGTAAATTCCTTAAGTAAATTCTGTATATAATTTCCTTAATGAAATCACTTAAATTTGTTTAATACTTTCTCTATATAATTTGCATAAGGAAATTCTTTATAATTTGCTGAAGGAAATTCTTTATAATTTGCTGAAGGAAATTCTTTATAAATTGCTGAAGGAAATTCTCTATAAGTTTCTTTAGAAAGGTCTTTATACTTTGCTTAAGAAAATTCTTTATAACATCCTTAAGGAAATTCTGTATAAAATTTGCATAAGGAAATTCTTTATAATTTACCTACGGAAATTCTTAATAAATTGCTTAAGGACATTCTTTATAATGTGCTTAAGAAAATTCTTTTTAATTTACTTATGAAAATTTTCTATAATTTGTTTAAGGAAATGTTCTATAATTCGCTTAATGAAATTCTATTTAATTCTTTGTAAATTCCTTAAGGAAGTTCTGTATATAATTTGTTTAAGGAAATCATTTTAATTTGCTAAATAATTTCTCTAATTTGCTTAAGGAAATTCTTTATAATTAACGATTTGCTTGCGGAAATTCTTTAATCTGTACAATTTGCTAAAGGAAATTCTTTATAACTCCCTTAAGGAAATCCTTTATAGTTTCGTTAATGAAATACTGTAAAATTTGCGAAATTCTTTACAATTTCCTTACGGAAATTCTCTGTATAATTCTGTAACATTTCCTAAAAGATATGCTTTACATATTTGGGTATTCAAATTCTCTGTACAATTTTCTCAATGAAAGTCTTTAGATAATTTGTTTAAGGACATTTTTTATAACTTCCTTAAGGAAATTCTTTATAATTTGCTTAAGTAAATTCTTTTTTAATTGATGTATGAAAATTCTTAATAAATTACTTAAGGAAATTCTTTATAATTTGTTTTAGAAAGGTCTTTAGATTTTGCTTAAGAAAATTCTTTATAATTCGCTTAATGAAATACTGTAAAATTTGCGAAATTCTTTACAAATTCCTTACGGAAATTCTCTGTGTAATTCTGTAAAATTTCCTAACAGATTTCCTTTGCAATTTGAGTAATGAAATTCTCTGTACAATTTTCTCAATGAAAGTCTTTATATAATTTGTTTAAGAAAATTCTTTATAATTCGCTTAAGGAAATTCTTCATAATTTGCTTAAGGAAATTCTTCATAATTTGCTTAAGGAAATTCTTCATAATTTGCTTAAGGAAATTCTTCATAATTTGCTTAAGGAAATTCTTCATAATTTGCTTAAGGAAATTCTTCATAATTTGCTTAAGGAAATTCTTCATAATTTGCTTAAGGAAATTCTTCATAATTTGCTTCAAGAAATTCTTTATAATTTCATTAATGAAATATTGTTTAATTCTTTGTTAATACCTTAAGGAAATTCTGTATATAATTTGCTTAAGGAACTTTCTTATAAATTTCTTAAGGAAATGGAAATGAAATTCTATTCAGTTCTTTATAACTTCCTTGAGGAAAATCTTTATAACTTCCTTAAGGAAATTCTTTATAACTTCCTTAAGGAAATTCTTTATAACTTCCTTAAGGAAATTCTTTATAACTTCCTTAAGGAAATTCTTTATAACTTCCTTAAGGAAATTCTTTATAACTTCCTTAAGGAAATTCTTTATAACTTCCTTAAGGAACTTCCTTATAAATTGCTTAAGAAAATTCTTTATAATTGGCTTAAGGGAATTCTTTATAATTCGCTTAATGAAATACTGTAAAATTTGCGAAATTCTTTACAATTTCCTGCCGGAAATTCTTTAAAATTTCCTTCCGGAAATTCTTTGTATAATTCTTTACGAAAAATTTCCTAAAAGATATCCTTTACAATTTGGGTTATTAAGGAAATTCTCTCTACAATTTTCTCAATGAAAGTTTTTATATAATTTGTTTAATGAAATTCTTTATAATTTGTTTAATGAAATTTTCTATAATTCGCTTAATGAAATTCTATTTAATTCTTTGTAAATTCCTTAAGGAATTATGTACATAATTGGCTAAAGGAAATCATTTTAATTTGCTTAATAACATCTCTATATAATTTGTTTAAGGAAATTCTTTATAACTTTTTTTCTTTATAAGGAAATTCCTTCAAAATTGCTTAAGAAAATTCTTTATAATTTGCTAAAGGAAATTCTTTATAACTTCCTTAAGAAAATTCTTTCTAATTTATTGCTTAAGGAAATTTCTATATAATTCGGTTTGATGAAATGTTTTATATACCACTGTATTATATTATTATAATATTATTACATACGAATATTTTTTTCTTTTTTGTGTTAATTCACGTCAATTCGAAAAGTGAAAGTACAGATATTCGCGCATATAATAATATAATTAAATTCGCATAATCATAATTTAAATGTTTTTTTATGTTAACTATATCTATTAAAATGATTTATTAATGTTTATTGATTGCACAATTTTTTTTCACAATTCAATTTTTTATTAACTATATGTTATAATAATTTGAAAATCAGATGAATTTTTAATTAATTTTTTTTTAATATGGCAATTCGCTCTTTGGCAATTATTATTATTATTATTGAACAAATAACTAAAACTTACCTTGTAATTTAAAACCAAAAAAAAAAATAGCACAAATCTATTTAAAAAGTAAAAAAAAATATTAAAATCCTTAATAATTTTATTATTATTTATTTACTTTTACTTTTTTTCTATAAAAATTTTTTATTCCTTTCTGTTTTAATTGTATATTATAAAATTTTAATAACTCTATATTAAATTAAATATCAACAACAACTGATTTAATATTAACGTTTATTATATATTATAAATTTTTTTATATATATATATATATATTTGATTTAATGTATATGATGAAGTGTCATTAATAAACTGATGTAAATATAATTAATTTCATTGCTCTATATATATATATATATATATGATATGAGATCGCTTTAAGACAGTCACATACATTTGTATATAAATTATTTATATAAAATTGTAATTTACAATTGATATATATTATATATACATATATATTTAAAAGACTTTTGTGTCTGGTTTCATTGACTTTGAATATAGTTATTTATTTATTTTTTTACACACGCATAAATTATTAATATATTTATATTTATATTTAATTTATTATATAATTTTAAACTATTATACAAATGATTATACAAATATTTATCAAAATATATATACTTAAACAAATATAATAATTAATATATATGTTATTTATATAGTTTGATGTATAATCCTACTTTGCGTATATTCCGTAATTATTTTTAATCAGATGACAAAAAAAAATGCATTTCTATGCGGTATAAGAACCGTTGATTAAATTTTTTTAATATTTTCCAAGATTTCAGGATCGATCTACGAAATGTTCTTTAAACATTTAACCTAATATTATATATCCGGAAGAACTAATTAATTTTTATCTTAAGCGTATTCCATTTACATTTAGAGCATCAATTTCCCAAAAAATTCATTAACTATATATAATAAATAATAATATCTCTTACCCATAACTGACATTATTATGGACATTTACTATATTAAATAATTAATTTTTATATATTTGCCCCCTTTCATTCATAAATAAAAATCATAAGCATCAAATAATGTTATCAATTTTTTTGTGTTTTTTATATATAAACCAAATGCAGTACGATGACACGACGATGACTGACTGAATAAGAAATTGATTTTTAATATATGATATATATATAGTAATAATAATAAGGAATAAAAATCTTAAATGCGTGTGATTTCAATAATTAAATGTACAAAACAAAAACAATAAATAAAAATAGGTCAAAAAATATTTACTATATTCGAAATAAAATCCATTTTCTGTTCACATTTGCTATATGGAATGTGTTAGGAATTCATCCGATTTATTGATACGATCTAAGTATATTTTTTCATCTTTAAACTTTTTTTTCAATTACCCAGGGATATTTTTAACATTTTTCCTTTTCCTTTCTCCTTTCCGTAAATCAAATGCAATTGAAGGCTTTTCCTAACCATTTTCCGAACTAAAAATATCCTTTCCTATAATAAAACATACAAACTTTATTGTAAATCAACATTTTTTTTCCTTTCCTGCTTAATAAAACCATTTCTTTATTGTATATAATTAAAAATCATATCACGGCACATTTTCCACTGGGAATTCAATTTCTTTAGGTCAGCAAAATCATTTCGATGGATATTTTTTGAATCTTTTGTGTAATAAAACATTTTCTTTATTGTATTATAAATCGAAAGTATTTAAATGCTTTTCCTGAAGATATTTCTGTTTAGAGTTCATTTTTCTTGGGTCTGTAAATCATTTCCATGGATATTTTGAGTATTTTTTCTTAATAAAACTATTTCTTTATTGTAAATCCAAAATATAAAACATATTTTCTTTCAGAAATCGTTTTTTTAAGGTTCTGTAAATCATTCCTAAAGATATTTTAAACATTTTTCCATTCAGAAATCGTTTTTTTTAAGGTTCTGTAAATCATTTTCATGGCTATTCTGAACATTTTTCCTTATCATTTCTTTATTGTAAATCACAAAATAAATTGAACACTTTTCCTGACCATTTTTCCACTAAAAGATTTCGTTTTCCTTTAGGTTCTGTGCAAATCATTGCCTAAGCTTGTTTTAAAAAAAATGTTCTTTATAAAAAATATATTCTTATTATAGATCAAAAGCAGGGCAGTGCTTTTCGTTGAAGATTTTTCAGTTTAGAGTTATTAGGTTTCTTGAAATAATTTCAAAGCGTTTCTTGAACATTTTTTTCCCATTAACTGCGGTCATTTTCTTTAGATCAACAAATCATTTCCATATGGATATTTTGAACATTTTTCCTCAATATAAAACCATTTTCTTGTATGTAAATCATTCCTTTTAATACAACCATTTACTTTATAAAGTTATCAAAATCATCATTTCAAGACTTTTCCGTAACAATTCTTCCTATTACAAAACAAACATTTTCTTTAGAATATTAACAAATTAACAATTCAAAGTGGATTTTGATCGGGGGTTCTTTAATATAAAACCCATATATTCAGAATTGTAAATCAAAATCCTGTCAAGACTTTTCCTAAAACATAGTCCATTAATAGATCATTTGTTTGTTAACTTCTCCAAATATGATTTTCAACGATATTTTGCTACGTTAAAAAATCATATAAATTCTTTAGAAATTGAGATGGAGACATATATAGAGATTAAATTGAATAATTTCTGCAAAAATTACAAGAAATTATGCAATCGATAGAGCTGCATCCGCACTTTTACATAGAATCAAATATTTTTACCTTTATTTTATTCTAATTATTATTTATATATTATTATAATTCAATTTTTTTTTCTTTTGTTTATTTCATTTCAGATAAGCTTCAGAGAGCGAATAATCGAAAATTCAATCCATTTCAAAATGACAAATTATTTTTTATTCAAAATACATATGAATGATAATAAAGCGAAAAAATTAATTAATTTTATGTATCCCTTCTCTACTATATAGTAATAATAATACTACTATCGCTTTGAATAGATATAATACCACATAAAATATATATATTACACCTGAGATGCATATAGACAAACAGATAATCATATATATGTATATAGGTAAAAATAAATAATATGATAAGCATTTCGAGATTAAAAGCAAATCACAAACAAAATAAATGGGAATATAAACAGCAGCGGTTTTTTTATGTATTGTCAACGAGAAATTGGTGATTAACATTTTTTTATTTTTCAAAACAAAATATACTGGTTAAGATAATACAAACAACGTAAATAAAGAAAAAAAGAAAGGCAAATATAAATAATATTTAATTATATTACTTGTCATTAATACAACCACATTACATTTGGTTTGCTGCTTGATCAAACCAAGTAATTTTTAATATAAAAAGATAAAAAAGAAAAAACTTATTCATTGTGTAGTTTTGTATATATTTACTGTACTGTTGACGATCTCGCATTATTTTATACACTCGGTTTTTGTTTACATTCGCAATATATATATGTAAATATTAAATTCAGATAGGAAAAATTAAACAAATTTAAAGTTAATTAATTAAACCATTTTTTTTTTTTTTTAATTTTATTAAAATATAATAATAGAATAAAAAAGTGCTTGGTTGCTGGTTGCTGGTTGGCGGTGGCGTTGGTTGTGGTTACAGAATTCAATGTGATAAAACAGTAAATATAGATAGACAATATGCGTATTGCTGTGATTGGTGCTGGTATGGCTGGATTAGTTTCAGCTCGTAATTGTCTTGTATTTGGCACGGATGTAACCGTTTATGAACAAACTAAACAAATTGGTGGTACTTGGATATTATCGGATCGAATTGGCAAAGAGGAAAATGGATTAGATGTTCATTCCAGTATGTATGAAGGTTTACGGTGAGTGTGTTTTATTTTATTCTAAAAACAATTTTAGTTAGCCTTAAATAAAAACCAAAAGGCCTTAAATAAAATCATTTTGTTCTACTTTTTTTTTTTCTTCTATTTTCTGACTAATTATATATATTTATTATACATATATCTTCTCATCTCACATGATATCAAATTGACTTTATATACATTTATTAAATTTTTTTTGCTTAAATCTCTTTATACTGCTGCGTTTACTTAATTCCATATATCTTGATATATATATATATTCGCTTATCATAAAAATTATTTATATATATTTTACAGTATCATCCATCATTGTTAAACTATACTCTATACTCTTTACTATAATTCACATTAAGATAACAAAAATTCATTGATAATATAAAGGATGAAATGATGTTGGTATTTTCTGTAACTTATCTTTTGATTCCGGCTGGATCGGATTTGAATCTGTTATAGGGATCCATTCTTTTAGGGAAATTTCGTTAAGATAACCTACCAATTTTGATCCTATATAGTTTTATTAACCGAAATTCTTCATTTTATTTATTTACAGAACAAATCTACCGAAAGAAGCAATGTGTTATCCAAATTTTCCATTTCCTGAACAAAAAAATTCATATATTACATCAACGGATGTTTTAGATTATATTGAATTGTATGCCAATCATTATGATTTAAAAAAATTAATAAAATTTGAACATTATGTAATAAGAGTATTACCATTAGGTGAAAGTCAATGGCAGGTTCGTATTTTATCAGGGTTTTTTGTTTTTCTTAGCATCATTTGTATAATATATGCTTTTTGTATTTCAGATAATCGTAAAAGATTTACCAAATAATGCGGTGTTAACGGAAATATATGATGGTGTTTTAGTATGTAATGGTCATTATTTTGAACCAAATTTACCGAAATTACCGGGACGTGATTTATTTTGTGGTAAACAATTACATAGTCATGATTATCGAAATGCTGAATCATTGAAAGGTATATTTAAATAAAGTAATTATTTTGTAATACAATCTGTTTGTTTGGTAATTAATCGGGGAAATTCTATTCATTTTTCTGTATCTGTAGATGAAAGAATACTTATAATTGGAGCCGGACCAACGGGTATTGATCTATGCGTTGAATTGAATAGCATTGCTAAACACGTTACAATTAGTAATCATACATTAACAGAAAATTTCCGACCATCATTAAATAAAAAACCAGATGTACGACAATTAACTGAAACGGGAGCTGAATTTTGTGATGGCACAATTGAATCATATTCAATGATATTATATTGTACCGGTTATAAATATTCATTTCCATTTTTAAGTACCGATTGTGATATAACCGTTGATGATAATTATGTTCATCCATTGTATAAGCATTGTTTAAATGTAAATTGGCCAACAATGGGTATAATTGGTTTACCAATTGCCGTATGTTGTGCTCAACTGTTTGATTTGCAGGCACGTTTTTGTTTAACATTTTTCACTGGTAAAAAGCAGTTACCATCACGTTCTGAAATGCTTGAGGATATTCGAATGGATATGAATAAACGTTGGACGAAAACGGCCACCAATAATGGATCTAAATCAAAATCACATAAAATGGGTGAATTGCAGGTAATAAAAAAAAATAAAATAATATTTACTTATGCCCATATAATTGGTTTCACCGTCCAACAACATCACATTCGAATCTATTCATCGCCAACTTGAATCTATCTAGCGGAAGCTCCAAGTGCCCGAGTCAATGGAGACAATCCGCTCTGTGTATAGTTGAACAATTATAGCCAACCCCCAATCATCTGATTTAACTTCATGGTTTTGATGCAAAAATGCACAATTAGTTCGGGCAGTCTTCAATACATTTCCACCATACTTTAACAGTTTACCAGCTATACCGTGGATTGTAAATGAATTAATTTTTGTTTTTTTTCAGCAAGCATATTATGATAGTATGGCTGAAGTGGCGGGCATTGAAAGTATAAAACCGGTTTATGCAAAAATGGAATTGGAAGGTTCGAAACGTGGTTTTGGTGGTATTGAAAATTTTCGAAATGATATTTATAAAATAATTGATGATGAAAATTTTGTGAGAATTTAAATTACAATATATATTATATAATATAGTAATATGTAATACAAAAAACAAAAAAAACTCTGATTAGCGTAGATTTAATAAAAAAAACTAAATAATGGTTTTATGGCAGAAAATTTGCAATTGTTTTTTGAAATTTATTTGGGAAAATTAATCATCGATCTATCGTTTAACTATAATACAATATAATTATATTTTATTGTGATAAACAGCCAGATAATTGAATTGAATTGAAATGCATCGAGATTTGATTTGATTACAAAAAACCCATATATTTATATATCTGAAATTATCCGGATTTTAAAATCATTTTTATAATTTGATAATGACTATATATATATATATATATATATATATATATATTATCTATAAGATTTGCATGACAATTTAAATTCATGGGTCGATGGTGACCAAAAAAAAAATCATTGTGTTAATGTTGATTATTCTCTGTGTTTGTGTTTTTGTGAATAAAAGAAAATAACATACACAATTTAAATTTAAATTTGGAGAAAGAATTAACCAGTCATAATGTGATAGTAAATATAATTATAGAAATATATTGACTGATAAGATTATTATTATTTATAAAACACTAATATGAATTATTTAACTGTAATTTTTGTTTTAAGTGAAATTTTATTTTAGTATTCAATAGACGTTCGTCTTCGTATTTCACTATTATTAATTCATTATTAAGACAATAAGGGTTGATTTTTAGCAAAACCAAAACTGTGAAAAATGCGTATTGCTATAATCGGTGCGGGAATGGCTGGATTATGTTCGGCTCATCAAAGTGTATTATATGGAATGAATGTAACCGTTTATGAACAATGTAAACAAATCGGTGGTACTTGGGTGTTATCCGAACGCATTGGCAAAGATGAAAATGGATTGAATGTACATAGCAGTATGTATAAAGGATTACGGTAAGGTTAACACGTTTTTAATTGTGTCAAAAAAAAAGGAATTGTGAATGAGATCATTTTTTACATCGTTAACAGTACAAATTTACCAAAAGAATTAATGGCTTATCAAAATTTTCCATATCGTGAACAAGGAAAATCTTATGTTACATCAAATGAGGTTCTGCAGTACCTACAATCATATGCCGATCAAAATAATCTTAAAGAATTGATAAAATTTGAACATTATGTAATAAGAGTATTACCATTAGGTGAAAGTCAATGGCAGGTTCGTATTTTATAAATAGAGAAAATCAGGATTTTTTTGCTTAGCATCATTTGTATAATCCTTTTCTATATTTCAGGTAATCGTAAAAGATTTACCAAATGATGAAGTGTTAACG
This sequence comes from Dilophus febrilis, assembly GCA_958336335.1. NCBI lineage: Eukaryota > Metazoa > Arthropoda > Insecta > Diptera > Bibionidae > Dilophus > Dilophus febrilis. Next base: position 5,476,335 of record OY284472.1, on the reverse strand, counting down.
GAAATATTTGATTCAATTTTAATTTGTAATGGTCATTATTTTGAACCAAATTTACCGAAATTACCGGGACGTGATTTATTTTGTGGTAAACAATTACATAGTCATGATTATCGAAATGCTGAATCATTGAAAGGTATATATAAATAAATGAATTAATTATTTTGTAATACAATCTGTTTGGTTTGATTAATCGGGTAAATTCTATTCATTTTTCTGTATCTGTAGATGAAAGAATACTTATAATTGGAGCCGGACCAACGGGTATTGATCTATCCGTTGAATTGAATAGCATTGCTAAATATGTAACCTTAAGCGAACATACATTAAAACCGGATTTTCTATCAAATTTAAATAAAAAACCAGATGTACGACGATTAACTGAAACGGGAGCTGAATTTTGTGATGGCACAATTGAAACGTATTCAATGATATTATATTGTACCGGTTATAAATATTCATTTCCATTTTTAAGTACCAATTGTCTAATAACCGTTGATGACAATTATGTTTATCCATTGTACAAACAATGTTTAAATGTAAATTGGCCAACAATGGGAATAATTGGCATTCCATCATATGTATGCACTTCACAGCTATGCGATTTGCAGGCACGTTTTTGTTTAACATTTTTCACTGGTAAAAAACAATTACCATCACGTTCCGAAATGTTAGATGATATCCGGATGGATACGAATCGACGATGGAAGTGTGGACAATCAAAATCAAAATTACATGTTCTTTCGGAGTATCAGGTTTATATTAATTTGTGTTTTTTTTTATGAAATGATTCGTTGTTTTCTCTAAAAGTGTATTTAAATATCTTTTTTTTTGTGTTTTGTTTAGCAAACCTATTACGATAGTTTGGCTGAAGAGGCTGGCATTGAAACAATAAAAGTGGTTATTTCTAAATTGTGCTTAGACAGTGCTCATCGATTTTTTAATGATTTTTATAATGTTCGTGGAGGTATTTGTAGAATAATTGATGATGAAAATTTTATACGAACAAATGATAATGAATATAATAAATTTGTGTAATAAATAAATGTTCATAAACACTACACAATATATTCCCCAAACAAAACATTAAGTAGATCAGATCGGAAAATACCATTCAATTGAAACCCTGTGAAAATTAAGGTGGCTAGAAAACAACTTTATATGGTGAAAATATTAAAAATTATAACCACTTTCGATTGCCACTTTGAAAAGAAAAAAAATTAGTTAAAAAAAAAATTTTCTCATTTTTTCAAAAAAAGTGAAAAATTGGAAAAATTGGTTTTTTTAAAGATATCCTTCCGTCCTTTTGGTATGTGTTAGAGGTGGTAAATTGGTGTAACTTTTGTTTTAGCACTTTGTTATACCATAAGAAATACCCTCAGGAGAGGCAATTGAAATTTTTCCAAATTTCCATGTAGATCCAACTTTGAACCACCACTGTACCAAAACCATATGAGATATAAACAAGTTTAGACCATCAAAAGACTTGGTATATCCTCTACTTTAATCCCACAAAACATGGAATTTATTATCCATCAGGATCACCTCCGAACTGACCTTCAAAGTTCATCGAAAATATGGGTTTTTCAATGTTAAAGGAAAATCCACAATTTTCTTCGGAAAATTATGAAACCACCATCAAATGAAAGCTTAATCCTTTACCTTTCTATTGATATTATGAAATTGCAAATGAAGCAACTCCTTCCTATTGAAACAATTCCCGGAATAATGATCTACTGGAGATTACCCAAAATTCATTACTGCCCTGTGGCCAAACCAATGGGAATATTAAAACGGGACCAACTGCAATCGATAGATAATAAAAAACGCTATTGATTCAACGGTGGTTCGAAAAAATTTCCCTAAGAAAATTCAAAGTTATAGGGGTTTGAAAATGGAAAAAATGCTATTTTTAGAGCCAGATCCTGGTGCTCCTGGTCCACCTATAAAGGTCATATTTATGGACGTTTGATATTTAGTGATGGTCTATCAGTGTGCAAAATTTGGGATTCCTAGGACGAGGTCCAAAAAAATGATACAAGAGTTAACTCTTGTATTTTTCAGATCAAAATTTACCAAAAAAAAAGCAAAAATTTAAATTTTTTCACTTTTCAATTTCTCTTTTTTCCATATCACACACAAATTAATTTGTGATATGAAAAATTATTTTTCTACTGAACTCAGTCGGAAACGAACCATGGTTTTCAGTCGTCGATGATGTGCTTGCATACCAATATGCCATACAACCCTATGAATGTAATTTTCAGTTTTTTTGATCGTATTATGAGTCGAAACCTTTCAATGTAAAATAAAATATTCTCATATTCATTTATCGAAAAAAAACTATAAATGTTATTTTATTTTATTATTTTTATTAGGTTTATTTTTTCATTCAAAATAGATAAAAAACATTTTTAAGATAATTTTTCCTTCTAAAGAAATTATTCAATGAAATTTTCAAAGGCCTTTCAATATTTCTGATTTAATATTAGAAAAATCGGTCTGGTGGCTGTTGGGAAATGGAAAATGGGAATTAAAAAAATTAAAACAAAATTAATTACCCTATATGTGTTTTTAATTAATTTATTTTTCTCTTTTTTTTAGTATTTTTTTTTTATTACATCAGTTTCGAAACAAAAATCTAATTTTAATTATTCCATATATTATTATTATTATTATTATATATTATATTAAACATATTTAAAATTTTTTAATTAATGTATATTTTATTGTATTTTAATTATTTAAAATTAACAAATCATTAATAAAATTATTTTTTTATAATAATATTTAATATTTAATATTATTGTAGAGATAAAAAACAAAAAAAAAAAACATTTCTTTTATTATAACAAATATTAATAAATATTTATGCGTATTTTTTTGTTTTGTTTTTATTTGGTTTTTTTTGGTTAACAAAAATTTTCATTATTAATTTGTAGATTAATTAATTAATTTTTTTATTTAAAAATGTTTCTATATATAATCAAAAATATTTGTTTTGTGGTTAATAAAAATTATAATCTATATAGATTATGATTGATAGAATAACACAAATCGTATTTATTTATTTTTGTATATGGAAGTGAAGATGTACGTTGAATTTAGGAAGGGTGATAATGAAGATGATGAGGATGATTGTTGAAAGCGGTTTGGATTATTATCTTTTGGATGATGTAGTAATGATGTATTACATTTTGGAAATAGAACACTCCGCATTAGAAAATACTTTTAAATAAAAAAAAAAAATGTATAATAAAAAATTGATTATAAAAAAAAAAAAACACAAACAGAATATTCTTAATTGTAATAAATTAAAAAATTAAAAAATTAAAATGGAAGAAAATCAATCAATTGGTCGATTATGATTTCTTTTTTTTTTTCGTATTTTTAATATATATATTTAATTTATAAAATATTATTATAGAAAATAGTATTTATTTTATTTTTTATTCTTATTGTCTCTTTGGTTTTTTTCATTTTACATATTTTAAATAATATTTTCCATTTCAATATCAAATTCAAATTCAATGTTTAATTATATTTATTTATTTTTTGTCTAATGAATAACAATTTTTCTTTCTTTTTATTAATTATTGTTATCGATTAACATTTTTGGCACTAAATGGTCCTAAAACAATTAAGTATAAGTTTAATAAATTTTACGATTTCTAGTTTTTTTATCTTAAAAAAAAAATCAATTTTATATTTGTATTAACTATAAATATATTAATTTATGTTGTTTGTTTTAAATAGTTTTTTTTTTTTTTCATTGACATCTCATTATAATGTGGTATATAATGTATCATTATAATAAATCTTGATCATGAATTTACCATTTCATTTACCATACCATTTAAACAAAATAATCAATATGAGTTTTACCATTTTTTGTTTGTGATTGTTTATGGGTGACAATAGCAAATTGAATTTCATTATCATTATCACTACCATTACCATTTATATTTATTTTACCATTTTTTTGTTGAATAGTATTATATTTTATTGTATTATTAATATCAATAGGATTATTATTATCATTTGTAGTAGTAGTAGTAGTAGTAGTAGTAGAAGTTGTTGATGTTGTTGAAGTAGAAGAAGAAGTAGTATGATTATTATTATTATTAGTATAAATCGATTCTGATTTTGTTTTCGTCATTGAATTGGAAATTTTATATAATATCGTTGATTGTTGATAATTATTCTTTAATCGTATACCAGTTAAATTGATAAATTGTTGTTTATCAACGGATTGGATTGAATTTCTTGATAGAGTTGATGTGGCGGCGGTTATTGTAGCCGTCGTAGTCGTCGAAGTCGTCAAAGTCGTTGAATCGTTGCCAGTTGTTGTAGCAATGACCGAAGATAATCCAATTGCACTTAATTGATTTTTTATTGTTAAAAATTTTGATGATGATGTACTAGATGTTGTTGTGCCAGGGCCTGATGCAAATCCACAATTACTAAACGATGCTGAATTTTTTACTTTTGATGCGGCTATAATTTTTATTGGTACCGTACATGTTTCATTAAATGATGCTGAACGTTGAACTTGATTTGTAATTATTGTATTTATAACAGTTGTATTTCCATTTACATTTGCAAATTTATTACTGGCAGTATTTATAATTGATGTTATATGTTGAGGTGACGATTGATAATGACAGGGTAATTGATATGGATATTGATGTTGATGTTGCGATTGATAAGATGATGATAACGTTGATGATGTTGATGGTGACGGTGATGATGGTGATGGTGATGATGATATTGATGATAAATGTATTAATTTATTATAGGTATTTTTTTGTTGTGGCGGCGGGGACGGAGAATAGGTTTTATTTAGTCTATGCTAGGATGTTGAACTACGTGATGATGTTGGTGAATCATTATTATTATTATTATTACTATTAACAATATTATTAATATTATTATTATTGGTGGTTGCGGTGGTAATATTATTACAATTATTATCAATCGGTGGATAGACAACTTCGGTTACGGCCCCGACTTCCTGAACTATTGGATTCATCATCTGTAAATTTTTTGTTTTTTTTTTTTTTTTGGAATTTTTTTTGTTTTTGTTTTATTGTTAAAATTGTTTTATTTTTTTTTGTTGATAGTTTATAACGAAAAGCAATTAATAACAATAATAGAAACCAACAAAAACCAACACAATTAAAAAGAAATAGTCAAATAGTCGAAGAATAGATAATATAGATTGTATAGGAAAATGAAAATAGTGCATTAGAATTTGTTTTTTTTTATGCTAATAAAGTGAGCAGCATTGATAGATAATTGATAATTTATTGATAAGGTAATCCCATCAGAATTTCGAATGTATTTTTGATGTTATATTTGTTGGTGAATTAACCGACATATCTTTGATCTGCCTTTTAGCTTGCGTTCAATTGCTATTTTATTTTTAATTTAATTTTAAAATTACCATAAAGAATTTCTTTAAAGAATTCGTCGAAGCAATCAAACAAATGATGTGTTCTTTATTCAGATTATATACACAACGAGTAAAATAAAAATATATATTTATTGAAAAAAAAAAAAAAAATTGAGAAAGCAAAGTGTAAATAGAAATTTATAAATTAATATATTAGTAATTATTTGGTTTTAATTGTTTTATGTTTTTTTTTTGTTTTGTATTGTTTAATAATACTTTTGTGTAAGTGAAAAATTGAAAATTGAAAAATAGCTGATTAATATTGGAAAACTAAACAAAAGAATAAACAGTTTTGTGTTTTTTTTTTGTTTCTCTGTTTTTTTTTGGATATTAATTAGAAGTTAGTTGTGTTAGACTTACATTAGTTTGGTTAGAATTTTGAAGAAGTTGATCACCTGATGGTCCCATTGGACATACAAAATCACTCCATTCATCTCCACCTTTTGTACTTTTCTTTCGTTTTAACGAAAATTGTGATTTTTTTGGTGTCTGAAGAAGATGCGGATACAAAATAAAGCATTAATTAATTAATTAATTAATTATATAATTTAAATACAATATGGTTTTTGTAATTACTTTTATTTTGGCTGTTAATGTTAACGGTTGAAAACCTAATGTTGTTTCGGCTTCACGTTTCTGTTGGATAACGTCACGACCCAATAGTTCTTTAAAATGTGTACCCAAATGTCGTCGTAATAATGTTTTACTCGGTGGTATACTCAATAAATCGGCTAACAATTCGGATGTAAAACGATTTTCGTACATCATTAGGGCACCATGAATACCGGCACCCCGTAAATTCGGTGCATATTCAGCTAAATCAACAACTCTCAACCATTCCATAACCCTATGGGCTGTCCACAGATTTACATGTTTTTGTAGATGTTCCTCTTCGGTACCCGATCGTCGTATTAAACACTCTGGATTCCATAGATTTTCACGCATACATTGTATGCCTCGCCGTAAACTGGCCGCATGCAATGATGACGTTACATGTAAACTCACCAAATCGTCCATTGTCAATTTATGTAACATACGACCATCCATTCGGGCCGCTGAGAATGTATCCTTATGCTGTGGTAATCCAACGTCATCCAACCAACGTAATATCTATTTAAAAGAAAGAAGTTAAATCAAAAAAACAAATATAAAGGTAAAGTGGGCGAAATGACAATTGTTGAATTAAGTTTTCATATCATTATCTTCTAGGTGTGAACCAATTAAATAGCGATTTAAATCTTTAATGTTCTCTATAATTTTTTTAAAATATTAAAACCACTTGTATTGGTAATTTGTCAATCATTGAAATTAACTGAACTGTTTTAAAAACATCTTATGAAGCGAAGTGAACGGAAGGATAATTATTAAAACATACAAAATATTTGCACACTTACCCATACTGTATCTAATTTACCGGATTTTAAAAATTGTTCATCCATATCTTTACCAATCATATCGGTAATGGCTAACGTAATTTTTTTCCTATGCAATGGTGATTTTAAATTTAATTCACGTTCAATGTCAATTGGTGCGGCTGCCACAAGTTCACTTCCACCTTTTCGTAACCATTTTCGTACATCATCCTCATAACAATTTAAACCCATTTCGTCAAACCATAAACAAACCGTATCAATATCCCATTCAATAAATGGTTTATCCGGTTTATTTGCCAATAATAAAGGTTGTTGTGAATTTAATTGTAAACGAGCACCGGCCGTTGAACGTACACCACCACGTTTAAATTCATCATCACCACTACCACCACCACCACCGGGCATTGGTAATTCTTCTAAATTACCACTATTACTACGTTTAATTTTACCAAATATACTACGTAAACCTTTATTTTTATTACTCATCGATGGTGATGGTGATGGTTGTGGTGTAAAACAACGTTGTATATCCAAATTGTCTTCAATAATTTTTTCAGTTTCGGCTTTAAATGACATAAACATAAACAAAACAGATTAAAATTAATTAAATTATATTAAAACTTAATTAAAATATTAGATAAACATCAAGACATATAGAGAACAAAAAGAAAGACACATTCATTATTTATTTATTTTTTTTTTTTTGCAAAAGTAAGAAGAAGAATATTATAAATTAAAGTTAATTAACATTTGAATGATTTTGTTAGGTTTTTGATTAGGGTAGAATTTTATTATTATAATTGTTATTATTTTGAATGAATGAATGAATGAATTATGAATATGTGGTTATAAAAGCAATTTTAAAAGGTAAAAAATAAACAAGAACACTTTTTAAAATCATTCCTGTTAATTTAACTTAAAGGCAAACCCTTTTCTGAATGTTATTTGAAATTATCTTTTGACAGGGAAAAATTATCGACAGGAATTAGTCCAATTTTTAATAGAAATCTTGTAATTTGGAATTTAAGGAATATAAAAATTAGAATTCTATTCTAAGACTCTCTCAAGATTAAATGTCAAGGGTTAGTGCACATGTAAAAATTATTAACTAAAAGATAAGCGAGCGACCCAGTTTTACGAGGTATTATATTTATTTTGCTTATCGAGAAATGTTGTTAAAGCTTTTGCTGTTTGTTTGATATATGATTATTTATTTTATGCGGTGGTTTTTGGATTTGGATTAGAATGATTTTGTTTTGTATTTGTATTTTAGTACATGCCTCATTGTAGTTATAATATTTATAATCTTAAAAAAATTAATTAATTAATTAATTAGCACATAGACAGAACGTTTTTTTTTTTTTTAAATATTAACATATTTGACATCGCAATTATTATATATATAGGAATTTGTGCCACTTTAACATATAGATTTTTTTAATATAGAGAAACAAGCAGAAACCTAAATTAGGCACCGAATACCCTCTTTGCGATTGAAAACCCTTTAATTGTGATTGTGTTTGTTGAGGATGTTGGTAAAGGACCAATTGATGATGATATACATTTGTTGTAGATTGTGATGTTGATTGTGGTGGTAGTATTTGAAAGTTTTTACCGAATGCAACATTTCGTTGTTTTGGTATAATAGGAGTAGTAGTAGTAGTATTATTATTATTAATATTATTACTACTACCACTACTATTAATACCATTTCCGCTGCTACCCATATGACCACCGCTGCCATTAGTATTGCCGTTGCCACTTGTATCAACGGCCCCCATTGATGTTGACAATGATGAGGGGGTTGCCGCAAGTGTTGATGTTGTTGCCGGTGGTGATGTTAACGTTGGAATTGTTACTGAACTGGGATATGTTTGACGTGGTAAACTATTATATTGTATATCAATTTGTCGTCTATATGAAGCCGGTGGTGTCTTAAAAAAAAATAAAACAAATTAAAATTAAATATTTATATGGTAATTCAATTATATGGTAAATAAAAACAAAATAATTTACATACCTTTGGTGTTAATGAATTAATTGTTGTATTTATCATATTATTTTGTAAACTATTATGGCTACCGTGTAACGATGCTGAAGATGCTGTTGGTGGTTGTTGTGTTGAATTTAATGAATTTCCCGATGAATAAACAGCACCACGACCAGGTACAAGGGGTGGTCGACGTGATGGTAATATTTGATTTACAGTATTACTATTATTATTATTATTAAGATGATTTGTACGTAATTCTAAATTTTCTCTTTCTAATGCCGCCTGTTGTAATTTCAATTCACTCATTGCAGACATCAATTCTAATTTTTGTGTTTCCAGGGATGAACGTGAAAGCATTTCCTATTTTTTTTTTGTTTTTTTGATTTTTTTAAAACATATAAAATAAATTGATAGTAAAATGTTTTATATTAATTTTAATCAAACATTCGGATATAACATATCCACAATAACAAAAAAATATATATAAATATATAGTAGAGGCATGCAGATTGAAAGCAATATAAATATTATATTATTATTTATTTATTATTTTTTTTAAAACATCATGCTAATGAAAAATAAAATCCAAAAATATATATATATAATTATAAAATATAAATAATAATAATAATAATCAATCATAAATAAATAAATAAATAAAATAATAAGAAATAAAAGAACCCCCCCCCCCCCCTCCCCACACAAATCAAATGAAAATAAATTTGATTTCATCATAATAACTTGGTTTCTTCAAATCCCAAACCCGGTTATTTTACATCCTTTAGTCAAAAAGATGTTAAACGGTTGATTACTATCAAAATAAAAGATAACAAATGTAGTGAAAATCGATCGATGATATTCTATCTAACAATGCTATATATCAGAATCTTTTTTCGTAGCAGTTTTACAATTATATATGATTTTTAACTGACATAAAAACTGGAAATTGTTCAAAAATCAATCATCGCAAGAAAAATATTTGCTAATAAATTGTTTTACATCTTAATTTGCTCTGTATAAAATTACGTAATTACTGTTTGATTTTTTTTTGCATTTTAATCAGTAAGTTTTTAAAATTCAATCGAAATTTCTAAACAATATGTTGTATTTTACATCATTTATATTAATATGATTTGTTCCTTTAATACACAATACCATATGCATGCATATATAGAAAACTAAAAATTCATTCATTGATTGATTATTTTTTGGTGTCACACACAACAAAAATAAAAAGCATAATAATTATAATTTATGAATAAAAAAAAAAAACAAAAAATGAATAATTAAAATTAAATTAAATGAATACCGTCAAAAACAGCATCACGCAGATGAAAACGAAATTTTTTTTTTATATGTTTTTATTTGATTATTTATAAGATTTTAATTTTTCCATCAATTTATCAACATTTAATTTAATTGAAGATTTCCTTAATGGAATTTTTTGCGTTTTAAATAATTTATAGCGCATTAGAATTGGATCAATGCATTAATGCAACTATGCAATTAAAAGAAATCCATTATAATTATATGACAATTGAAACGAATATTATGAATAAAAATTAATTATAAAAGTTTTTCCCGTATTATTTATTTATAATAAAATACCCCCCAACGACCGAGCGAATGTTCCTTTTTATTCATTTAATTGAATATTTTTAATGAATGATATCAAATTAAAAAAAAATTGTATTAGAAAAATACACAAAATAGTTAAAAAAAACCATATCGTGCTAAATTGTTTTTAACACCCTTACAATACAATTCTATATTGTAGTGTGTTTGTGTTTTTTTTTTTTTGCCCCCAAAAAGTTAAATAACATTTCTGTTTGGAATTTTTAACATTTCACAGGCCAGGCGACAAATCAAAATTAATTATATAAAATCCAAAAAAAAAAAAAGAACAAGAAATAATAATAAAAAAAAAATAAATAGACAAAATTAAAAAAAAAAACAAAACAAAATTAAAAAGGAAAACCAAAAAGTACTTTTTGCTTGTCAATCTGGATGCCAACGGATGTGGCAAAAGCGCTTACTCTCTGTAGTAGATCCTCTGTGTTATTCAGCAATTGTGTTTTATCCGTAACCAGACGTTCTAAATCGACAATTTTTTCAGTTTGTGCGGACACCTGTTCTGTTAATACCTGTACCTGTAATGCCAATGATTCTTTATCGGTTTGCAATCGTCGTAATCGTTCATCTGTATCTTGACGCTGTGATAAGGGGAAAACAAAAAACAAATGAAATGTTAATCATCAAAATAAGAAATACAATCATAAACACATTTTACATGCATTAAAAAGCAATTAATTATATTAAACAAAAAATCGATATATGGTTACCGCAAAGAAAAAAAAATAGTCAAAATTTGTCATATATATTAAGTGATATTTGTTAATTTGTATTATTAATTATATATAAAAAAAAAACACATTCAATTATTCAACGTAACACCTTCGGACCTGTTGGTTTCCCGTAATCCAAGGTAATAATGAGGATGATGATGCATTACGATGATCACATGAACAATAATATTGTTGTTGTGAATAAGAATGTTGAATGGATGGTGGCGGTGGTGGTGGTGGTAATGATGGATGTTGTCCACCATATCTATGATTACAACATCCATTATTATTATTAATTGATCCTCCTGTAATACTATTATTTCCTCCAGCACCACCACCACCACCACCACCAGTACCACTATACAATTCTTGTGATGCACTTAATGTACCATTACTACCATATCTATAACTATCATGATGTCTTCGATGATATTCAATCATACGTAATTCTTCACGACTTGCTGTATAATTCCAATATGGTAAATCCCATGGTCCATATGGAATAGATGATGGTGGTGGTGGTGGTGGTGCTGGTGGAGGTGGTGGTTCCCAAAAACCAGGTGATCGACGATGATGTTGTTGTTGATGTTGTTGCTGTTGCTGTTGTTGTTGTTGTTGTTGTTGATGATGTTGTGCTGCCTGTTGCTGATGATGATATAAATAACTTTGTTCATGATGATGATATGGATTATCTGCTGTTGCGGACGGATGATAATAATGATGATTATTATTATTACTATTGTTGTTGTTGTTTGAATGTTGATGAGTAGAACCTTTTTTGTTTTTTTTTTGATAAATTTAATTGGGATTTTGATTGATTGATTTATATACACAAAAGGAGAGAAAAGTTAAAAAACACAATAATAAACCTACTTTTTGATTGTGGTATAATCTCTTTAAATTCATTTGTTAATGATTTTTCTTTTAATGAATGTGCACTACGACTTTTACAATCACGTTCATTACGATTCGTTGAATGGGTTGTACGTCGACGATCTAAACTACCCGATGGACGTGGTGGTGGTTTTCCAATATTACCATTTGTATTGTTATTATTATTATTATTATTAATATTATTATTGGTATTGTTGTTGATGTTTGAAATGTTATTATTATTATTTGGATTTATTGTTGATATTGGAATGATTGGCAAAGAACAAGGTTGTGTGGATTGATCAGAACGTACCCATGTAAAATCTTCATCACAACATGTTGAATCATCTATTTATTATTTTTTATTTATATATATATATATATTTTTGTTTTTAAAATTATTTCGGTACAATTTTTAAATTAAAATAAAAAATTATTAATATATGCGGTTTATTTATTATTATTTGAGAGACATTACAAATTAATAAAATTTTCCAAATATATTATTCCATTTTTCCATTTCAATTGAATTTATATAAACTATGTAAAAATAGCGCGATTAGAGATTTAATTTATCATCAAACAACTCCTCATAAATTTTTAATATAAAATCGTGTGGGTCTATCTAACAATCTATTTGCTAATTCCCAAAAACACCCTTAAATCATTAAACAACCACCAAAGTTTCAAATGAATCGGAGTTGAATTTTTCAAGAATTGTAAAAATTATATTGATAAATAAATGATCAAACAAAATAGTAAATAATACAATTTTAAAAATTAATGATCACGAAACTTTTAGCTATTTTAACAAAGAATTATGCTTTAATATTCATTATTTTTTTATTCTTTATCCTATGAGGTTAGTTTAATTTTACTAATGAAAAATATCATTGGAAAATTCATTTACAAATCGTATATTGTTAAAAAGTTTTTGAAGGACAATCATCGTATTTAAAAATAAAGATATTTTATGTTTGTGACAGGGTATTTTATATATAGATTTTATAATCAGTAAAAAATCTCGAGTAGTTTTATTTTTTCTATATACATTAAATATAACTAGTAAAATATACATAAAAAAAACAAATTATTTATAATTTTCTGATATTTTTTATACAGACAAATTTCAAATATACACAACAATAAATGTCTGAAAATGTGTTATTTCATTTGTCGTATATGTACTTCAACTATACAAATGGAAAATCGATTGGCGTACACATAAACTGAGAAGAGTCATATAACATATACGATCCGATACATATAAAAATGTATCTGTTTTGTTATTTTTTCATACTATAATTACAGTATGATGATTATTTGCAAAAGAATAACTTAATCTTACATGATAATATTTACAATATCTCAAGAATTTTGCCTCTGTATAATGGAATTATCTGAAGGATGAGATAGAAGCGGACCTTCGGGCCCTCGGCGTTTCCGGCTGGCTGGCAAATGAATATAATAAAAATTTCATTTCACAATAGCAATTGTTCATTTGTTCAATATAATAAGAACCTTATCTCATAGCCATAATAACATTTAAGCTTTAAACAAACTATAACAGCCAAATATGGTGAATTTTTTTGCAGACTATACAATATATTCAACTATTTATTGATTTACAAAAATTCTATATACCCCCTTCTAACAACATAACAATATATATTCAATAATAAATCGAATATATAATAAATATAGAAAACGTTATTTTTGAATCGCGTTTTGCCTTTCCTATATACATTTTCCTATTATTATATATCAATAATCGATAATAGAATTTTTATGTCCGACAATAAAAAAATATATTTATTTTTTATAGTCCCTGTAGTTTATATAATAAAATATAAAAATAGGAATCATTAAAATATCAGAAACATATTTTGCACGCAGTTATATTTTAAAAGCTTAATCTTGTTAAAAAAAAAAATTTCATTTTAGTTTTATTTTTTTCAATTTACCAGTTTTTGTTATTATAAAATGTGGTGGCGGTGATGATGAATTATTTGAATTATTATTTTTTTTATCAAAATTATTTCTATTATATTTATTATTATAATAATTATAATCATTATTATTATCATTATTATTATTATTATTATCGGTTGAAATTGTTGAATCTTCTGATTCATATGTAACAGTTGGTTTATTATTATTATTTCGATAAAATGATGAAAATTCTTCATCAGATGATGACCATTTTCCACTACCGGTAAAACAAATACCATCACTTGCTTGTTCATGTTGATTAATTTTTTTAATCGGATTTATTGGTTTTATTGATGGTGATTGGGTTGTTTTTGTCATCGTCGTTGGGATGTATTGTTGTTGAACGGTGGATATTTTGTTTTTGATATTGTTGGATTCAGGATTTCTTTTATGGATTTGCCCCGGTATAATATTATTTGGTTCATTAACTATTGATGATGATATTGTTAAATCTTCATCATAATCATCATCATAATTGTCATCGTTTTCCTCATCATCCAAAATACTAGCCGCCGATTCACTAATATCAGATATTGATGAGGTTGAGTCAGTAGTTGATTGACTGACTGTACCAATATCCGATGATACATAATTACCAATTGGTATTGTATCAAATTCATCCATACGACAATATTGATAGGCATTCGTTGAACGTTGTTGATTATTATTTTCAATTAAATTATGTATTTCAACGGCACGTTCCAATTTCAGTGGTTCAAATTGTTTTGGTATGGGTAATTCCATAAATTCTGTATCATCACTTGAAAAACTATTTTCTTTTTTTTCTTTTTCACAATAATTATTGGTATTATTATTCAAATTATTCATATTATTGTTATTATTTTTATTAACATTATTATTATTGTTAATGTTTGTTGTTTTAAAACAAGAATCACTCATTTTGATTGTTTTGATAGGATTGGGGGAATTTTTTTAGTAAAAATTATTGGAATTTTCTGTAAACAGTCAAAATAAAAAATTCTTTTAAAAATTAAAGTACATTTTCTTATAGAATTCACAGCAGTTGAATTTTTGGTAAAATGTATCATTATATAGAATATAGAATTCAGATTAGATAAACAAATATAATGTTCTATTTTTATAAATATATATATTTATGGTAGTCGCTATACGCGTATTTATTTTCTTTTTTCGTTAATGTAACATATATATTAAAAGAGAGAAAAAAAAATATGTTTCCAATGTATAAAATATACTTAGGCGTATGATTTTGTTTTTTATTATGTTTAAATTTTTAATTGGTCTTTTACATATATATATATATACATTTAGTAAATTGGATAAATGATTCAATTTGTGATGTATAATATCATAATCAGGGACGCCACTACATACAACATATTTGTGCGAATGAACCAGGCGCCGTTGTCAATGACAGCTGAAAACGATTAGATATTTTAAATAATATAAACTTTCTGTTCTAAAGAAAATTATTGAAACAAAACTTACACAGAAGACAGATAGATTAAATTAAGACTTACCAGATATTTCCAAAATTACCACATCAAATTGGGTTTTTGTGGGACTTTTAGAGAAATTGCGTGACCTCTGGTAAGCCTAATTACAATCCATTTACCAAATAACTTTGATCCTTTTCAGTGATATATTTTAAATAACAAAATGAATAACAAGTCAGCTAATGTGGTAAATATTTACCACATTAGCTGACACAAATACACGAACAAATGAGAATTTAATCGTCTTAAAACCATTTATTTATGCATTTACCGATCATGTTTCCGGGCGCTATATCTTATTATTTGAGCCAGGCGCATACATGGGCTAAAACGGGCCTGATCATAATATGTCTGTAAAAGTCTTTAACCCCATAATACCATTTATAGATATATATGTTTTGTTTATGCCTATCGAGAGATAGATTAATTTTTACATGGATACTTTTAAACTATATTATTTTTTTTATATATAAATGTGGTTTATTTTTAGATAAATCGATTCTTGATATATCTGTTACATTATCACAAAAAAATTTATCGCATAAAATAATTAATCAAATTTTTGATTAAAAAATCTACCCTGTATATAGTAGAGATTATATTATATTATACGATTGAAAGATATTTATCATGTTCTTACATTTCAAATTTTTTAGTTTTTCTGATAATTTCTGTACGAATTGTCATGGGAATAAATCAGGCATTTATGCATTCAATCTGTTTTTTTTAAACCTGACAGTCAACTGGATTAAATTAAAAACATCAAAAAAAAAAATGTTTTTATGTTATTTGAATGGTATTGTATTGAAAATTAAAAAATTATCCAAGATAATTGGGAGTGAAAGTTACAAAAGAACTATAATATTATACAATATGATAAATGTAATATTCACATACTGAATTTGAATCAATGAAGAGTATAAATACAATTTTGAATTAAAGGAATTGAATATTATTATTATGAAATGTTATTGAAACAAAAAAAAACTATATATGTATAATATGATTCATTATTTAATTAATTTTCACTTTTCTTTTCAATTTCACGGCGTACCACCAAAAAAAATGAAAAAACCATTAAAAAATTATTTCAACGAAGCACATCACAATAACTTTTGTATAAAAAATAATTTATAACTTATTTTTTTGTTTTCAATTTAATTGTTTAAATTTTAATTATTAATATACAATTGTGATTTAAATAAAGAAAAAATGGATTATAAAATGGGAATTTTCTTTTGATTTTTGTTGGAGGAAAGAATAAAAGTAAAAATTTAAACACAAAAAACATACGCAACTATAAAAAGAAGATCACAAATCTATTTTTATTTAATTTTTTTTTTCTTTATTAGTATTATTATTATTATTATAAATTAAATTTAATTTGAATTTGTTGCGTTGTCTAAATAATAATATCCTTGAACTATATATTTTAAAAAATTTAACAAGAATTTTTCATTATAAATTTTCATTACACAATTTTTTCACACACAAAAAAATAAAACACTATATACTGTTGTTTTGTTCTTTTGATATTGATGATTATAAATAGTTATTTTAGTTTATTAATTATCAGTTACGTTTTGGGTGGTACTTTTTAATTTACAAAAGTAAATTTATTTTTTTTATGATATTTTTTACTTATAACTAACTATATTTTTAATAATTCACTATATATAACCAAATGATAGAAACAAAGTTTTTCTTTAACTTATCGTTAAATAAAAATATTAAAACACACTCATTTATTGTATTTAAGCAAGGCGCGTTCAGCATTAAAATGAAAAATGAAAATAAAAAAAAAAAATTTTATTTTCTTTTCTATATTATTATTATTATTCATATTTTTTTTTTGGGGAATCTATCTATATAGATATAATAATAATACAAATAATACTCGTTGCGTTGTGACTCTTTCGTATTAAATATATATATATTATATAGATTTTTGCTTTTAAGAAAAAAATAAATAAAAATAAAACTATATAGTTGTTGTTGTATTTTCCTCTGTGAGATAAATAATAAAATACACATAATATTTATAGTATTTTATACTATAATATATTATATTATATATAGATACCAATAAATTGACGAAGAAAAACATATGGTTAACGTCACACACATTTTCTTTTTCGATTTTTTTAATTTTTTAATTTGTGTGTGTTATGGGTTTTGTTTAACATAACAAAAAAAAATAAAAATAATCATCTAAAATAAAGAAAAAAATTTTAAACTTAGATGATGACGGCGACAATATATTTAAAAATCATTCAACAACAATATTTATTATTAACACAAAAAAAATAAATCATAAACGCATTATTTTCATAAAAAAACTAAACATTATAAAAACAAAAAAAAAAAAAGGATGGGTTGTTTGTATACAAAATAAAAAAAAATGCATAAAATATCAACGCAATCACACACTTTTACTATATATATTATGAATTTGATGGATATAATACGATAAAAAAAAAAGAAAAGAAAAAACAAAAGATATATTATAAATACTGCACAACACAGTAATTATTATTATTATATATTTGTAAAGTTGATTGCTGACGTCGCGCGTCATTCAACAAGTTATAATCGCATTCATAAATCGGATATAATTCATTAAAAATTTATATATTGTTATATACATACAAAGAAAAATTTTTATTTAAATATGCATTATTCATTGCACAATTATTATAATAAATAATTGTTATTATAATATAAATTAATTTTCGCTTACAACGGCGATGATAGGTTTTAGCCGCATACGAACAATCGCGGAAGTCAAAATATAATACCTTTGTGAAAATTCAAATTGGAAGATAAACAAAACAAAACATATTTTATTTCTTCAGTAAAATTTTGTAAGAATTTAAGGTCAGCGCATTTTTATCAATTGTGGATAGCTATAATTTATACTTTTATTATAACTTTTATTCACAAACAATTCTGTATAGATATTTCCTTAGATCAGAAAAAATCCAATAATCGCCCTGCAACTTCTTGAGAAATTCGACATTGTGGAATTCATATACTATAGATTATAGAATTTTCCGGTAATTAATCAAAGTTTTTCCGCACAAACTAAATAAATCATTATTTCTTATCCAAAGAACAAAGAACAAAAACAAAATTGTTTTTAATTGTAAAAATATTCATTTAACATTCAAAACTATATGTTGTGTTTATATATGATAGATAAACACTTACCCGTATTCTTAATTAAAAAAAAAAAAAAACTAAATAATGAATAATTTAATATATTGTAGAATTCATCAATGTCCTGTGATGCGAATAAAGTATAGGTTAAATGTATTTTAATATATTGTATTAATTATGTATATACAATTTATTTATATACTATATAAATACTTTGTAATGCCAATCTACATATAACCATATAACCAATATAACTATATATATATTTATTATAACTAGAAGCAGCAGTGAGGGTAATGTACTTTCCAAACAAATTACAATTTATAAATTGTAATATACATCAGCATATAGTTTTAGTTACTTATATATATATATATATATATATATATATATATATATAGAAGGAAATAATATATTATTTATACATATAGTATATTAAAAAAAAAAAAAACAAATTTCCATAAACATATAATAGATACTCTTCTATTAAACTATATTTATATATATATATATACTATATCCATATGTATAATAATAAATCATTTCTGATTTTACTTTTCGATATACACGACGATAATTTTATCATTTTATATGTATATATTTTTTACCAACTAATTGATTAAATTTATATATATACTATAAGATAATATTATAGAGTTTTATAGCGTTATCTACAAATTAATGTAATATTTTGCTTCCATAAATGGATTTTTATCATTTATATACAAATTTATCTCTAATAGTCTAATAGTCTAATATTTCTTGATTCGTTCTTCTTCTTGATCGAAGAAAACTTGCATTTACGCTTTCCTTTTTGGACAAAAACAAAATTATAGTTCAAAATTAAACAAAAAAAAAACAACCAAAACTGTTTCTAAAAAAATTCTATTATTTGTATCGTTTATTGACTTTAAAACATAACACAATGGCAAAACAATCTCCTTAAGAAATTGCGGTTAACAATCGTGAAAATTTAACGATATAAATCGCAAGAAATGTGATAATGTTCACTGAAAAATTGAAATGAAAAGATTGAACAAGTACATATTTGAAAATAATAAAATATCCTTCTGTTCTGAATATCGTATATAATAAATTCTATATATTTTTAAATATATAAATAAAATCACATTTATACATAAAGTTTTTTAAAAAAAAAAAGAAAAAATCATTGTTTTTCTTTATGCAAATATATAATATTAATATAAGAAAATATACAATTTATAATTTGTATATTTATTTATTTATTTATTTTATATGATGGAATATTATAAATTTAATGGATTTGTTTATTTATAAAAATATATTATAAATAAAATAAAAATGAATGAATTTCCTGCTATTTCATTTGTGAAAAAAAAAATATACTTAAAAGTAATACAAAAATATTTCGTATTCTGCTGTTGTTGTGATATGAATAATAATAATACCATTTTGTGCATATAAATAATTGTGTTTAATTATAATTATGAGATAAAATGTGACATAGAAATAATAAAAATTTTAAATTAAAATCATATTACAGGTATTTTGGAGCATTTTGGTCTTTATTTATACTATAGTGTGAATTTTGCAATAAAATTAACGATAAATATTTATAATAATTGTTTAGATTTTATTATATATATTTGAATCTATTCGACGACTTATTGAGATGAAATAAAACAATTGATTTATTTGTAATATATAATGTGTTATATGTAATTAATTTCTATGATATTTAAAACATTTTGTTAATTTCCAATATTATTTGTTTTATTTCGTATATATATTGCTTTATATGCCAAAACTCTTTGATTGAAATACTCATTTTATACATCACATAAATTTTCTGAACCAATGAATATCTATCTATATATATATTAAAAATGTAAAATTACCCTATATGTACTAAATAGATCTAAAAAAGAAAAAAAAAACAATATTCATTTTTTGTTGTCAAAAGTTTTGTTATATTTAACAATCTTTTATTTAAAATTAAATATTGTCTCTTTATACATTAATAATAATGGTACAAACAAACAAACACAAACATATATAATGTCTAATGAATTTTTTTTTTTTTTAAATTAAACAAATATTTTGTTTATAATCCGGAAAGTTAATCACGACACAAAACAATAAAGAAAAGAAACAAATAACTGGGTAAAATAAAAAAACATCACAACAAAAATTTATATATATAGGAAAATAATAAATGTTTATAAAACACGCATTTTTCCGAGTTTACCCAAATGTTACATTGAAAATAATATATAACAAAAGTATTTGGAATTTCATCGGGTTGCAGCGCGCGTATATACATTACACACATATATAGATATACATATATGTATAATTATGGAACAATGCCAATTTATATTATTATATGTGATATTGGCGATATATTAATTAATATATTTGTTTACTAACTTAATTATATATATTGTTATTATACATGAAAATGATACAATTATAGATATTGTATATTTATAATAAATTAATTATTATATGGTTATAGGATATAAGAATGCGGGATATCTCAAATAACCTCTTGGATAGAAGCAGTCATTATTGAAGTTCTAAATATAATGTTACAGTAATTATACAGTAAACTCAATCTTAATTTTAAATTCTATTTAATTTTATTTTATTCTTAAAGTGCTTCAAAAAATCTTTCTTTTGGTGGTCTAATCATAAAGATTGGTTACCGGGTTGGGAAATTACAATAAATTGAAAATGCGGAAAATTTTCAATAATTTAGCATAAAAAAATATAATTTATTTTTATTTAAAAGTGGAAAATCTCGGAAAAGTTATATGAAAGCGACTAAAGCGATATTAGAAGACGTTTAGTAATTTTTTATGATCTTTTTAAATATGCAATAAAATGTATGGGTCCACTTGGAAAGTGATTGAGAATTGACAATTTTTATGAAATAATTACATCATAAATATGATTTAATTTTAAATTCTATCTAATTTTATTTTATTCTTAAAATGCATGGAAATACCTTTCTTTTGATGGTCTAATCATAAAGATTGGTTAAGTGGTTCGGAAATTACAATCATTTGAAAATTTGGAAAATTTTCACATAAAAAATATGATTTATTTTTATTTAAAAGTGGAAAATCTCGGAAAAGCCATATGAAAGCGACTAAAGTGATGCAAAGAAGACCTTTAGTAATTTTTTTACAAAAAAACAATCGTTTGTTTCTGATGTTTAAATTTAATGTGACGACGAACTTTTATTTTGATTAATTTATTGCACGCGCACGTTGAAATATACATCAGAAAAAACAAAAACGCATATATATATATATACTAAATTAAGAATACATGAAAATGTAAAAAGGTTTTCCACATATATTCATAAAGAAAATCATATACGATCTTGTCTTGTTGCTTCCTATATACAATTTATAAGTATTTATACATCTTAAAAAGATTCTTCTGCTTATCTTATAAATTTTTATATATACATATATAGCACATAATATTATTATATTGTATATATAGATAAATTAAGAAAGCATAAAATATATTCTTAGACAAAAAAAGCATCTATATATACTAATATAATATTCTATATTTATATACATACTCAAATAAACCGATCTTATATATATAAATACATTTTCTCAAACAAGGTTCTATAATTAAAATAATTTTCTAATATATAGTTTGTGTACTTCGTGCACATTTCGCAGATTCCATTTATAAATAAATGAATAATAAAAATGTAAAATTTCAATTTTAATTTGATATCATATTTATAATATTATGGTTTATTTTTTGGATTTTCATATAAAAAAAAATTCTATGATACAGAAATAAATGCGGATATTAAACGTTCATATAGATATACATAGTTGGAATGAGTTACAAATTAAAACACCCTGTACATTTTCTCTAAAATACACAAATTATGGTTCATAAAATATGGATGGTATTTATTTATTTATATAGTTTCTATAAATTTTTAATTTTCTTTCATTTAGTCACTATATATATTTTATCATATATAGAGTTATAAAATGTAAATATAACTATATAATATAAATATATAGTATAATATAAATATAAATATCGCTATATATATAGTTGATTATAAAATCCAATTGTATATATATAATATATGATATGTTATGGCACATATATAAAGCACGATGCTTGTATTGAACACACGGTATATATTTTTAAATTAAAAATAGAACCAGCATTTTTAAATTCTATATATGCTTATAATATGAACAATACATGTTTAGTTTAAAAAATTTAAAATCTGTGGTATATATCTACGGTATATAAAAAAATATAACATCATATAAATCCAAATCAAATTTGTATAAATATATTTTGAACATTATTACAAATAGAGAACATATTTTTTATTTGATTTTTTATTGATTGGACAAAAGAATGATTAACCATATTGAAATCTATATACCATAAATTACATAACGAAAATTAATTAAATAGAAAACCAAATAATCACCCTTCAAATGTGTGTGTGTGTATTTAGAGAAAAAAATATCATTAATATATTTAGATATCAATTGTATGACTGACCTATAAAATTTATAATAATAAACATCGAAAACACAATATGAAAACAACAATTCATTTCATTGCGAGAAAGGACAAAAGGAATCCGTATAAAATAAATACTCCTTTTTTAAAACAAAATATAGGGAAATAATGGCAACTATAACACCAATGTAACGAAGTTTCTTATACAATACATAAACTGATAAGACACCCAATATATAAAAAGTCTATAATAGATAGATTTTTACCAAATTATGTCCTTTTTCTATTATTAATCGATCCTTTTTTGACGCTATTAATTGTATTTTTTTTATTATTATTATTATTTAGATTATAAAAAATATGAAATTAAATTTTAACAATAAGCTGAACGTCTTCGAATGAGTTAACTACAATATGGTTAAAAAACTAGTATTCTTTATAGATATATATATTTTTTGATAGACTGTTGAAATATTTTTAATCAATACTATATGCAGCAAATACTTGACCTCTCCTAGTACGTATAAACAAAATATGTTCAGTATATATATGATTATTAAAAAAAAAAAAACAATAAAATAACAATTTCCAAATATGAAAATATACACATTTGAATGTTTACAGACATTTCATATATAGAAATTTCAATATATATATTATTAACATCAAAGAATATATATTGAATTTTCAATATTTCTATATGTATATATATATATATATATTGGAATTAATTAGAATAATTTCATAAAATAAATGTAAATTCATTGGAATATATCCGCATTTTCATTGAATTACATATTTTCAAAATTGTATATAGGTTGTATATGACTATTTAATAATATATTAATATTAATTAAATAATATATTTCATATTATTGTGGAATTTTTGGATGAGATAAACAATTTTACAATTGAGAAGTGCGGATCATCAAAATTCAATATAATAAATGGTAAAAATTCTTTATAATAATATGATATTTACTATTCTATACTTTAATAGAATCTAGTCTATTTTGTTTTTAATTTGTTATCATTTCGTATTCTTCATTTTTTTATAGAGAAACTAATTCGTCCTCACATCTTTCAAGAAACCTATAGACTAAAAATCGTTTTTTGTCTTTTGTCTCTTTTGTCATGAAAATTTTCGCATTAATTCCATTTATATGACTAATTCTATAATAATTATGTAAATAAATTGCGCAACAAGTCAATTATCAGTATATGGTTTAAGTTAAATTACATATTTGAGACCAAAAAAAAAATTAACTACTTATATTTTCATTACCAATTTGATTGAAAAATATATATATACTAAATAATAACTGCACAAAGTGGAAAATATCCTATTTATATATTAATTGATTAAATATATAGAATAAATAAAGTGCTAAATTGTGATTGAAGTTGTAATGGCTATTTTTTTATTTATATATATATAGAATATATATCATTTTTAGCATTTCCTTCCTTCCATTATATAAATATATTTATTATAGAAAATGTTTATTATAAAGAAAGGCTTCAAAAGTATATAAATTACACACGTATATATAAATAAATAAACACAATTTCAAATAAAAAAATATATATTTTATAGTAAAAATGTATGTAATAAGGAAAATTTAATATTTTCTTTATGTTAAAGTTAGTAAAAATTTTCTTCATTCCATTTTTTTTTTTTTGTAATAGAAAAATTATATATAATTTTATTATGTATATATATAGAAAACACACTAGAAACATATTCAGACAAATATATATTTATATAGATAAATAAACAACAAAATATTTTTTTATGTTATCTTATTTTATGTTTTTTTTTATACTGTCGCATGTAAACGTAAAATATTTTTATCATCGAAAGCTTTTTCAAAAAATATAATGTATAATATACATATATACCATAAATATAGATTGAAACGATATGGAAAAGAAATCAAATTTTATCATTTATTTTATTTTTATTTTTATTTTTTTTGCACTACATCCAGATTTTCCGAGTTCGATATCGCTTTATTTATATATATCTATGCGATACTCGCGCGTAATAGATAATATAATAAGATGTCATCTTCATATATAAATGCATAGTAATTTCATTTAATATATATCTATATATATAATTTAATTATATTATATGATGGAGTTATATATTGATTGAATTAAACGCGTACAATTTTCTTTTAAATATAAATATACATATTTTTACGATGGAATTACGATGAAAATATAATAAGAAGTATATATTACATTTAAATTAATTATCCATATGATAAAAATGAAATGCATGACAAAATCCCAAGTATCCTTTACCTGGGAGAGTGTTTGCAATCGAGATAATGGAAAAACGCAATACTAATTTCATAATTGCAATCGCAGGATTATTGGGTTGGCTAAATTTTACATCGACTAAACTACAAATTCAACTAAAACAAAAAAAAAACAGTTTATTAAACAAACAAAATCTTTAATTTTATAGAAATATATTTTGAATTATAGTTCGTTAATGACTTTGTTTGTAAGAGCAAATGTTATTGGCTGATTTGGTATGCATAAAATATTTTAAAAACACAAAAAAATATCAATAAAAATGAATCGATCTTCTATATTGGTATGGATCCCCAAGATCTTAAACAAAACATCAAGAAAAGTGATAAATAAGTCATAGCAGCAAATGTTTTTTTAGTATTTATATACGGATATCAATACTGTATGGTTGTTCCTTTGGACAAGTTCATGTCCAGTGGGAGAACCATTGAAGATTTTGAATGATAAATATATATACATAAAAATTACACAATATTGAAACATACATATTCAAATCAAATATAAACTTAATTATAACTCCACCACTCATTCTTTTTATTCTCATCATCATTCTTTCATTTCTTACATTAAAGAAAATTCCAAAAATTCATATTCATACAAAAAGTATATAATAAAAAAACACACATGGTTTTATAAATGTACAAATTATTCAAACTAAATTTATCGAGTGCCGTGTGTGCGGCGGGTAATATTATTTTAAAGTAAATATTCTTATATATATATATATTTAAAACATATACACAAAAACAAAAAATTATAATAAAGATTAATTCGATAAAAATTAAAAAAAAAAAAACAAACAAATAGATTAAGTTTAAATAAAATGTATAGTTATTGTGAGTTTTATATTGGTTCTATTAATATACATATAACATCTTAATGATTTTTAAAAAAGAATTTATTGTAGTAAAAGTATATTGATATTAAAAATAAAAACAATTCAATATACAATTTCAAACGTCAAAGACAGATTTTTCTTCATAAAATTATATATACTTTAATTTGTTTTCCAACAAATTATAAACAAACATATTAAAATTAGAGATTAGGTTATTATAACATTTCGATTTGGATTTTTTCGAATAGATTTTAGAGTTTACATAAAATAATTATACTTATTTTGCTTTACACAAATAAATAATCTAATCCTTGTATTTGGTTTAATGATTGGGATAAAAATAAGTTAAATATAATTTCCAATTGAATGATTCATAAAACGATTCATAAACCTATAAGTGAATATTTTCAATCTGACAAAATTATCTAAACGGTTTATATCTGATTTTATTATAATATAATCAAATAGTTTATATAGCTTAAATTAATATAAACGATTATATAATTTAATTACAACATAATAAAATGTTTATAAACATTTTCCGGCAATTTACATATGTATATAGAATAAAATGGAATAATATATTTGTAAAAAAGATATCAATAATAAAAAAAAAAAAAAAACAAACAAATATATAAAGAAAAAATATAAAAATTAAAATAAATTTTCACCATTTTCATCATCGGATCGTTTACGTAATGATGTCTCTTCTGATATTGGTTCCAATTGGCCAGCACTACTGCCACGTTGACAATGTTGATCATTATCATCATCATCATCGTCATCATCATCCGCACCCTCATCATCAACATCATCATTATCCGAACTTGAATCATGATTAGATTCACTACATTCTGTTGTTGTATTACCAATGTCTTCAACCGTATCATGAATAGGAGGATGTCTTACATTAACAATATTTTCATTATTTTCTACAAGATGATCATCATCATCTTCGTCATCGTCGTCGTCGTCGTCATCCCCATCTCTATCATCATCATGATCATCGTCGTCTTCGTCATCATCATCATCATCGGTTGTCGATGGACCACCTTCAGATGTTGTACTATTTGGTCGTGATGAACTTAAATCACTTGTAATTGATTCTCTAGTATTTGTTTTCATTTTCAATTTTGATGTGGACATCAATGATGAGGATGAAGATGTTGATGGTAAAATACCAACAATTTGTTGTTGTAATGATGAAATTGGTGGTTTTCTACGAATACCATCGGGTATTAAATCTTTACGATTATTATCGGTATTTTTGTGATTGTGATGACGATGATAATTTGTGCTGGAACTGGTGGTGGATGCGGCCGTGCTCGTATTACCATTATTACTATTAGTTTTATTTGAAATATGTAAATCACGCATAATTAAATACACGCTTTATTTTTTTTATAACTTTTTTTTAATCAATTTTGTATAATGAAATAATTTTTATTATATATTACATTATTAATTTTTTATTTTTTTGTTTAATAACACAAATATTAAATATTAAATAAATGTTTATTAGTTTTTATGCACATTTTTTTATACGTAATATAGAGCACAAAACTTTTGACTTTCAACTTGAATTGAATTGAATTGAATTGTAAAGCAGATAACAAACACACAAAAAAAATAAATCACCTTTTCAACGTATTTTTTAATATATTATTTAATATCAGTTATGCTTTTTTATTAAAATAATTACCGAATAAATCGGATTTATATAATAATTGGTAAAATTACCCAAAAAAAAAACATTAATTTTCTTTTGACTTGCCCGATTCTTTACTTTATTGTATATACGCTTTATTAAAAATTATTAATTTGTATTTTTTTTTTTATTTTCGTTCTTTTAGTTTAATTTTATATTTGTAAAATTGTATGTAATTTTCTTATGTATTCTATACATTCTATAAATAGATATATAAATATATGGATTATGTTTATTGATAAATTAGAGGTTTTTTTTTCTCATAAAAAACAAATTTACTCAATAAATATATAAATATAGATTTCAGAATTGAATCCAATGAAACGAAACGAAACGGAATACACCAAAAAAAAAAAATCAATCTTATGTTAATGATTAAAAATAAAAAAAATATTATCTTTCGCAATTTTCCATATTTTTATATTTTATATTTTTTCATCTTCTACTTCTTCTTTTTCATTCTAAAATCAATTAAATATCTATCTCTATATGATGATGGTGGGTTTTTCTGTTTTGTGGTTTAATTTTTATTATATTTTTTATTTTACTTATAATATTCGATATGTGTGTTTTTTTTGGATTCTGGTAAATCGGATTTGTGTTTCAAGAAACGGATGTTTATTATGTGTGTGTAAATCTTTTGGTACGCGTAAATGAAAATTACGTTTTATACAAAAAAAACTGAATGTTGAAAAATTATATATTGTTTATAAAATCTATATATATATACGTTATGGGTGTGTGTATATAGTTCGTGTATATAAACAAATTCAATTTAATATGGTATTTTAAAAGAAAAAAAAATATTATACAAATTATTGGAAACAGTCTATTTTTGTTTTACTAATTTTAACAAATCACCTGTTAAACAAATAAGAATTTCCTTTATAATAAAAAAACCTTCATATAGATTTATTTATAAGAGGTAAGAAGTAAACAAAATATTAAATATATTCAATTTATATTCAAAGTTCAAAATAAAAATAAAAATCTTGTTTTCAAAATTAATTTTATTTTGGAAAAACGACGTCACAAATATCGCCTTTTTCCTAACAACAATAAACGAAATGAATAAATCAGTATATATTGGATCATTGGATCAGTTCAGTGGAAAATTTTATATATCCAAAAATATATGTGTAAGTTCAAATGTATAATTTAATTAAATATGTTCAATAAAAAAAAAACTAAATAAATGTGAAGATGATTGAAAATTCAATTTATAATTATTATAAAAAAAAAAACACTTTAATTTTCTTTATTCCACACACATATATATTTAATATGATTATTATTTAACCGCACTGACACATACTGATTAATTAATTCAATTAAAAATCACTAAATTATTAATCAACGAAAAATAAAATCGTTTTAAATATAGATTATGATATGATAAATGTAAAATATTTTATTTATAACTTATTAGAACCAAAAAAAAATTCTATTTATGATTTCTGTTTGCTTGAGCAGTTAAATTATTATTAAATATTTTATTACTATAATTTATATATAGTAATGATAGAAAAAGAGAATTTGTTTTTTTTTATCATAATTGCGGCGGGATATCACTAAACAAATAATATATACATTTTGTGCGTGTGTGTATTTGCATTGAAATACTGAATAAATTATATATTAGTTTTAAATAAATAAACAAGAATATAAAAAAATATTATGATGATTCTTATAACACATGTGTTATATATATCTTTATATGGTACATATATATATATATTATATATGTTGAAATAGATAATCTTTATGATGTTATAACCTTATATAAATATATGTTGTGTAGTAAAATTTATATAATGTATACATATATTTAGAAAAGAAAAAAGATAAAAATTAAAAGAAAATTGAATTTTTTTTTGTTTGTTGTTGATATTTTTTCAAATACACCTTACAAAATTTGTCATATATTATATATAATTTAAAAAACAAATTATTTATATGTTCTGCTCAGACAACAAACAGTTCAAAATGATTATCTTTTTATACTAGTATATATATTATATATAAAGAATACATGAAACTTTAAGCAAATAAACCACAATGTCTATGTTTATTGTATATAAGACGCACATTTGAAATTCCCTTTTTATGAGTTTGTGTTTTTTTATCATTTGTTATCTATATACCATATATACAAATGCGAGAAAAATTTATCTTATAACAAAAAACTCTTAAATAAACACAATACATTACAATTTACAAGATATAAAAATAAATTTTGTTATAATTAAATTAAAGTTTAAAGTAAATTTGATGTAGTAACTATATATACATATTTATTTTATCACTATAATATGGAATAAATTTTAACAAGAAAAAGGTTACACATAATTATAATTTATTTGTTGGTTTAAGTATACCTGCTTATATACATAAATAAAATCAACAAAATAAATGTTAATAATTAATTCGTGATTTTATGGATAATAACTTTAATTTTATTATCCATAACCATAACGCTTTTGGACAGAATCGTTTTATAAGAACCATTTTTTTATATATAAATAATCATTAAAAAAATATGATTAAAAGTCTGTAAAGATAAGAAATTGATTTGAGAAACATTTTTCATACAAAACATTGTGAAAATCTTGGAAAATTTCTAATTCTTAATGGATCTTATACCCATGAAAATCTACTTCAATATTTTAAAGAGATAATCTTCAATGTTTAAAAAATCTAATAAAGTGTTTAAAATATTTGGCTAACGAATTTTATAATAAAAAATAGAAATCATAATAGAAATAAATAATAGAAATTGTTATTTGGTGTAATCTCGTGAAAATCTTAAGGAAATATACGCAATTCTTAACTGGATCCCTCCCAAAACAGCATTGAAATTTCATGCAGACATCATTTTTTAAATAAATGCATAAATATTTGGGTAAATTTTTTATATATATAGTTATTTATTTAGACGCAACTTTCTTACATATATGTGATATATTTTTATGAAATATAGATACAAAATTTACATAACAATTTATGTAGCAATACAGCAAATTTTTTGTTTTATACATATTTTAGACGGAATTTGATCTATTTTTATTTGTGATATCAATATTAAAAAATTAAAACAATAATGCTACTGTTGTATTTCAAATGACAAACCAGAAAAAAAAAACACATTCAATATTTGCAAATTGAAATTCTCCGCTAATATAATGCTGTACTGTATAAATGGCAAATAGCCATATAAATATTTTTTCTTTATTTAGAAAATTTAGACCATATATAGTTTATATTTAAATAAACAATAAGAAAAAATTCTCTATCTGCAATATTTTGTTTATAAATATTAATAATAATAATATTAAAAAGTTATAAAATGATTCAGAAAAATTATAAAATGTATATTTCATTTTCCAATAGTTTATTTAATTCTAAAAATGAATCTGGAGGAAATTTTATAACTCATAATGAAATTTATATGATTTTAAAGTTATAGGCAATGAAAATTAGCGAATAGATTTCACAACTGTTCGTTTCATATTAGCAGAAAAGTCAAAAGATGTAAACAAAATATCAAGAAATTGAATGAGTTCTATCATGTCTATAATTGTTTACAATAAAAAAAATATATGTAAAGGTCAAGCAAGAGAGGAAAATTGCAATTGCAATTAAACCATATTGAAAATGATTTAATAAAATGTCGGTATCTAACATAATTAGTTTATTTAGAATAAAATTCCGCATAATAATAATAATAATAAGTAATTGTAAATGTAAATAAATATTTAAATCAATATAAAAATCTATATTTTATTCTAATTTATAATAAAATAAAAGAAAATTTGTGCATGAATAAGATTGTATAAATTATAATGGAGTCCTCTGTGTAAAATATACCATATATAAATATATATTATGTAAAGAACAAATATCTATACAGAACAAATTTTTTGATTTGATATAACTGTACGACACCACGTACAGAAGATATCACACACATACACACAATGGTGGTTCCGATGGTGTAATATACAATATTCTATATAATAAAATATTTCATTAAATAAAACCAGCATGCCTTATCTATATGATATTATTTAACACGCATCGTACATATAGAATATATAACAATATTATAGAATCGGATATACATATATCGGATAGAAAGAATACAAAAAAAAAAAAAAAAACTTAATTTAATTAAAAAAAAACATACACAACATTGATCGATATGTACATTTATAATATATATGATTTTGTTTGTATATAGTATACATATATTTATAGAATAGAATATCTATTTTGAGTTTATATTGAAAATATTTTACTATTATTATTACTACTATACGATATATACTTTATATATAGTATAAATACAGTTTATTATTACAATCTATATTTTGATTATCTGGATGGAAGAAAGAAATGATGATTATAAAAAGTTAATTAAATAATTTAAAAAAAAAAAACAACATTTTTTTTATCGAAAAATTTAATTTAATTGTAAATATAGGCTATAAATAAATTACTATATATATGATATATTTTTCATCATATACAATATTTGACCTATATGATGATGATGATATGATACATATCATTTGCCAATCAAGAAGTATTTCCACAATATATATATACATTGTCTTCCCTTATATTGTGTTATATTAAATATATATGTTCTATTTTATGTAAATATTTATATATATAGATATAGTTAATTATATTGTCAACATCATCAACAAACTATATATGATATATTTTATAATACGTACATTTATATAAAATCATAGATATGATTTAAACTTATTTAAAATGTATATATAGCATATATAGAGACCCCAGGGACTTGGAGTCCGATCAATTTTGCATCGAATCCATCCAATTTTCAATCAGAATTTTATAATATTTCAAATGAAATACATATTAATTAATGATACGTTCTGGGACCTACACGTGTTACATACACGTGGCTTTCACAATACACATATTTTGTATGTGTTCGTGTTAAAGACAAATTTGTTAAAAAAAAAATACTGGGAAAAAAGCTGTTCACTTTCTGGATAATGGAAAGAAAGGATTTTAAAAAATAAATGAAAAAATGTAATTGATATAATTCATTCAATGGGAGTCGAGATTCAAATATTTCCGACTCCGCACAACCCTGATAGAGCTAAACAGTGTTATATAGACTGAAGAGAATTGCTATACATATAAATGTATAAATATATACGGTATAAAGATAGATTTATCTTTTGATATTGCAAACCGATGCATATTTTAATATTTTTTATATGAAAAATGCATATTGTATTACTGCTGTAAAAATAATCTATAATATAATATAATAATGAGATAGTATATATAATATAAGCAAATTACATTAATGCATGAATTAAATTAAAATCATGCAGCACTTTTAAAACTAAAAAAACTTTTTCGATTCAACATAATAATAGAGCTTAGAATAATTTAAAATATAATATACCATAAATTTATATAAATACATATTTTTAATTAAAATAAAATATAATGAAAACAATATTTAGAGAAATTTTCTTCTATATATATATATAGAGAGAGCTATTTCACGCGCAATGCTGATGAAATTGCAAGTATATATGCAACAAGTTAAAAATGTGATATAATTAAAACAATATAATTAAATAAAATATATATATCGTTTTATAGAAATATAATTTTAAATCTAATTAACTATACAATTAACAGTGATTTGAAATTTCTAAAAAATAAAATATGCTGCTATAAAGAAAACGTATAACAAAATAGAAACGTATAGAGAACTAGAACTAAAACTAAATAAATTATATCTATGCGTTATTGCATTTCTGTAGGGGAGTGAAAGACAAAGGAATTAACAGCATTTTTCATCAAATCTCCAGAGATTTGCAAAATTTCAAGTGATTAGAACAAAAAAAAAACAAGATATAATTCTTTAATAGTTCTTTGGGATTGTATGAATTTACAGTTTTTATTTGTGCTATATAACTTAAGTAATTTAAAAATTGTAATGATTTTAAGCTTAGAGATCGTGACGTAACTTCAATAAGATAAAAAAAAATCAGAGAGTTTTAATATTAATAAAAATAAAATCTATACCATTTCTATAAAACAACAATCTAAGTTTAGTTCTAAAGCAATTCTATATATGTATATATACATTTAGATCTTTTATTCTTATAAAATTTTATATAAATTTACATTACAAAACGTTCATGAAGTTCATGAATCAGTATATAGATTAATATTCTTTCCGTGGTGAAATTGCAAAAGGACAAGTTGATAAAATCAAATGTCAATTGATTATGTTACATTAAATGTCAATTGATTATGTTTAATTTTATCTAATTTACCTCTACTTTTGAAAACCTAAACAATTACATATAGTGATAGAATCGAGATCAATGCAATCAATTTTATCACCGTATAGAAGACTATCGCATAGAAATTTTATTATATATATATAAGGAATAAAATTTTCAAGAAACGAAAAGAAAAGAATTCCATATTATTTATAATTATAGATATATAAAATGGTATGTTATACAAAAAAATAAAATACGATACAGAGCAAAATTCTAATGGAAAATTCTAATATTGCGAGCAGACAGATGAATGACACAAATTTGTTAATGCAAAAAATGAATATATAAAAGCAATATTAAAGTATATATTTGTTATTTATATCAACAACAATAATAAACTAATGTATCTGTTTAAAAAAAAACATTTAGAGTCGATAAACAAACAAAAAATATTGTGTAATTAAAATACAAAAAACTTTAAAAGATTGTTGGTTTTTTTTTCGCATTCAATTATGTCTGTCAATTCTATCTATGGTATATATATATATATATATTAAATGACTTGGTTTTTTCTTTCATTTTAATAAAATTTACAGAAAAAAAACATATATAGAATTTTATTAGAAATAATTTTGTATTACGATACGATATACAAATTTTATTCGAAATCTGAGTATTTAAAGGCCAACATAAATATATAAGTGCGAGTAATTTGATACATTATTTGATTTTATTATACAAATTTATATCCATATTTTGTATAACTATATACAGTACATATATATGATCATTTTGCTATTTCAAATATGTGCAACAAATTATTTTGTTTGTTTTTTTTTTATATATAATATATGTAGGCAAGTTGGTGGTGTGTGGTTTATTCTATAGCAAATTGAAATAAAATTAAATAAAAATAAAATTGTGCGGTAATTATTTAATTCTAATATTACACAAATTGTAACAAAAAATTGTATTGTTTATTTTATAAACGTTACACATGCTCTCAATATGTTCCATATTATATATATATATAGAATGTGTTGCAATTTTGTAATATAAAACAATATAATTTTCTATATATTATAAAAAAATATATTATTTATATAGAATATTAAAGCGATGTTTATTTTATGAATTTTCAATTATAGGTAATTATAAATAAAAAATAAATAAATCCATTATTATTCTATATTGACTTTATAGCATTTTTAAAAATTCACTAATTTTTCACGATGTATAAACACTAGTACACATATTTATGGTTAAAATTTCTATATAAATTTTCCGATTTTCAACATTCAGTTTTATTATAAATCTCTCTATATATATATTTAATCATAATCAGATTAAATTTATATTTTATAGGTATATTTTTGTAGAATTAATAATTCACATATATAAATCAATAAGCACACATTATGAAACCACAAAAAAAAAACAAACACATATCAAACACACAACCAACAAAACGAAAAAACATTATTATTGTTTCATTCAAATATCCTCAAACACCGAATTAATATAATAATAACTTAAAAATGTCTGTTTCTTTTCTGTTGGCTTTGTCTTATTATTATAATTAAACTTATTATTACACTGAATTTTATTTTAATTTGAATTTCTCAACAGAACATATCATCATATTTATTTAATTATGGTTGCATTTATATTTTATTTTTGAAATTATACAAACATATAATAATAATAATATTAATCTTAAATACAATCGATTTCGTGGTCGTTAATATACTGTTTTGCCATTTACTTCTTAATACATCAAGAAGCTAAAAATATGTGAAAATTATTGTTATATACAATATACAGTGAATGTTTTTTTTTTTTAAAGAAAAAGAAGAAAAACAAAAAAGCAGCTCACGGCTATATAAAATTTTAATATAAACAGAAAAATAAAACACAACTTCTTAAGCCATCATCATCGTATATATAGGATAGGGACACAACAGATTATATTCTTTTTTCTTTAATTTTATAGAGATTTTTTTCGTCATTTATTAGTTTATTTAGAGATGTAATAGTAATATATATGAAATAATCCAAGTGTATATATAATTAAAATAATAAGATGAGTACGCGGCCATTATAACATATATATAAAATTATATCTTTTAAAGTTATAAACATTTCTTTTATATTAAACATTAATAAATATTATATTAAGTAAGTTATAGCGTATAAAATCTAATAATAAAATGATTTTCCACTAAATGTTCTTATAAGAATATATTTATCTATCTGTCTATTGTATATCTATAAATATAAATGTAATGTGTAGAAAATCTATTGAAATCTGTCGGTTATTCGAATATAAATTTTGGAATAGACTCATTTAAACATTATAATTTGGATGTTAAAGATTGTAAAGTACTGTTTTCGGTGGCAAGAAAAGATTTTAAAGACGAATTAGAATGAATTGAAGTACCCATGTCAAAAGAATGAACTGAAATATAATAATTTTGATAGGTAAACACACACCAGTGCGGTGAAAATGTTTAAAAGCATTAGTGGTGATTCGAAAAAAAAACAAGGAAAATTAGGTACCATTTTGGAAGAGGGAAGAATATAGTTAATTTTTGTTTTAGAACCATTTGTCTTGTTAAATTTTAATATTAATCTAATATCAAATGTTTCAATTACTATAGTCAACTAATTTTTATAGTTGAATATTCAGAAAAAATTGCATCTATATTGTGATGCTGCGGCAAACAAAAGCATGTGTTTTAAATTTTGAATGCATTTTAATGTACAAAACAGAGTGTATTTTGAAAAAAATACCGATCTGATTTTTGAAAACAAAAACGAAGACAAAAAAATAAAACATAATATTGTTTACATACATATATATTATGATGTGTAAATGTATATATTTAAAACAAACGTGTAATGTTAATGACCATATAGTACAATTTTTACATCATTTATATATGCACAAGCACATGTATATAAATAAATGTTTATATTATATAGAATGTGAGAGGAAAAATGAATAGTATATACTTTTTTTTTTTTTGTAAATATAAATTTATTTATACACTATCATCTATATATATATAATCAATGTATATATGTACGTGACTTATGCATTACGACGATGTATATATATATATATATACGAAAATGTACTCTAGAATACATAAATAGATATACATTGAAAATATATTAGATGCCGGATTAAATTAAATATTCCATATGTTTCATACTCATCGTCGTCGTCGTCATCTTCATTATCATCATATATTATGTTCGCGGTTATCCTCCTATATATATATATATATATGAATTTTTAAATTCCGGTTTGTTTTAAATATATATATATAGAAAATATTTCATTGAAATTTTCCGGGGAAAAATTAAAAATGTATAAAGTTATACAAAATAAGTTAGTTCCAAAAACTGTCGTCAAGAATTTTTATAGAGAAATTATCGATGAAAAATAAAATATAATATAAAAATTGTTATATATAGAAAAATTTATGTATTTATGTATAAAAAAAACATATTATTGGAAAAACCAAAGGAAAATATAAATATTTCGTATATGGAAGAACTTTATAAATAAAAAATATCAAAGTTTAATTTAGTTTTTTAAATAATATAAAATATTTTCGAAACCCATATTTTAATCTAAAATACTTCCCGTAAAACATTCAATATAAAAATTAATGATAATTTTCATATAGAATTGCTTTAGAACAAAATATGCAATCTATATATGAATATTGTTAAAAAAACGATTGAATCTAAATGTGGTCTTCAGAAATGCATAAAAGAAATATACTGTATAATGCATAACATTCCTGTTGTTATTTATTAAGATTTTCACATAAAATTTTCCCACTTAAAAAAATTACATTTGAACGCAAATTGGAGGAAACTCGCCCATAACTGTGTCGTGTGTCGTGCGAGATGTAATCCTAATTGTTGTGATGTAAACAACAACACACTTTTTCAAATATATACAAATAATAAAAACAAAAAAAAAATCTTTATTTATTTAAAAATCTCTATATTTATATTATTTAATCGTCGATATATATATATATTTATATATATACATAAAATTGAATGAATGGGATGTTGAAATGTTTAATCGGAATATTTATATATAAGTATAAAAAATATATATAGGATAAAAAAAAAGAGATTTTACAGATTTTTTTTTATATTTTACATTTAAATGTATACATTTTAATTGTTTTTACCTTGAGATCATATACGCACGTAAATTTTTCATTCATTCATTCATTCATTAATGTACATATAGATTTTTTATGTTCAAAATGGATTTTCTTTCATGTATATGCAAATGAAAATTTTACATTTATTTGATGTTGAACGTGGAAAATTTTATTATAAGTTTATTTTTTAATACAGTAAATTCAATACAGTAAATATAAATATTGAATCATTTTAAAACTAAAGGAGTTTGGAATATGGTTTTATAAATATAGAAAATAAGAAAATCTGTATAGCAAATTTTTATGGATCATTTGTTTACAACAATTGTTTTACGAAATATGTATGGTTAATTTTAATATATACAATTACATATGAAATATTTCAACTAATTTCATCCCTTAATTGAATCTTTTAAAAATTTTCAAGTTAACCGAAACAACCATATTTTAGATTGAATTCTGAATCCTTTAATTAATTTAAGGATAATTTTAAAATAAACGCAGAAAAAGTTATGTATATTACATTTCTTAGGAATATTTTCAATACGTAATTCATATATAGAGTTATACTGAAATTATTTTATTAAAAATATTTTTGTTAAATTGCATTTCATTAGTGCATTAATATATAAACTGAAAGAAATGTTATATAGGTAAGTCGCATATATTTAAAAGCAAAAAAGAAAAACAACTAATGCGATTCCCATATTCAGAATACTTTCCCCGGAATAAAAAACAAATATAAATTGATAAATCGTCATCTTATGAAATATTTATATAAAATATATAATGATCATATATGCAAATACATTATATGTTTTAAAAGTAAACTTATTTTTAAATAATTTCTTCAACATAAAAATTCATTTTACTATATATATTTAAATATTCAAAATAGTTCAATCAAACATATATTTTGAAAACATTTTCCTTGTGTTATTTATATTGAATATAAATACGTATTGTATATATATGGAGTGCATTTTATTATAAAAATATATTTTTACCTATATCCATGTAGAAATATGGTATATATATACAACATAAATATTTCATAACATGGTATATAACTCGACGTATGTCATATATTATATATATATATATATACCCTAGTAGCACATTGCCAACAATATTTATACTACTACTAATTTTTCGCTAAGGACAACGTTGTATAAGTTCTATAACTTAGTTATTCGACGATTAATTGTTATCAGTTTTGATACCAGGTAGAAGTAACGTAGTCTTTACCTTTTGTGAAGACTAATTTTAACTGGGTTTGTATTCAACGTAAACACAACGTTGTCTTTTAATTTTATTTTAATTGTAACAATTTTATTACCATAATTATACACAAAACCAACGTCGGTAAAATACTATATTAATGTGGTATATTCTTATTAAATAAGCCAACGTTGTATTTACGTTGGTAATATAACCAATATTGCGAAAGGTAATTATATTTCCAAACACCGACATCGAACCTACGTTACGATATTAGTTCAAACAAAGTCAGATTTACTACATATATTTGATAAGTATTCTAATTATTTTTGAACATATAATTCATGATATTTCGCTAGATTAGAAATCTACCGTCTAAACTATATATATGATTTAATAAAAATCTTACACATTCAGCAATGTGATGTTTCATATGAATAGGTGATTGTGATGTTCAACGTGCAACTAATTTTACACCAAATTGTTCAGGAAATTTTGATATATATAATATATGTGAATATTTTAGTACATTTAGAATTAATTAAAATATGAAATAATTCAATTAATTACAGGAGCAGCAAATATGGGATATATGCATTTACAGACATACGTTGGAGAATGGGATAACTCGGTTAAGATCAGAAATACTAAAATGTATACAAATAAAATAAATATGTCGATGAAAATAAAAAAGATTATTTATTGTGTATTATTGCATTTTTTTGTCTATATTTTATTAGTTCGTATTAGACGTCGTATCTACGCCAAATTTGGTATAAAATTCCTATAATTGTACGACGTTGTATTTGACGTCAAACATAGTTAAAACATTTTGGTCGAATTTGGTACAATGATACTACGTAAATTTTAGTGTAAAATAATAACGTCTTACAACGTTTGCTTGCACAACGTTAAAACCCGACGTTGAA
The DNA here is from genome assembly GCA_958336335.1 of Dilophus febrilis. NCBI lineage: Eukaryota > Metazoa > Arthropoda > Insecta > Diptera > Bibionidae > Dilophus > Dilophus febrilis. Next base: position 5,435,645 of record OY284472.1, on the reverse strand, counting down.
TTGACTCACATTTTATTCACCAAATTGGTAAAAATAATGATTGTATCATGGTCGTAGTAACGTTATATTTCGACTATGGGTTGGAGAATAAACGTCCTTGCAACGTTGGTGTGCTATTAGGGTATGGTTGTCAGTCGTCCTTTTTCATATATCTATCTATACACATATAAATAAGGATATAATAGTACATTAGAGCATATATATAACACGATAAAATACTTTGAATGCTGTGAAAAAAAAAAGTGGGTTTTAAAATTGTTCATTTTTATTTTAGTATTTTTATATAAATATTCCATTTTCTATATATGAATGTATTTTAATTTTAAAAAATAGCATAAATATACAATATTTTCAAATTTAATATACCGAAATATTTGTGGTTTTTATTATATATACATAGCTATATACATACTTTTATATATGATATGTATGAGATTGTAAATTGTAATATATATATATGATATTGAAAAAAAGAAAATTTTTACATATAACAAAAAAAAAAGAGTTATACAAATGTTAAACAATATATCAGACACGTACTTCTTCTTATTTTACAACCAAAGATTGGTTTTATCGTCCGATAACAGCCGGAATTCAGTTGTTGGTTTTATAATTTTTGTGTTCGGAAATTATCTGTACGACCAACCGCATATGGTAATGCAACTCTATGGAAAAATTCAGATTGGAAAATAACCGAAATACACACAAAAAACATATATGTTTTATAACTTCAGTATACGCTTCGAGAACCGGCACGAACCACAAAAATTTTATTATAAGTTTTCGTTTTATTAATCAACTATATGTTTATAAAACAAAGTTATATGCATATAAATATCACGTACAAAATATTCATTTACATATTCATAAGATATCGTTTATTTTTTTTTATATGAAAATATATATAGTATATGAACAATGTCGCGGTTATAAAATTATTACAGAATTTCTACAATGAATTTCAGACAATTTGAATGCAATATATGTAAATTTTAATGCAACATATATATATGAAAAAATCATATATTTCAGCAATTTTAAATGATACTTTATATAATAATTGTTGAATTTAATGATGGTTTTTTCTTATATTTTCTCCTCTATATAGCTATTATATATACATATTTTATGCATCACGCAGATACGATAAATAATATCTATCCCATTCAATTTATAGATTATATGTGCGGTATAGGGGGTTGTTTGGTAAAACAATGAAATTCTTCTATATAATCATCTTTCAAATTACTTAGAATCTATTTATTATATATATGTAAATGTATATAAGTTAAGTTAGAGACAAATTATGTATATTATTGAGAATATTTACAAACTTATCTTTTATATATGGTATATACTTTGTGATTTTTTAACCTAAAGCGTTTTAAAAGTTATATTGTATATATATTCTGAGGTATATTTTCAAAAAAAAAAAATTGCTGCACTTTATAACGCAGACATTTTAATAGACACACACACACATAACACTATAACTTGAATTAAATCGTATATATAAAGTCGTAAAAGGAACAAAAAAAAATGTTGAAGAGGATAAATGGATGAAGGAATATATATTCAAACTTGTATATATAGTTATAAATATACTTATCATTATCCTACAGGGCATATATTTTATATAAAAACTATCATATATATATATAAAAAGCAAAAGGTATATATATAATATAAAATGATTCAAAAGCTTCACTTATTATAATTATTTCCGTTTTCGCATTGAGATTCCATCATATATATATATATATATATATATATACCACCATTCATCGTCGTCGTCGTCATCATCATGACATGATCATATATTTAACTTTTGTCTATATATCAATTGTCATTCATATTCAGATAATGTCTCTAAACTATTCATAATATATAATGATATAAGAATATATCCAAAATGTATATATATATATATATATATATATATATATAGTGATCCTGAATGTGGGAGACAACTTCGTAGATAAATGAATGAAATATTCTATCAAATCACAAATATATATATATATATATATATATATATATATATATTTATTGCTGTAATTGGGATATACTTGAACAGATATTTAAAACAGACAAAAAAATGTATAGTTATATTACACAAAAAAGTATATTAATTCGATGGTTATTTTATATTTATAAAAGAAGTTAATTTTGATGGTTTTTTTAATTGTAATATTCTTTAAATAAGAATTTTTTCTAATTTATCTGCAGTTCTTATTGTATAGGTTTATTTTTTAATTCTTAATTTTTAGTTAAAAAGTGACAATTATTTTGTAGTCATTTAAATAACGAATAAATACAATAATAAATAAATAATTAAGTCAAAAATCCATCCATCCATCAATTGATCTATATATGAAAAATTCGCAATTCATTAAACCATCAAGCCTTCATTTATTCATTTAGTCTTCCAATCAATCAAATAATTGTTCATATATACATACATTCCCATTCAACAATTCATTTTCAGTATTCAAATAAACATTTGAATTATTCAATAATCAATCTTCAGATATTATCATCATTCATATTCAACAATCAATCGTCAAAAAATCAATTTTTTTAGTTAATTACTATGGCAGAATCGATTTGTTTAGTCATCGAACATATGAGAGAAGCTGAAAGTTTTAAACTGAAAAGCAGTAAGAAAAAATAACGCTAATTATATAAGAGAAGCTAATATATATATATAGACTTTGGAAAATTTCATTAGAGCATTATTCATGCGGTGGTAATATTCAAACAAAATTTACATAATGATGCTATATACTGATCGTATATGATCCATTAATTCAATGCGCTTGTATATATAAGAATATCCGCATATAAGAATTAAAATGGGATTCGGTCAAAACACTATAAAATAATAATAATAAAAAAAAAAGAAAATTTTTAATTTTAGTTTCATTTTATATAGGTATATCAAACTCATATTGTTTGTTTTTTTATACTAATGCGAGTTTATAGATCCTCGCAGGCAAATATATAATAATTATTATTTTATATACAAGGTAATTATAAGTTTTTCTTTTCCAAATGAAATAAATAACAATTTCCGCATATATATAATATAGAATACGGCATATTAAAATTTTAACCCACATTATACAAAAAAAAATAGGATTGTGCGGTTGGAAAAAAGAAAAGAACATTTGCATATAAAACATTAAAATAGCTTTCGTTTTTATACATGGTATATATGGAACAATATAAAGCCCGCATGCAATTATCATTTATTTTAAACTTATATTTATTCATTGTATATAGTATACTTTTCTTCTTTCAAAACATATAACCCGAGTGTGTGTATATATTTAATAATTGTTTCATTATTTTTACGTTTTTTTTTTGCTTTTATTAAATTATTTTTCAAGATAGAAAAGAAAAAAAAATTAATTACAGTAGGAATCTGGTATATATAAATTAAATTAAATAAAAAAAAAAAGTGTTCCATATAGGAGGATTATTACATTATTTAACAAAATAAATATAATTATAATATAATCTAAGAATAAAAAAAAACATATAAAATAATTATTTACGGACAAAAGTGGCATTTATTGTATATATATAATATATATTAAATATATCTCATGAGAATATGAAGGGATAATTTAAATATCGTATATAGTCTTTTGAATATACATGTATATACCACAATGTATACAAGTAAATATATTCTCGAAAATCGTACACATAAATATATATATGAAGGATATATATTTTTGTATTTATATATATTTCTATATATAGAAATAAAACAAATTTCTATATAGAGTCTATTTTAAAATCCACAATGATTTATTGTTAGCATATGTTATACATATATATGTATATAGAATGTTGTTTTATTAAAAATATGTTTTATTACAAAAAATTGTTAAAACAACACAAAATTTATAAAGTATACGACATATATATATAAAATAAATATATATAATCTATCATTAAATCTGTGTATATCTACGTATATCGGTGAGAGTTAATTTATATTTTTAAATTATTATTAGATTTATTTTTAAATAATGTATATTTTTAATATATACATATTATATCTTAACTTAATATCATCTATATATATATGTCTTGTCTATATAATAGGAATTATATTAATATAGATTTTTTTTATTTTAATGAAAAAATGGAAAAAATATTGTCATATTATAAATGATATTGATTTAAAAAGTAATTAGGAGTACGGTACGAGATCCGTATATGGTTATAGAATATCTCCATATACTATGTTCAAAATTTATTTCATATAAATACACAAATAATAAGTATTATAATCGGTCAGTAAGGGATCCTTTATAACTACATTATTGCACCAATCCAAACAAACCAATCCAAGCACCAAAGTATTTAGTTGAATTTTCCGTGAAAGTTCAATGTTAGATAAAATGCAAATCCAAAAATTAAAGAAAATAACTATTAATAGTTAACAAATTTAGAGGTTTAGGAGAAATTCTTTTGGAAATATGCTGGAAAGATGGAAAATAAACAATAGTACATAGTATAGATATCATAATGATTTTCTTATACAAAACCGTTTCAAATATAGTTCTATTTAATTTAACAAAACCTATATCCGACGATCAAATCCATATTAGAAAATATATATTTACATATATATAATTAAATGAAATGCGGTCAATTTTACTAAAAAATATTTAAACCTTTATCATGCGATTTATATTTGTATATATAAATATTGTTTTTAATTGAATTTCTTATATATATTCTTTATAAAAAAAAATCTTACAAAAAATATGCATATATAGGAAATTATATTTAAAATATAAATTTCATTAAACCCCTCACGAATAGGATATAAATGGATTTGTCAATTAATATATACATATATATATATAACTATATGTTAAGTCAACATAAATGTTTTGTATATTTGTCTATAGATTCACTTTCGTGTATATACACAAAAATTCGATGAATATTTATTCTTATATAGATTATGTATAAATAAATGATAATATAAATTAGGTCGTATTTATAAAGGTGGTGATATAATTCTTATATATATATATATACCTATAACCTACTATATAATATAATGAAAAATCTTATCTTTGACATAAGAAAAACGAGTGAATATATATAAATAATTATATATAGAAATTCTATAATGAGTTTTTATATTTGTTTGTATAATCACTTTTACTTCTATATAATATATACAAAAAATAAGTATATAATCAAAAATATTTCTAGAACATTAATCATGCTGTTATCAAAACCAACCAAACAAACAAACAATAATAAATATATGGATGGTTTTACAACACAAAATATAAAAAAAACAATGCACGCAAACTAAATTTTGTTTTAGATATATATTGAAGGAAAAATTTAAACAATTTATAATTGTTAATTATTGTTATATACCGCATATATGCAAATGTTAGGAAAATTTCATTTATTATATACCCGGCAAAACACGGTAAATTATATATCTCGATTCAAATGAAAATTTATATAATATATATACCTTATCATGATGATGTCTATCATCATTTATTTCTGCATCATCATAATCATCCAGATAATGTTGACAAAAGTCAATTCTATTAAATGGTACATTACATAGAAAAATATTTGTATTTTCATAATGTACAATGTGATCGGCATTACCAACAACAGTAGTAGCAGTATTTATACATTCAACATTTTCATTATAATCATAAATAATTGTTTCTTCTTCATGTTCATTATTGTGCTTACAATTATTTAATGGATTTTTTAGTGGAGGTGATGATGAAAAATGTCTGACAAATGGAACAGCATATTCAATTTCTTTTATTTTATTTGAATGGGATGATGTTATTGTTGAAATTGCAATGATGTTGCTGCTACTACTACTAATACTACTACTACTTGTTGTTTGCGTTAATAAAGAATGCTGTTGTTGTTGCTGATGACGATGACATAATTTTTGTTGTGGTTTATTATTATTTAATGGTAATAATGGAATTGGCGGTGGAGATTCAGTTGGTGGTGGTAAATATTTTTTACACCAATTTTTATCATCATAAATAATTTTATTTTGCCTCTTATTCTGTATATTATTATTATTATTATTATTTGAATTCGTTGGTAATGCAGTAACTGATGATGTTTCTATGTCTGATGTATTTCCATTATCTATGGTTAATTGTTCATCATTTTGTTCACAGTATTGTGAATATTTTGCATATGGAAAACAACTTTTAAATAATAACGAAACCATGATGATATTTTTTTTTTTTATTATTATACTTTTTTTGTTTTAATTTTTACATATATATCAATGTTTTTTTTTATGAAAAAAACTATCTATTTAATATATTATTATTGTATTTAAAGAACATAAAATTTATATATATTTATGTAGTCAATGATTAATTATGCGATTTAAATATATGCGGTTAAATATTACACTTAAATTGTGTGTATTAAGGGTTAAAATTATCAATTCATTTAAATCAGATTATGTATTTTTATATATAGATATATATAGAGATTATTGGAAAGGGTGTAATATATTGAATATATTTTCTTGTAAAACAACAACCAATAATAATAAATTTAAAAAAAAAAAAACACACACAGACGGAAATAACTAGATATCCTTTTTATTTTATTTTATTTTATAACACAAAAAAAAAACTCGTTCAACTGAATGATAAATGATATAGAGAGACTAACCACGCAATTTTATTCCTTTGATCACATTTGTCTGCGTATAAATATATTCATATATAGCTATACATATAATAATGATGAATATTTAAATAGGTACAATATTTATATATATATATATACAGTATTTACATTTATATAGTGATGGTTATAATGTGTATATAAAATATATATTAACAACAATATTATTATACATCTATATATATATATATAGATACCCACAAAAAATTCGCATTCTATTTTATTTTACTGATATCCTTTGGCATATATCCTTGTAATGTAAAATTGTAATATAACTTATTATCTATATATATATGAAAATTGTTTGAATAGACCATATAGGTATCTATTTACGATATACCACGATATATATGTATATTGTATATATAAAAATGTAAATGTTATGTAATTTGACCTGTACGATAATATATAAATATGTATATGTGTTGTACTTTAAATTTTCAGGGTTTTTTTTTATGAAAAAGGAAAACAAACAAACGTGAGATAAATAAAATATATTTTCTTAGCTCTTAAGTAAAAACAGAAAAGAAAGTATCTTATCATGAGTATATACTTAAAAAAAATTTCCACATCCACCAATGTATATTTTAACTGAATATATAGTTTCAGTTACTTTTGTTTATTTTTTTCTTATTTCTATTATATAAAATTAAATTCAAGATGCGATTTTTGCATATTTTTTTGCTTGGATTGATGCGACAAAAAAAAATCTCGGAAAATTCATATGAAAACTGTTTGTTGAAAACTGACAACTATTTTGCCTTATAGTATATTGAATAATCAATCGCAAGTCAACAACAAATCATTTGATTGAAATTTCATTGTTTCAGTTAAACACTCATTCATAGAGAATGTATAATAATATAGAGTACAAATCTTTAATAGTCCCTGTGCCATAATATTTATTATATAGATATGTTATATAGTCAGACATGTATACGTATACAATAAATGTATCCGCTATATATGGTATATATAGTGACTATATGTATATACAAAGATATGAATACTGTTAAACATAAAACAGAACCAATAACTTAAAAAGCTTAAAGGTATATATATTATACCATATATATATATATTTAAAGAATTCTGTCTTTCTTATATACAACAACTGCAGGGTCATCTGTAATATTTTATAGATATATAATGCAAGCAAATGAAATGAATTATTTAAAATATAAATTTAACATAATTCAGTGAATGCTCAAGAAATTTAACTGTTAAGTTGAAAAATTGATAAGACATTTATTGGGTGACATAGAGAATGCAATCGTTTTAAATAAAATTTTATTCAAACATTAAGAGGTAAATTACTTAACCCTCTTGCAAATAGAAAAAAAACGATTGTAATTTCAAATAGTCGTTTTTACGCAAATTTAAAGTTCTGATACTAATGTTGGATGACCCTTTGTTTTTGGTATTACATATGTACATATAGTTATAGCCGTATTACATATATAGTATAAACAAAATATAGTTGTGAACATCACATTTCTTTTATCTGCATAGTCTTATCATGCACAATATATATAGATGTATATGCAAAAAAATTAAAATAATCCAACAGTCAAAATACAAAAATATCTCCCACACCACACCCTAGTATAACCCATCACCATATTAACCAAAAAGAAATGATTGTATATAGATATGAATAAAAGAATCCGTGTGTAAAAACCAACACGTTTTAATATAAGGATATATACTATATTCATGTTGCGATAATCTTTATTAATTTTTCTATATAGAATGCGGCTAATAATGGAATATTTATTTGAAAACCGGACATTATAATAGTTATATTATACCGTAATTAGATGAATATGTATAATTTAGTGGTGTATGATTGATAAAAAACCCCACTTAATATTCTTTTAGGGTCGTTGGTTTGAATTCTACTGAAGACACAAATATGTTTTATGTTTTTCTGTTCATATTAAATATAAATTGCATATTTTTCAATGCGATTTGTCGTAATGCTAATTACCAACAAAAGCCAACAAATTATAAAACCAGCAACAACAGAATGACGGCTGATCGGACGAAAAAAAAAATGCAAACGGCGATTGTAAGCGAAAATTATATATAAAAAAAAAGACAGATATTTTTTAGTGTTTATTAAAGTTGGACCACTGTCATATATAAAATATAGAAAATCATTTCACAATATAATCTAAAAACAAAATATATATATAAACAGATCACTACAAAACGCACAGAAACAATTTCAATTTCACTATACACAAATACTATAAATATAAATATATAAAATTATATAAATAATCTAACAAAAAACATCATTCAAAACAATAAACAAAAAAATATAACATAAATTTAAACAAATAGAAATTAATTACATAATCAAATTTATCTTTTAAATTATATATAACTAATTCACATTCATAAATATAAATAATAATTTATGCAAGAAAATACGACAAACAAAATATAATAAAATATTCTAATATTTTTCATATATATATATATATATTTATTTATGAGGAGGGAGACTTAAAAAATCATTATTCTGATCACGAACTAATGTGACAATTTACTAAACTTCAAATTCAGTTGTGAAATGTGATAAGGGAAAATAAATATATATATATATAAATGTATGTCTGTGTCGTGTATAATATGTATAATATAGATAAATATATCGTTCATAAATATGTATATATTTCACATTTAAACCTTAAAATATGTAATATAATATATAAATATTAAAGAGCATATATTAAATGAAAGTATATATTATTCTATATATATAAAGGAATTTTTTTTTTTTTAGAAATGAGATGGAAATGGATAAACTTAACGATATATAGTGTTAAGAGCCTTCTACTTTTATTTCAATTATTTCAGATACACAGGTTAATTGAAGTTCTTTTTATGGTAAAAATGAATATTTCCCCCCAATTTTTAATATATGGAATTTCGAATTACCGCAAATTTAAACTATTCACGGGGATATCTCAATAATTAATTTGTTAATGTCATTAAATTGATTTCTTTCACTGATCTTCTATCAATATTTCTAAATAATTCAATTCGGCCGTATAGTTTTTTGCCACGAACCGTTCGATTCTGTGTCATAATGAGCGCAATTTTTGACTATATTCCATATAATAATATGATTTCAATAACAAGAACTATTTCATAATAAAGTTCTGAATGATTATTAAGTTTGGCAACCAATGAAATAAGAAAAATATATAAACACATTCAAATATATAAGAAAAATAAAATTCATATATTATATGGAAATGATATAAAAATATATATTCATTTTTTATTTTGTGTTCATTTGTAAATGTGTGGCGGTGAAAATCATAAGAGTATATAGAATAAGAGAAATTCTTTATTTTTTTTATAACTTATTTATTATTATGTACATGAGGAAATTTTAGTCTGTTTATGGATAATATATATGTATAATAAGGAACAACGATATCAGTTTCTGAATTCTCTATATATATACGAAATTCTACAATATTAGAAAAGAAAATTGTATATATTTATAGAAATAATGTGATGGTTAAAAACATTGAGATGGTTTATATACGTTAAATATAAATATATTCATTTAAGAATTATTTGAACAAATGTAAAGAATATATATGTATATATTGTACACAGAACAAATGATACATAATTTATTTTGATTTTGATTTTATTGTCTCATATATGGTTTATAATATTCAGTCACATGCATTCATATTTTTTATGATAATTTAAAACATAAAAATAACAAATTCATTCTGTGGTGTATTAGGAAAAATATGTGATTGTCTGTTTAAAAACAAAATCGACAAATTTGATAAATAAGCAAATGGAATTCCAATAAGATTTGATGTGAAATTAATATGGAAAAGTTTTTGATGCATTTTATTTGGATGGAAATTCAGGGAAAATTTTAATGGTTTTTTTTATGTTGATTTCAAGAATTGATTTTAATTTTAACTATAAAGGGTATTTGTTTCATTTAAAGAAAATCAAAAATACAATTTTATATAGAAATAGGATAGAAAAACAACTGATAGAACACAAGAATAGAAAATTAAAAAGCAAGAAAATTTAAGCCTGATTTTGTGGAAATCAAGAGAAAACTATGATGATTTTTTGTTGATTTGGAGTGAAAATGTTATATTCTGACATAATCTTTGATATTTATCAATAAAGTTATAAGTATTTAACATTTTAAAGTTAAGTTTTGTTTCTTGGGTTATTTCTCAAATATTATATGTTAATTTGATTGTAAAATATTATTTAACTTTTTAAATATTACATAGGATAATTAACTTATTTTTCTTAATATTACTATATTAATCTATAACATAATCTCATATTACAATATTTAATTTATTTTTTGCATAAATCATACAAAAAAAACGTATTTTCTATAATATATATTAACATTTTTTTTAACTTCATTTTTTGAGGGGATAATTTCATTTTGTTCATCACGTTAAATATTTATTTATTTATTTTTTTAAATAAATTCCACTTTATTTAACGCACATATAACCAAAAAAAAAAGAAAAAAGAAACTTATATAATAATAATAATAAAAAATAACGTGAATAGCATCGAAATTATTAATAACCGCAGGATGACGTATAATATATATTTATTTTTATATATATATGTTATGTACGTGCTTCTATACGTGTTATTGGTGCGTTATGCATTTACCAAAAACATATTTCTATCTATATATATCACAAATGTGTATTTATAGAAGGAAAACATTTTAAATTTAGTCATTTTATGTACCATATATATATATAAGAGCTTATTTTTAGTCTAATGTCCACTTATATTTTAACATTATTTTTTATTTTTTTTTTTTTGGTAACCATATATGAATTTTATATTAAAAAAAAATAAATATATTTCTCAATATATATATAATAATAAAAAAAATTGTGTATGTACTCACCGGTAAATGGGTTTCCAACCATGTATTAATAATTTCAGCTGTTAATGGATCGGGTGATGGTGCCATATTTCCACTTTGTTTTAATATTGTTGCCAGTGCTTGAGCTGATGCTAAAATATTTGCTGGCAATATTGTACAATTGGGATCTGATGATGATGTATTATTATTGTTATTATTACGATTGGCGGCACCTTTAAGATAAAAATATAATAAAAATAAAAATTAAAAAAATGTTCATTGGTTTATTTATTAAAATTACGTATTATACATTAAATAAATATAAAATCTAATTATTAAATTATTTAGATTGAACAATTCATTATCAAATTCAAATCATTATCATTATATAAAGTCAAATCAAATCTAAACTGAGAATAATAACGAATTAAAGATTCTGAAAAAATAAGATAATTGTAACAAAGAGATAATTTTTCAGCAAAGTCTTTATTAAAAGGAAAATTCTTTAATTTTTAATTAACATTTAGCATACAATCAACATGAGTTCAATAAAAGGATCAAAAAAAGTCAAAAATCTATTAAACTAAACTGAAAATGCCTTTCATTTTAATTCCTTTATATATTTAGAAAGAATATTCGTTTTAACAAAGTTTTTTTTTCCATAATAATAATAATAATTAACATTTTATTTCATAGAGAAAGGATTAAAAAAAGAAAAAAAGAAAGGTAAAACTCTTTAGCATATATACAATCCGCATGAATATTAATCTCAATTACGTGTTTTGAATATATCTATTATATACATATATATGAATGATTAACAAACACAAAAAAGCCAATCTATTTATTAAGTAAAACTAAAAAACAGTAAAAACAGTAGCAAACAACATATATAATAATAAATAAACATAATCCGACTTACGGCAAAAAAAAAACAATATACCATATATTATAAATACCATAAAAAGTTCAACAAAGTACAATATATATTTATATATATTCTTGAACTTTCTTTCAAACCATAAAACTTTAACAATATATGTATAGAGAAACAAATAAATAAATAAAAGAAACACCCAATATTATTATTATACATCTCTATACTATACTATATATATATATATATATATATATATAAAAGAATATTTTTATACATTTGAAAAAAATAATATTGTATTGTACATATTCATATTACATAGATATAAGATTATAGATAGATATAAGGATTAAGAAATAATGTAGTATAAAAACTATAATAACTACACACAAAAAAAAGGCAAAATGTGCAAAATAAAATAAAAATACTTAATCATCGCATACGAACGATTATATCATCCCTAAATACGAAATGCATAAGTGTCTGTGGCATAGTGGCATATTCATATTCGCATATACATATCTCTACATAAAATGAAACATACAAAACAAAAAATAGACAATCGACAGCTTAATTTATAAAAAAAAAATAAAACTATACAATTCTTATATATAAAAAAATAAAGATATTTATGCAAAAAATATACATATATAAAAACAGGGTAATAACATATTTAAAAGAAATTTATTATGACACACACACACAATTAATCGTCCTTAATTTCTCGGGTTATATTAAAATCCAGTTTAGCTTCTGTGAATCCTTTGTGACAATAGTCAGGAACACATAAACTCTAAAGACGGTTAACTTAATAAGGTATTTCCAACATCATTTTTACGTGAAAATCCTGATAATAAAACTTTTCTGTCAGATTTCAAACAAAGTTTGATTAGATTTTATTGCGAGATTTTTAATAATTAAATGATTTTGTTATAAGCTAAACAAATCGAGTGTATGTATTTGAAGAAACAAATCGTTCTACATACAGCCAATAAACAGCCCATTTTATTCCTGTTTTTTCTTTTTTTTGAAATATTTTTACATTTTACATATTTGACATCAAAATCCAAAAATAGTACAAAAGAATTTTCGCATTAAATTGATAAAGCTATATATGTATGACAAGTCCCAATTGTATATGAGAATATGTATAGCAACTTTTATAAACAAACAATTAATGCAATACATAATTTTACATAGAAATATCATTCATCATAATCTTAAACTTTATATCTCTATTTTATATATAGATATATGCGGAAGTTAAACTATGTGAATGCAATTCTATATGTAAATGTAAAAAAACAATATATATATATATATATATATATAAAAATAAACAGACAAATATTAATCAGTGACGAAGGTGAAAATTGTTATTGCTATATTATCAAAAAGGATATAGGCAAAGACCATGGTTTTTCTTCATTTTTCCTGAATAATTACAATATTCAAAGATTCTTCTATGAAAGTTTAAGATTTGATTGAATTTTTCAAGTTATGTGAAGTTAGAAAATCTCGGATTGTAATCTCAATTAATAGACTAATTAGAAAAGTTAATTTACCGAAAAATCAAGTTTAAAACAGACAAATTTTAATTGCCTTATAAATCACCGAATTAGACATTTGTATTTCAGAATATCCTCTTGAAAATCTGATTAATAATTTCCCAACTCCGCGGACATGACTTAAATATTCTATATACCATTCGTATATAGAGATGTTTGGAAAATATCTTAAATATATATGTATATATATATAATTACTATTTGTATATTTATATGAAATGAAAATATAATGTTGAAATTGTTGATATATGCGATATCTATAAAAAAAAAAACGTTTCCGTTTTATTGTAACATTATACTTTTTTGGAGTGAAAAAAAAAATCATGTATAAAACACACATAACATGAAAATTGTTTATATTCCAACAAATAACAAAACAAAAAATAAAAATATATATATATATAGAATATATATAATATTATAAAGTAAAATGACAATCATTTTCTATATGTGTATAGTATATGCGAAAAGAAAATGTATTGTATATACTGATCTTTTTTTTATTTTTATTATTTTTATTATTATTGTTATATTGTTTTGTGTTTTTTTTTTTGTATGAAGAAAATTTCAACAAAAGATATAATTTTGTGGAAAATTTTATTTTCTTTGTTTCAATATAATATATATTGATTAACAGAAAAATACTTACAATTAGTTTTACCATTTGGTACATCACCATTGTGAGATGATGGTATATCACAATTTTCATGATTGGGACTGTTACAAGATCGAAACCACCACCAGCGTGTCATATGGTCGATTTTAATAAATATATATATATAAATAATAATAATTATTATCAATAATAATGATGATAATAATAATAATAATAATATAAAACGAGTATCAAAAAAAAAAAAACAAACAAATTAATCACAATGAAAAGAAAAAAAAACGACAACACAACACACTATATACAATTCGAAATGAAGTGAATTGTGATTATATACGTTTCTATTTCTAATTATATACGTTTCGGAATCAATCAATTTAATTATATGCATAAAGAAATTTACCAAATCAAAAACAATTCATTTTTTATTATTATTATTCGTAAACTTTTAAAATTTTTATGTTATTAGGTCATCATTTTCTTTATCAACTATATTTTTTACACATCGCACTTATTATTTTTAGTATTTTTTTCAATAATTTTATCTTTATAGATAAATAAAAATACACTTTACATTTATGATTTCATTCATAATAATTTTATTATTTTTTTTTTATATAGGTATTTAGATCAATGTTAATAAACTATATATATATCAATAAATATATATATGCTATTATAATATGTATACTATATCGTAAACACTCACAATGTATGAAAAAAAAAAATCACCATATATAAAAACTTATCTCATAAAAATAAATACTATATGATGTTGTTGACCATCATAAATCTTATAGAAAACTGCTAACACCACATTTAACTAACATTGTAATGTATAGAGAATAAAAAAAAAACAATATAATGATTAATGGTAATCGTTGTTGATATGCACTGCAGCAATACGAGAGAGTACATAAACAATAATAATAGAAATAAATATATATATATACTTGTGTATTGTATGAAAAATATATAAAAATAAAATTGAAAGTTATATCGATTATTGAAGCATAACCATATACAAAAATCTATATTTTATTTTATTTTTTTTATACATATAACATATATATATATAGTTAAAACAATTGATATATCCGCAGCTTTTTATGATTTGTATATATTATAACAAAGTGAAATATATATATATATATATATATATAAAGAAATTGTATATATATTTATAAGAAAATTCCATAAATAAACAACGAGGTCTCAATATTTTTAAATAATCGCATAAATAAATAAAGTAGTTTTTATTAAACCAATTTTATGTTATTATTTTCTTTCAAAATGAGCCTTTAATTTACAAAAATTATTAAAAAGGTAAATCAAATTCAATCAAATTAAACTTAATCTAATCTAAAGTTAATTATTTAAAATTTATATTTAAAAATCACATTCAATATAAATTTTAAATAATTTTATCCGACATTCCAATTAAGTTAATAAACAAAAAAAAAAATAGAGAGAAGTTCTAATTGATTTAAAATTGTGTTTATTACCGCATACCAAATAATGTTTTATGTAAAAAAAAAATCAACAACAACATTCTTTTATTATTCGTATTTTTCTTTATTCGTATTTATTTATGCAGAGATTGAAATTTTCACGCAAAATAAAATTTCACACCTCCCACAATTTTTCCACCGCACGTCCACCAAAATACATATACGATTTTGTTTGTTTTACTAAAAATATTCAAAATAAACACATCACAAACAAAAAAAAAAAACAAATAAACCGTTGCCAGACCAAACACCTATAGAACATAAAGAATGTATGTGTGTGTTATTAAAGATTATTAAAGAGTTGGATTTGTTGGAGAATCTAAGATTAGAAAAAGATTAGATCTTGTTCTATTTTTTAGCCAAATATTTCATTGAATAGAATCGATTAGAAAACGAATGAAATTTAAATTTAATCAACCCTTGAATTTGTATAGTATTAGGACAAGGGATCAAAAAAAAGTTATTAACCTATTTTAAAATTCTAATGATTAGCAGCTAGAACGGGTGCGGAGATAAATAAAAAGAAAATCGTTTGTATAATTTTCCAAAACTAAACTAATAAGTATAAGAACCGTAATGATGATTAAAATTACATCAACAATCTATAAATATTAATCAAATATTAAATACAATAAAAAATAAAATGAAAATGATGAAAAATAAAGCATTCGTATAAATTTTCTTTTTAACCCTTTTTTGTTCTTCTTATGCTCTCTTTGTTTTATTTTATTTTATTTTGTAATTTTATATTTTTTATATGGATTCACTTTATATATTTTTATTTATTTATTATTTTTTATTATATTGAATTAATTATACTTTTGATCTAATCTATTATATATTCATATTTTCTTTACATAATTTATAAAGTTAGTTATATATATATATATATAATATGATGCAGGCAAGGTATATGCGAATTTATGAATATTATTATATTATACGATTGCGGAAGTTATATATTATATATGCGATGAATATTCTCCCATCAACCACAATGGTGATTAAGTATTTTAAAAAATTGTTAAGATTCGCATTAAAGATTGGGGCGAGAATTGGATCGACAATATTTTAATAACTATATATACAAAATCAATCGATCAGTCTTTATTTAAATAATCGTTAAATGTACAAATATTTTAACCAACTCTTATAATCTTTAAAGAAAACAAACTTGATCAGAAATTTAATTTGTGTAATATAAGATAAAGTTATTCAATGTATTTTTCTATCTTCGCGGCAATGATTTCGTCTAAAAATCAAAAGATTCGTAGATTCGTGTTGTAAAAACTAATTAGAATTTTTGGTATATATAGCCTTCGTTGTTCGTCGATATCAAAAAGTAATTCTTCTGTTGTTATCTTAATTCTACAAAAATTGTTTCTCACAAATGATGAACATATGTTTAATGGGGTATTAAATTATAAAAAAACAAAAAGTTTTATATATTTGAACTGCTTTGTAAAAAGAATATGATGTAAAAACCTCGGTATGAATACTTTCTTATATTGAAAACGAACCACCAAAAAAGAAAGAAAAAAAAGGTTTTATTTTATGTGTTTGAGGAAGAATATCATCACATCAAGGAAAACATTTATACGAGACAAGAATATGGCAATTAGCATATATATATATAGAATTATAGACGTGGAGTCTATATATAAATATCTTTCTATCCGCAAAAATTATATTATTATCATAACATCGCTATACAAATAATAAGAAAAGTTATATATAAACAAATAAACAAATTCTTTACTTTTTTACTTTTTACTTTTGCGGTTATTATAAACTTATCTATATGCAAAGAAAGGTATGGTAATAACTATAATAATAATAATAATAATAATAATAGTATAAAAAAGAAAATAAAACGTGGCTAACACATTATATAATGAATGATGAGAGGATCGCATCAATATATATAACTATAGTGAAAATTAACATTTCTAGTATAAAACAGAAATAAAAAAATATGTTTAATGTATATAAAATAAAAATAAATACAACATATTTAATTTTAAGCTGCTGCTTATTTTTTAATCTGCAATATGTTAATTTGGTGTTTCTTTAAACTTATATTTCTTATAATTAATTTTATTTAAAATATTATGAAGTTTTATTAAAGTTCTTATACTAATATTTATGATGTGATGTGATTAATTATATTATTGTTATTTATTTATAAAACGTAATGTTTATTATATTGTTTAAAGATGTTCAAAAAAAATGTTGTAGATAAATGATAAAGGATCAATTAAAATTCTCATCTAAATGGAAATTATATTTTTGGTGAATGAATAATAATGCGATTACGAATATCTAATCGCACTTTTAGAATTTAGAATTTGAGTTCTAATTATCGGAAAAACAGTTCTCTATAGTCATTGAAGTACAGAGTTGTCAACGGAGTTTAATTATTACACAAATTTATTGATTTATTGAATCAGTATTGAACAAATATATTGCATAAGAACTGCAAATTTATAATATGAAAATATCGAAATAAATGTAATATATATTTAAGGATCTTAAAAGGGTATAAGAAGGAAGACAATTTTTAAGATAAGAACAATTGTTTTGTGTCATAATGATCTAAAAGGAGTTTCTTTTTAACATAAGCCTAACGTATAACATCGTTTCATCGTCTCAATAAGAAATAAGCATAACTTTTAATTCATTCCTAATGGAAAAATTTTTAATAAGTTTGTGAAGATCACAATTCAAGATTGTAATGATTAACATTTTCCCATCATTTTCCTATTATGTTTATGCGAAAAAAATTAAAAGAAGTTAAAATGAAGATAAACGATAAATCATGTGTGTGAAATTGTTTATTGAAAAAATCAATTAATGTCCTTAGAGGACTATATGAAAGTCAAATATCAAATATTCTGTCTTATAATTATAACTTTATATACAATAAAGAATCGGCAAAGCTTTACGAATTCTATGTGAGTGTATTATTGTTTGGATTCTCAAAATTAACAACGGCTGATTAACAACGAAAAGCATCGGTAATTTTTGGAAAATTCCTATACAGGTCCTATATGCAAATATATGCGATAAATGTAGAATTCTTCAATTACCCAATAGATTACCCATGAAAAATAATAATAAAATTCATAAGAATTAATTTAGAAATATTTCTTTTCGTTCTGCGCTTTTGGTATACAATAGATATGCGACATATTTTATATATGCGGTTTAATTTAATATATAAATATACCTCAAATTGCTCAAATGTAACAATAAAACCAATATTTCTGTTATTTTACGATATATTATCATTACTCTTCTATTCTATATAATGTTATATATATATTTTTTAAGTACTTTTCAGATTATTCAGAATTTCAGATATTATATGTATATATAATTCCAATAATATGCAAAATTCTTTTCTTTTTTTACATTATTATTAGTATTATTATACAATAATATATGTATGTATATAAAATACAATACATATTTGAGTTTAACATACATTTAATTTTGTTTTCATTTCTCTTTTTGAATTTTTTGGATTTTGTAAATTTGAAAAATACTTGTAAAGTTTTAATAATAAAAGTTCTTAAGCACTTAACATATAAATATATATATTTATTTATATTCCATATACACATTTTTTTTCTTCTAAAAACACACATAAAATATACAATACAATACATATGCAAATGTATAAATATATATAAAAAGGAGTTTTATTTTTTCACAAATATATATACCTATATACATTTATTCGCGCAATTGTTCCTTAATACACTCCATAATATAAATATCAATATTATATATATATATATATATTTTTAATATATAATATTGGATAATTTTGTATCGTGTACTTATTTTATTCTTATACTATATTATATATATATATATGGTAAATTCATTACAAAGCAATTTTTTTTTCTGTATGTAAAAGTAAAATTTTATGTTTAAATAAAATTTATGACCTGAATAAATGAATAGGTTATATACTACGATTAAAACAATCAATGATTTAATTCTGTGGGTAAGATCGCGCGTCGAGAATATGTAGATATGAAAAATAATACATATATACTATCAATTGGTTTTTGTTATGGAATTCTTATCATTCTATCATTTGACGATAAAACATCCAATTTGGTTTTCAAATCATCCACAAATTGGTTGATTTAATACACTATTTATTATTTCGTGAAATTTTTTCTTGTACAGATGCTTGATTAATATAACATTTAAAAAAAAACAGGATATTTCATAATGTGATATTGCTCGTTCGCGCCAAAGGAACCATTTAAAAAAAAGAAATTTATTTTAATTACGATAAAAACAACTCTGACTGAATTAAATGGTTTTAAAACTTTAAGGACAGAAGATGAACCTCTATTATATATATATTTTTAAAATCTTATTCAATTGTTATTTTTTTGTTAATAAATTCTAAACGCTTTATTATCATTTGTATAAATAATTATAAAATATTCATCGTTATATTATTATATATAAAAAGTGTTTGTTTAAACACAATGAAATAATAATAATAATAAAATTTTATTATTTAGATAACTAAAAATGATAATTAACATTTCTTTAAAACAAATATATAAATATAATTTTCTTCTATTATATGGTAATTTATATTCATATTTATTTATATATGATTTTCATTTAATAATCATTTGTATATATGCAAATAAATGTTAAACTAGATATATAGGTCTATGAACGCTAACATAACAATTATATATATTATTGTTGAATAAAAAAAAATTCATACATATATGGAAAATAAATAAATGTACAAATGTTAATATTTTATGGCTTTTAGCCAAAAAGAGAAAATTCACTTCTATATACATACATATATATATATAATATAATCCCGCACTTCACTATTCATATATGTCATTTATATATACAAAATGTATACAACATACCATATAAATGCTGAAAAACTATATACTATATAAGGAACAAAAGGAAGAAAAGAAATTTATGCATCGACAGTAACAACAACATTAATGACAACGAATACTTTAATATATATATATATATATATAAATTCTCTAATCTAATTCAGCCATAATTATATATGGTATATATACACCCCATCCCTATATATAGATGTGGTGTGTATAAATATCCTATTTCGTATATATATAAAAATGTATATATTCACATTATATTATAGGATATAGACGGAGGATTTGAATTTGTATTTTTGTTAGATACATTTTAATTTTGTAATTATATATGCAAAATGTATTTGAATTTAAATACATATGTACTGTATTTTTTTTATATATATATAATATGTCTATAAAAACTTTGTATTCACATTTGTGGATAAATACAAAAAAAAAATAAAACATAATAATACGTTATCTAAATTTATTTAAATATATACGCTTTTGTATATATATATTGTCTGAATATGTTTATAGTATTATCAGTATATTATGCAAAAAAAAAAACTTCGCGCTTTTTACAAACGACGATTGGTTTTTCAGCGCGTCCCATCATTCTACAACACAGAGTTTTTGTGTTGGTATTACAATGTTGCGTTTAGCCGTTTAGAAAAGAAAATGCATGAGATATAACTATCTGTAATAGAAAAAATAGAAATAATATTTCATGTCCTTCACGTATATATATCTAATCTTAACACAATAAGACTTGAAAATTTAATCAGAATTGAACTGCATTGGTATATTATTGTATATTAGATTGCAATTAGATATATATAGTTTTGCAAAAATGAAATGTTATTATTAACATATATAGAAATTTTATTTTAATTTTAATTCTAATTTATTGAATACAATTTTCCGTTGTTTAACTGGAAAATTCTTCCACAATAGCATTATTATTAAATACAACTCATATGAATTTTTGAAAATTTAATATTTTCAACCTTTAACATTTTCTAGCATTTTCAGCAGGATCTATACCCTGAAAAAGAATAACAATCTCTATCCTGTATCATGTTATTTATTGAATAAAATATAGGTATATATATAAAATAGAAAATTTTATTGATTTTATTGTATTGAAAAATTGCAATATAAGCATTTTTTTATATTCCTATATAAACTTGTATGAAAATGTGAAAATCAAATGTATATTATACAACATTTTGTATAATATATACAGATATATTTTGTTATTTGTATAAATGTCTAGTTGGTTGATCGCGTCGTTTTAGTTTTACTTTACTTTTGCATATATATAAAAAAAAACACAATATATATATATATAGGTATATTTTGAAAATTAAAATAATTCATTATTTTTATTATTTCATATATTCATTATAAAATTGGTTTTGATTTATAAAAGTTTATGGATTTTCTCGATTACATATATATACTAAAGTAAAACATTTAGAAACATCTGCCACTTTTTTTTTTATGGGCAATTTTTTTTTCTTCTTCCACTATATATAGGTTTTATGTATATATACAATAATTTTAAATATATATTAAGAGTATTCTTGGAATATAATATACTGAAAAATAATGGCACGATATAGGCTAATATTAATTTTAACTTAATTCGTTTTGGTTTATAAAATATGTATATTTATATAATAAACTTGGAATCAATATATTGAAATCATAAATTTATGATTTCAATTGTAAAAGTGTTTATGTATAATTAAAATGTTATATTAATTTACTTGAAATCTATACTAAATGGATTGATTATTATCATTATTATGAATTTTCAGAATCAATTTATGCTTTGCTATGAAATGATTTAACATATTTTCTTATTCACGATTCACGAAAGCAAATCGAAGAACGGATGGCTTTTATTTTTTTGGTTTTTCTTATTATATTTATTTATTTTTGTCTATAACAAACACACGATTTTATTATTATGGAAATGGCAATGATAAGATAATATAGTAATTATTAAATATGTATAAATAATCCTTTTTTTTTTCTCTCTCTCTCTCTCTCTCTCTAAATAGACCCTATCCTATAATAATCAAACATGAAACGAAAAAAAACCCCTAAAACTATCTTTTAATAATACAGATGTATTTATTTTTGTTCTGTTTGAGAATTTATTTCTATTTTTTGTTTTCTGTTATATATTTTAAAATTGAAATTGGTTTTTACCCGTTTCTTTTTCTATGATTTTTTTAATGAAAAATAAAAATGTGTTTCTGGAACATTTATCATAATCTATCATTATATTATATATTATAAAAGTTTATGTAAAAACAAAGAATAAGAATGTATATTATATTTATAATAAAAAAATAGAAATATATATTTATGATTCTAATTTGACATTGTAATAAGAATATATATATATATATATATATATATATATATATATATATATATATAGATATTACATTTTTTTTGTTTATTCAACAAACAAATTGCAAAAATTATGTACTTTATATCTATATATAAATAGAATTTTCGGTTGTTCCGGTTGATAAAAAAAACAAACAACTTAGGTCGAGGTATTAGAAACCTACTGAACATTTTCTCTGTTTTCAAAATTTTTCAAAAAGCTAGACTTTCCCAAAATATTAATTAAATTTCTATTAATAACCTCAATTTAATTTTAGTTTATTCCTCACTGAATCAACCCCAATTAGTTTTTTTTTGAGTTTTATATGAAAAATTTTAGCGAAGTCCTCCAATATATTTATGATAAGTTAACATTATAATATTTGATACATTATTAATAATCTCTGAATAAATTTTTACCATATTTAAAAAGTTTATATTTATTTATATAGATATATTCGTGACTTTTAAGCTTTGGCATGTATTTCAAAACAAAAAAAAAATTACTGACATGAATACAACAAACAAACAAACAAATGAAAATAAAAAAAAAAAACTATTTACATGAAGATCTATAAATAGTACACATGTATATATATAAAATAATACTGACTATTTTACACAAAAATTTGCAAAAAAAAAAAATGGTTTTTCCTTCTTTTATTACATAAATATAATCAAAATATAACAAATTTTCCGCATGCAACAAAATTTGTATATCTCTGTATTTTATTTTTATATACTATAATAAAAAAAAACAGTTTTTTTTTGGTTGTATGTTTGGAAAAAGGCAAAAATAAAACCCTTTATTTCTATATATATAAATATGTTTTTAAATGTACAAATTTTAATAACAAAGGTTTTCGATTATCGGGTATATAAGTCCTGCATCTCATCTCTGTATGGATTTCTATATATAAATATATTTATATTTTAAAATTACATATGACTTTTGTTAAAATGTTGTTTTTTACAAAAATTTAACCGAAATATATATAAAACTTAAACTCAAAGGAAGGAAATACAGACTATGAGTATATTTTGGTTGCTTGCTTTAAATAATAAAATACAAATTTATGCATATTTATATATATATATTTAAAAATATAAATAGGAAGAATTATCCTTGAAAAAAAATGTATTTATTATATTATCTATTATGTGCTTGCTCTATATATATATATCTATTTATAGAATTATTGCAGAATAGAAAATTCAAATACTTATTTTATTTCTTATCTATTTATATACAAAAATTCTTTTCTGTATTGTATAACAATAGATATTCTTTTTTTTATATATATATATATATATATATATAGAATTATATTGAACTCGGTTGAGTCTGTCTGCATATGCATATACATAAAATATAATATATCCACGTAAATCAACTGAGAACTATATATATTTATATATATAGATACTGCAAGATATCATTCAAAGATAATGTCTTTTGTATATTATGTCAAAAAAAAAAAAAAACTTTGGATAATATCATTTCGTATATTTGTGCGGATATAATTGAATATTGAAATTTTCATCTCATTTTCATTTTCATTTTCATTTCCTATATATGGCTTTCTAATCATTTTTTTTCTATATGTATACATCACATGACATGTTTATTTTATTTTTTTTGCTTTATATGTAATAGTTTTTACATAAAACAAATTTCAACAAATATACAGACTTTTCTATAAGGTATCGGCCATAGAGAGGTGGCTTACTTGTTTATGAAATTCTATTATGTTTGTGAATTAATTCCGACAATTGGAAATGATTTAATTTTACCTCAGACAAATTTCCTTATATAACTTTGATTTTACTTTTATTTTTTTTTTAAACGGTATCGGTCATACAAAAATTTGTATTCTTGCGAGTATAATACTAAAAGATCAATTAAAATAAATGATGTCTAACTTGTTTATTTTTTAGCCTATAATTTAGATTTTTATGGAATTTCATTTATTAGTCTTATGTGAGAATGTGAGTAAAACTCCATCGTTTTACAGAAAAAAGAAAAATTACTCCATCACTTGTACATTCAGATAATATTCGTAGAGTTAATAAAATTATCTAACATATCGAAATAATACAAAATGTTTTTCATAACCGTACAGATCATTTTTAAAGTAATGGGTAATTGTTGACGACTGAAAATAAACTGAATTGGGTCCAACAAAGTCATGACTTTAAATCATAATTTATATCTAAACATTAGCATTAACCAAAACGTATCATATAGATTTTCCAATCAAAATAATAAAAACATATTAAATTAAATGATTCAAAATCAATTTCATTTATCGTAAATGTAAATTTAAAGATAAAAAATGATTTATTTCATATTTAGATTATGAATTATAAAGGATTTCACACAATATATTGGCTTAAGAGAGTATTTAAACTTTTTTTGACTTTTGATACCTTTTAGTAGAGTATCCTGTGCGTGCAGGAAAATAACAATTCAAATTGAAATATATTTATATTATTATACATGTATAGTTAATAACAGATATTTGTATACAAAAAAAAAGAAAAAAACACAAAATATATACATCGATTCTGATTTCCATTTGATTGTATATACAAAATATAGAAATAATTTATTATACAATACATATATATATTTATTTAAAGAATTGGTTATTGGTAATACCACAGCACAGCACAAAATACTATCGATTTAGGGAAGTAAAATCAATATATAAATAAATAAATAAACAATAATTTATGAAATGTGAATGATTTGCAAAACAATAAAATAACATTTATGTTATTTATTATATAAAACAACTATAATATATATATTTGTATAGAAGAGAAACAACAAACGAAACGAAAAAAAAACTTTTTATATTATATATATTTTTCATTTAATAATATATAAAAATGTTCATTCATGTGAATAATATAAATATAAAACATTTATTCACCCCCCTTAAATACTCCCTAAAGTATTTTTATTTTTTGTTTTACATATATGCATATGATGATGAGTATATATAGAATCATATCTATCAAGATAAAACACACACAATTTATATATATAGGCTCTTTTTTACATATATATCTATATTTAACTTGTCTTTTTTTTTTTTATTCATAAATGTTTTGTTACAGTATATAGATTTTCTATATATATTAAATTGTATAAATAAAACATTCCTAAATGAAAATTCTATTTAATAAATATGCGGTTTAATATATTTTGAAGTCTTATCATTTTGTCTTGATAATATCATAATAACATACAAAAAAATTTCCCAATTGAAACGTGTATTAAATAAGTATAAATGAGCAAAGAAAAGAAAATTAAAAAGAAATACATTTTTAACATATTTTTATTGGTTTATTGCAATTATAATAAGAAAAATATCTAATAATTTTGGATCTTATTATTGCATATGTAAAATTCTTTAGATTATTTTCATAAAAATATTTTTGTATATATACCTCAATCTATATATCTATCTATCCATATAATGTCGTTTATTATTTTGTTCTAATTTCTTTGTTATATTACATTTATGATATCTAAACACATATGCGGAAAATTATATTAAATATTCAACAAGTTATGTATAGTATATATACATAAATGAGAAAATATGAAGTCGAAGAAAAAGTAGAATAATAAAAATAAAATTATAATACATGTATGTATATGGTGACATTATTCTTTACTGATAATATATACATCTATTTATTTATATATACCATATATAAAATAAACTTTTCTTTGCATCTTTTTATATATAAATGATAAAATATAGACCAATTGAATATTACATTACATACCATATATGATAAATATATAGATTGGTCTAAATAGAAAATGTTCGTATATAAGTAAGTAAAAGTATATCTATAGAAAGCAAGTGTAAAAATAATCCATATATTATAATGATTATAAATTTTATGTAAAGTATTGCAGATGTATATTAGAAATATTCAAAAGTTTTGTGAAAATTTCATCAGAAATCATTGTGTATGCGTAAGGATAGTGACAATTTGAGTTTGAATTTATTCGGCAAGTCAATATATTGGAAATAATCCCTGACAAAACAAAAAGGGATGCAAATAAAAAATACAATTAAAAACCTGGAGACATGAATTATGTAAGGTGTTATAACCTTTTTGTGAACTGGTGGTGATACAATTTGTAGGTAAACAATGTTTTAATATAAATTATTAGCAATAGGACATATTTATTCCTTAAACATCATTATAAAATTTATGAAAATTAAATCAATTTTTCATTTTTGGAAAATGTTCATTAATAAAATTATAAAAATTCTCTGTACAGAACATTTTTTGAAGGATTTCAATAAAGTATTTTTCGATTATTATAGGACTTTTTAACATAAAAATATAAACTAATTAAGTACGAAATTTAAATTCTAAAGTAAGAATACAAAACGAATTCTGAAATTAGAATACGAAAAGTTCTGGGTGACTTTTTTTATGTGGTGTATTATCAGTTTAGTTCGCACGTGAATAACTCACATATTATTCGTTATGATTTAATAATCCTTTATCATCCTTATATAGTTTTATGCTGAATAAATTCTGTCTGAATGTCTCTTCGAAGATATAATAATAATCACTATATTTTCCGCGATTATAGTTAAATAATACAAAATTATTAAATTTCAATTAAATGCACAGAAAAGAAATGTAACTCTACACCGTACACATAAAATTCAAATGGTTTATATGGAATTCGGACTCACAAATTCTCAAACAAAGTCAAGAAATTAATAAGTTCATCAAATATTTTAAATTTAAATACAAGACTCGTTGTTCTCTTGTATAGATTAACTATTCACATTTCTTCGCACTCGCGTTAATAGATTAAACTAATTTAAATAATTAAATATTACATTCATATCATCGCATACACAATCAGTGATAAGCTTCAATCATCAATTCAAACAAATCAAATGAATGCAATTTTTCTTATACAATTATACGAAAACATAAATCATTAGCTTTGGTTTGTCTTTACACCAATTAATTAATTAATTATAAACAATATTTCTAGAGTTCGCTATCGCGAGCAGTCATGATTGTGGAAAACACTTTGTTTTATTATTTGTGTTTAATGAAAAAAAAAAACCCATCAAACACTTTGAAATTATAAGATTCCAAATTACAAAATATATAATACAAAGATTTTAAACTGTGTATAGATGATTTTAAAGGATTGGAAAAGTTTTCTGAATATATCAATGCCATTAAATTTGAATGCCCCGGGGTAAATATACAATTAGATATTAGCTTCAAATTACATCGCTCTATAATCCAATGGAGAATTTTCCAATAAATATATATATATCAAATTTCAAATATTTATTTACTGCAAATCACAAAAGCATAATTAAAGTGAATTAAAATTTAATGGAAAAACTATGTTTTAACTAATAAATATATATATAAATATGGACATCAATCGATATAATTTCGTTTATATACGTGTACATTATATTATTAGTATTATTTTTATATAATAAATTGATTATTTTTATTTCCATATCAACGCATTGAAACTTTTGGGAGTTTTTTTGAAAATAAAAAATAAAAATAAAGCCTAATTTTATCAATAAAATTATAACCATCACTTTTAATTATTTATAATACCATTTTCAATTCATCACTTTTATTTTTAATATATATATTCTTTGCATAAACACAATTTTTCATTTACATTAATTTCCGCGTATATATATAGTAATATTTAAACGGCTCTAAAAAAACCACCTTCTTTATTATACAGTCAAAAAACCAAATCAGTTCATAAAAAATATATTATAATAAGCTTTAAAACTAACAAAAAAATTCACTTGCACATATAAAAGTTCATTAAATCATTAAACCATTACCAAAAAAGTTTTTTTTTTAAATATAATATACACGTTAAATCATAATCGAAATCGAAACTCCTATATCCATAACTATATATACATATATAAAGGATATAAAATGATTATTAATCCATTTAACCACCGCACGATATTATATATATATAAATGTACACAAAAATATATGAAATATAAACCTGAATTGAATTACAATTGATCTATTGTTTATTGTATTGTTGTGTTATACGTTTACGTAAACGTACAAAGGTAAAGGTATATGGTATAAAATATAATGATTGATATACACGCAGAAAATATAAACAAAATATTTTACGAAGATACGAAGAAAAACATTTAAATAAATTTAAATATTCTATTTGAAATAATATATATATATATATATATAAAATACATCCGAATATTACCGTAGAATTTCAACCACTAAAATAAAATTGTAACATAAGCAAAAATCTACCCTAATGTTTTTCCGCAAAATCTATATATATAAATTTATTCAGTATATAATATACCTATCTATACAGAAGTATATTATATACATTCAACACATTGCATTAATATTATTTATATATATATATACTATATTTGTTATATAATTTTCCTATAGATAAATATGTTTATGTGATATTATATACATGTTTTTTATGCCGCTTATGTATAGCAAAACATAAAAAGTGGATATAAATACAGAATAAAGCTTAAACTTATTTATATAAAAATGTTTTGCAAAAAGAGAAATTCTGAATGTACTGCGAAAAAAATGTCTATCAAAATATTGCCGAAGGATAAATTCGAAGCCGATTATATTTGCCGCTGTTTTGCCAGACATGTTTCGGGATAACTATCAAATGTGTTCAAAGGGAAGGCTTTGTGTGATTAGGGAAATTATTCAACAAAAATTGCAAAAACAAAGGTGTTTGAATCAAAATAATACAATAGAAAATAATCAGAAAAATTCTGTTGAATCCATCTCAAAGCAATATTTATAGAACATCTTTTGAATGGATCATAAAGGCTTAATTATAGTGGAAAAAATTGGTATGCTAATCGATCCAAACAATGTTCTAAATGTTTATAAATAGAAAATTCGATACCTCTGCATAACAAGTCTTTAAACGAGATTTGGATTAACCCAAAAATCTGCCAACCCCATAAATAACTCTCTTTTTATATATATCAGATAAGGTATAAGGAACATTTTGGGGTAGTTCTCATAAAATAAGACAAACAATTTTTTATCTGGTGTCTGATACGGTCATAAGTTACATTTATATAAATATATATATATATAGAAATATCATTACAATAAATAAGGGAGGAAAATTGAGTGTATTTATATATGTTATATATATATGTATATTTGGAAAAGAAAATCGCATACTGCGTTTTCTTGTACGGTACGGTATATAGAAATATCGTTGATGTGAATTTATTAACAGAGATGCAAATTCTCTCGATATTTTATAAGACACACGAGTTTTCCTATAATATAAAATTATATTTTCTTTTCTATTTCCAATATTATATTATATACTAAAGGCTATATAGTAATAATAATATATATAAATAAGATTTTTCATCGTATTTATTTACTTACTTACTGTATTTCTGGATATAGTATATGGAAATTCAATATACAAATAAAAATAATAGAAAATACTATTATCGTAAAAAGTCTTTTATATATTAACCATATATATATATATATATGGGGGGGTTATTTGTATAATATTACAAGAAGAAAATCGAAATCCTCATATCTAACTTACGATTCCCATTTATACATTTTTTTACAAGATTTTTATTTATACATTATTTTTACAAGACATATATTTTGCGGTTAATAATGAAAATGTTTGTTAGATAAATAACCAATTCGTGTATAGATCTATACTAACGTTTTACAAAATTTGTACTTTAAAATTGTGGTTTAATTAGAATGATTACCTCAATGATTGTTTCTATTTTTAAAGAATTGTCAGCATATAATCAAAAAACTCCCTTATAATAAAAGGTATACGCAACCAATCAACAGTATATAATCGTTTGGTGTGGTTTTTGGTCTGGTTCTTCGAAAATGAATCTGAAAACGATGTTACTGCATGAATGATGTTGCTGATGATACCGAAAGATGTATAATAACATTTTATGATGGAATGAATTGAACACCAGAACCTTTTTTACAGGCTAGCAACGAAAACAAATCAACAGATTTATTTAGAATTTGGTAATCGAATAATTTCTCGATGAGAAGAGATATTAATTGACCATCTAAATAATGCGATAATCTAAAATATACCATCAATAACTTTATGCTTTATGAGTTTTCTTGAAGAGTAAGGTTTATGGGGGCAATTCTAAAATTAAATTGTCAACATCTAAAAGAAAACAATCATTGAGAAAATATTTCATCATTGAACCAAGCTATAGGTAAACTAAGAATCAACCTTTGAAAATCATTTTAGAATTACGAAAATTGATGTAGATAACAACGAGAAATTTCAAACTCTATAGGGCAAGTGGATATGATTTAAAAATAATGTTTTCCAATGATGGCAAACATGTGAATTTAAATCTATATAGTCCAATTCTAAACAATAACCCTTGGTAAGATTGGTCATAAGTTTAATTGAATTAAATGTTTAATGATTACGAAAATATATCGTAGGAGTAAACTTAACTATATATTAAACATTTATGTAGAGAATATAGAAGAATTTTTGTGTACAGGGATTGCAACAGATGAACCGCCACAATTTATCAAATCTATATCTTATATTTTTCCTTTACAAAACATTTTATTTTAATAATTTTATAATATATATTTGTTGAATAATTCAAAGTTTAAGTCGTATACATATTTAATATAATTTAATTTATGTTTATCCGAAAAATTAACATCCCCCGCCCAATTTATTTTTAACCCCAAAATTAAACAAAATTATAAATAAATTATTATCAATTATATACACCAAACGCGAGACAATATTCAAATAAAATATTAAAATACTCTAAATAAACAAAATGTTAATTAAATAATTAGTTATAGTAATAACCGTATTAAAATGAAATTCAATTCTATATAAAATATAATTTTAAACAACCCCCAGTCGTAAAGAGAGCACCCAATTATATATAAAATTAATTTTAAAGAAAATGTTCTACCTTTAAGTATATCTATATTGTATATATATATATATTAGAGTGGTTTTTTTTATAAATTCTGGAATTTGGCTGGTCGCACCCCCCAATTTTTTTTATTTGGTGAAATCATGAATATTGGTAAAATTTGGGGTAGGTAAGTTGAGGGGAAGTGGACCCACCGAGGGTTAAAGTTGAAAAATTCAGTGTTTTTAGGCAGATTTTCGCGCTTAAAGCGTTAACGGTTGACATTAGCGGGTTAACATGTATGGTGGACTTAACTAAAATGAAACAGGGAAACTTTTTCTCATAGACACTTACCCCCTAAATCATCCCCTTAATACCCCTCCCATACAAAATTCATTCACATAATTTACAATATATTTTTAACATTATAAGGGTTAAAAATTGACATTAAAGGGTTAACATGTATGAAGAGCCCCCACTATTATTGAATGCCTAAACTTTTCTTAGAACATACTATGGATCTAAATCATCCCCTTAAGGCATCCCCCATACGAATTTCCGATTTTTCACACAAAATTAGTATATTTTGGTGTATTATATGAAAATACATGAAGAAATACCAAAATCTCATATGATATTTAAAAAATTTACATTTATCATATAAAAATTTAAATAATTATAAAATGAAATACTATTAGTATTTAATTTGGTTATTTATTTATTTCAAAGACATAAAATACAAATATACAATAATTTAATAATTATTGCAATAAGCAATTCACATGAAAAGTGGTTAAGTATTAGGAAGCAAAATATCCAACTAGCAAACAAAAATGACTTACAATTATATATAGACCTAAAAATATATTAATTTAATTACATTAATTCTGGCCGATTCAATCCACTTGATTTTTTAATCATGACTTATAATTCTTGTAATAGTTTTTTGTTAGACAACAATGTTAAAAGAGTAACATTTAAAGATAAACATTAGTTTTTAATAAGCACTATGCTTTAAAATTTCATTAGAGCATTCATGGTAATAATACCTATAAAATGTGCACAATGAAGCTACTGATCGGCTATGATCCAATGATTCAATGGAATTTGTTATTGTTTCATTTTTGATCAGCAAAATTGCGTGTATTTTTTGGATCCTGTCACTAAACTGCAGTGTAGTAATTGGTGCACCAGCCCATATGTAGGAATTTTACTCTAGAAGTGGTCTTATAAAAGACCTATAAACTAATGCTAAATTTTCTGAATTGAGAAATTCTTTCGATCTTCTTAAAAATCCAATGCGACTAGCCGCTTTTTTAGCTGCAATTATTATATTATTACTCCATGAAAAGTTGTTTGACAAAGACATTCCCAAATTTAATAGGTCATTAGATTGTGGAATAATTGTATTATGCAAGTATTGGGTCAACATTTATGGATCGTTTGTTTGAGAACAAACATGCCTTTGTTTTAGATGGACTAAATTCTACTAAGTTTATCCTTCCCCAATTAGATATTGAATATAAATCTTTGTTAATTCAAGAAATCATCTTCTGGCGAGACTGAATCATTTGATTTGCATTATGATTACGATGTAGTTCATACGAAGAATAAAAATCAGATAGCAGATATTAATTATTATTGTAATTTTAATAATGATGACGAGTATTATACTTTTATATATAATTGCGAGCATGTGTGTGTAGACTTTGTTAATCTTTGGCTGCGTCCGACACAATATACCAAAGATATTCATTAATTTAATCCCAATGAATAAATGGTGACTTAGTTCATGAATTCAAATCATAAAAAGCACAGAAAAAATTTTCCGGCTAGGATTTGAACTCGTGACCACCCGCAATTGGGTTGGATGCTTTATCAACGGCACCACCAAGTCGTCTTATAATTATTAAATTATTGTATATTAGTATTTTATGTCTTTGAAATAAATAAATAACAAAATTAAATACTAATAGTATTTCAATTTATAATTATTTAAATTTTTATATGATAAATGTAAATTTTTTAAATATCATATGAGATTTTGGTATTTCTTCATGTATTTTCATATAATACACCAAAATATACTAATTTTGTGTGAAAAATCGGAAATTCGTATGGGGGATGCCTTAAGGGGATGATTTAGGTCCATAGTATGTTCTAAGAAAAGTTTAGGCATTCAATAATAGTGGGGGCTCTTCATACATGTTAACCCTTTAATGTCAATTTTTAACCCTTATAATGTTAAAAATATATTGTAAATTATGTGAATGAATTTTGTATGGGAGGGGTATTAAGGGGATGATTTAGGGGGTAAGTGTCTATGAGAAAAAGTTTCCCTGTTTCATTTTAGTTAAGTCCACCATATATGTTAACCCGCTAATGTCAACCGTTAACGCTTTAAGCGCGAAAATCTGCCTAAAAACACAGAATTTTTCAACTTTAACCCCTCGGTGGGTCCACTTCCCCTCAACTTACCTACCCCAAATTTTACCAATATTCATGATTTCACAAAATAAAAAAAATTGGGGGGTGCGGCCGATGATACAAAGCGATTTAAAATCTTCGAACAAAAAAAAACCACTCTAATATA